>JBAMBS010001412.1:0-110040 GCA_037044455.1 Zygothrica quintamaculata
TTATAATAATCTATTAAAATGTCCGCTAAATGCAGTTGAATATTTATTACATGCAAATCTTTTGGTTTTTAGTAAAAAAAAAAAGTTTCTTATTTTTGATTTGCTTCAACCTTTTTTTAAACTGCTTTCAAGTAGTTACAATTGGCGTCAGGATCCGTAAATATACACCAAATCATTTAATTATTATTACATGGTAATCAACATGTTGCATTCATAATTTCTAAATTATTTCCAAAATTAAATTTTCAAATTTAACATTAAATAACTAAAAGTAAAATTTTTTGCATGTCGCTTTCGCTTTAACAATTTTTTTATAAAAATAGGCTTTTAATACTCGAATATGCAAAAATTATAAATATTTCTATTGATTTAACACATAAATATTTATTTTTCTATTTCAAAAAACATTCAACAACTCATTAAAAAATATAAAAAAAACATAAATTGATAAAAAAAAAACTTACACAGGATACCTAATGATAAAGAAAAGTAAATAAAAAACGCACAATAATATTAAAAGATGAACTAAAGGATAAAATGAATATAAATTATAAGCCCTGACGCCAGAAGCAAATTATATATATATATATATTCAGACAGCAATTTTTTAGGCCTTCTTCCGATTCCGCCCAAAAATATAAACAAATGATAAAAAAGAATTATAAAAAAAAAAACACTTTTAGCTAATGAAGTTTGAAGGGGCTTTAAGTGTATTGAATTTTAAACATAGGACAATGGGTAAGCCTCTTATTTGCATGGAGTTGCAGTACGATATAGCTTCTAGTCAACAAAATTATAATCGTTTAACTTATTGGACAATTAACATCGAAAGATTTTGAGCTGTTTTCATTTGTGAATTAATCGTTGTGTTTTATGTTAAATTTTAATAATTGTTGTTGTTTTTGATATTGATGGTGAAATTTGAAATTAATTTAACTTATTTATTATATTTTTTTCACAGAACTAAACTTGACTCAGCTGCAGCAGATCGCAGCATTAGGAAATTGTGAAAATCTACAACAAACAACAAATATGAAACAAACGAATCGATATAATAATTTTAAATAGTTTGATTTAGCTGTATTAAGGAAAAGAAAAGTCAACAAATTAACTAAATCTCCTGAACTTACTTGCATATATACATACTTACATGTATAAATATTTACATGCATACATATATGAATCTACTTAATATTAACTTTAATTATGTTATTTATTTTTTATACACGCAGTGCAATATTTTGGTTTTTGTGTTAAAAAAAAATCTCTTCTTTTTTGTGAATCTTTTATAATAATTGCTATTTTAATGCATCTACAAACAGATCCGTTTTTAAATTAATGTATTTTTTACTATCCCAATAATATAATTGTACAAAACTAAATGAATTTTTAAATAAAAAATTATTGGTACAAGTAATATTTTTAATTTATTTGAATTCTTATGTTGTACCGCGTTATGGGCCACACTTTATAAATACAAGTGGTAGCACCGTTCTTACAGCTGTTACTATGCATTGCTATCGGCAATCGCTTGAATATAACATGCCACTTTGAGCTTAACAGTGGTGTTAACATAGCACTATTAACTTCTGCTTAACAGTGCATTCTTGAGTACCATTAGTTGCGCTGTGTTGCTCCGGTGGTGCTGTTGTTAATACGCTACAGCTGTTACGCTTAAATGCAATTTAATTTTTATCCAAATTATTCATTATCTAGGTGATGTTTTTAATTTAAAAAAACATCCCATACATATAATCTATATAATTTCATTATTAAAAATAAATTTTGTGAATACTTGCTAAACAGCAGCTTTAAGTTTGACATTAGTATTCGCTGTTAATTAACAGCAAAGATAAATGTTAGGTCTGTCCCTGTATTTGTTTTTTATACTCTGCTTGTATTTGTTGTTGTAGGTGCGCGCATTGTAGTTGTGTTTGTTCTCGCGCTGCACTCGTCGGTCGGTCGCGTGTGTCTATGTTTGGAGTGCGTCAAAATTATTCATTAAATTGTAAAAAAAAAAATAAAATAAAAGCGAATAAGCACGTGTGCATTTTTTACTGCATTTCGATCGCAGATTGCTCTGAGTCAAAAGTCAGCAACAAAGAGTATCGCAGCGTTATAAGGTTTGTCCAACAAGAATGACAAAGACACGCCTCGACGACATGGAATCAAAATCATACGGCCGAAAAGCAGCGCAATGCTGAAAAAAAAATAACACAGCCGCAGTTGAGTCGTTGCCGTCGCCGTCGCTGTTGCCTTGTTTTCGTGTTGTTGTCGCGTGTATTTGTGTATATGTTTGTGCGTTTGTGTGTTTTAAGTGTGTTTGTGTCTGTTTGCCAACGCCGCCAAGTCTGTCTCTTGTCCGTGTCGCGTCTCGGGTTATGATTGTGTGCGTGTGTGTATGTGAGTGCGATAAGTATCCAATTGGCAAATGTTTATAGTTATATTCAAGTATAAAATAATAAAGCAATATATAAAACGCCATTCAATAGCGCCTAAATAGCAAAACAAAATAAAAAATAATAAAACAAAAATAAATAAAAAAAATATTAAGCAAAAATTCGCTGTAGTTGTCGCTGCTACTGCTGCCACTTGTTTTTCCACTTTTGCGACCGCGACGCCGATGCCAACAACGGCGTCTCTGCTGCCGCTCTTGCTTTCTCTCGTAGTGCAACGCCAACGCTAAAGCCATCGTCACCGTCGCAGTCACCGTCACCGTCACCGTCATCATCACCGTCGCGTTTATCATTATTGTTTTTGTTGTTATTCCAATTGCCGCATATATGCTTTGATTTCGCTTAAATTCTATTCTATTTCGTTATTATTGAGAGTATTTTGTGATTATTTCTGCGTGGAAAGAATTTCCCGACTATTTTTGAATTTGTTATTGTTTTCTGTGTTGTTTTTTTTTTTGTTTCTTTGTGTTTGTTCTTTCGTGAATGAGCTAATTAAAATTTCGATATTAATTTAAAATTCCAGTTCTATAAATACGCAAATAGTTAAGCGTTACGCAACTCCATTCTTCGACACATCACCACATTCTCCCCATTTAAATAAGTCGCGAGGAGTTTTTACAGTTAATATTCGCGTGAGCCGTTAAAGGCCCAAAACAAAATGTAACAAATATCGAAAATTTCGAATTATTGAAATATAACGAAACCAAATCAACGTGTGGTGCCCAATTATAATAACAAAACAACAGAAATTGCCCAAATAGGCGGCATCATAACACAATAACAGCAACAAGAACAATTAAAAAAGCAACAACACAACAACAGAAGCAGCAGAAGCAGCAGCCACAGCAGCAGCTGAGGAGTGCTGCCAAAGCTAACTAGTACGTTCGTCATGGCCGCAGCTCATAGTCACCACAATGCCAATCTGCTCAGCTCGGACATTTCGCGGAGCAATCCGCAGGATGAGTATGATCTCATACAGAAAATTGGCTCCGGAACCTATGGCGACGTTTACAAGGTAAGTTTAAAATTCTTTTCCCGTTCTATTGCCATTCTTAGTGTTCAGTGCTGCCAATTTAGTTGCTCTATCACTCAACCGCACCCACACAAACAGATTCACACGCACCCAAGCACATGCATGTGCACATGCACATGCAAACCAGCACACACAGTGGTGTCAAAACATTAAAATATTATTGAAAATAATAAAATAATAAATTTAAATGAATAATTAATATTATAATATAATGGAAAAAATGCTTTATTGTTACATAAATCTGAGCTACATAATGCTTTTATTATTAGCTCTATAGAAATTGTAATTCGTATTTAATTTGCTGTAATGACACTTTTATCTCTTATATATAACTTTTTCAACTAAAAAGTTTATCTCAGGGGTTGCCCTACATATTATACACCACACCGTATTCCAATCAGAAAACGTTTTTTGTAAGAGTCTTAACCTAAACTTCGAGTTGAACTTTAAAGTTAACCTCAAAAAACACAGCTGTTTTGACTAACGTGACTTGCAGACTTTACGCATAAGAAATGCCGTAATTACATAAGTTTGCATTGACATCAAAAAAAAGCAGCTTTCATAGCAAAACAGATTTTTAAATTAATATTTTTGTTAATACTTTAAGCACCACTGTGCGACACAGACTAAGCGCCACTTTGTTGAAAAGAATGAATTCCTCTCCCATACACATACACATACACATACACATACACATTCACATATAATCAAAACAACCAAATGAAAGCATGTTTGCAATTTAGAAATTGTGTGTGTATGTGTCAGTGTGAATATAAGCATGCATGTGTGTGTGTGTGTATAGACACATAAAGCCCCACAACCCCAGGCATAGACTTTTGTTTTGCTCTGCATTTTTGATGCATACGCTGTTGATGTTGCTGCTACTGCTACTGCTACTGCTACAGCTACGGCTACTACTGGGGCTGCTGCGTCTACATTGGCATCTGCATGAGTGCACGTGCAGCCGCTTTGGATTCATTCCCTCTCCTCTCCTCCCCTGTATAGTCATTTGTACATCTGTTTGCTCCGCATGGCTCCATTGCACCATTGCTCCATGACGCGCTTCTGGTAAATATGTGAGTTTCAGGCAAAATATGCGCAGTTTTTTTTTGTTCTCCTCTTTATTTTTTTTTTGTTCTGTTCTGTTCTTCTTTTTGTTTATTTTGGTGCTTGTCGAGAGTCGCTGTCGACGCCAGCAGCGCTGCATAAAATATGACAAGCATTGCTGTCAAGGAGAGCTGCCCTTGCACTTTGAAGTGGCAGAAGTGTGTGTGATATATAGGAAAAGGGAGGTACATAGGGAAATGGGAAACATACACTGGGCAGTGTGGGTGTGGCCATAATGCATTTCTGATGTAAAGCGCGTGTAATCCGCGCAAAGCGTAAAACGGAAAGCTCTATTGCAACCGTATAGAATACAAAATTTTGCATATGATTTGGAATGGTTGAAATGGAACATAATTCTGCTATCTTCTTCTCATACTGTTTCAATGCTTTCCATAGGCAAACGCCGTTTAATATGAGCCACGCGCCCGCATTGATTATGCGGATTAATTTCAATCTCAAACTTATATGAAAATGTATATATTACATGCATACACACATACACACATATATCTATATATATATTTATGTTTATCCATCTGCATTTCATTGTGTACTCATATGTATAAATATATGTATAAATATGCTTTTGCCTCTTGGTGTGTGTATGTGTGTGTGTGTGTGTGTATTTGTATATTTCGCATTTGGCCAATGTTTTGCATGCGTCATGGGGCAAAGCCAACGGCGCATGGCTCCAAGTGCTGCTGCAGTCCCGTTTTTAGTCTTGGCACATTTATTTATTTCCACATTCGGAATTTGTTGTGTTCATGCTGGAATTTATGATGCCACACACATGACCATGATACACCCAATGTGAGGCATCCTCTATTACTTTTCTGTCTACTTACTCTTTCTCTCTCTCATTTCGACTCACTCTCTGTATTGTTGTTTTCTTCTGTTTTTCCTCTGTTTACAATCATATGTTTGCCAAAAGGCAAAGCATTTGAAAAAACTTCTGTTTCTGTTTTGTTGTTTGTTTTTTTATTCGCTTCTTCTTTTGCTTTGAGCTTTTAGTGTTTATATAAAGTTTGAATGAACAAAAACACACACACACACACACACACGTACACACACACGTACATGCACGCACACAGGCACAGGGAAAAACACATTTCCACAATGATGATTTGTGTATGAATCTGACATGAACACGCATTTGTATACATATGTAAGCATGTATATACAAACACAAACATCCAACTACAAAAAAAAAAACAAGTGGAAATTATTTTTATTGTTATTTATTAGATTTGTTTTTTTCTTTTTTTTTTTTTAAATATTTTTATGTCTATTTTTAACAATTACCCAATTACATTTTAAGTGTAACTCTTCTAAAATGAAATTGATATCGATTGATAAAGTTATGGCTTATCGGTTAAAGCACTTAGAATTGCTTTGGTATCGAAATAAACTTAATATAACTAAGATAAAGTGCTGCCAAGTCTAGCAAATTACAAAGAATTTAAAGAAAAGCTACAGACAATTTTAATGTATTTAATATAAAGCTATATATATGTATATATATATAAGAAAAGTAAAGTATTTTAACCTCTAGCATGCACAGGGTGCTTATTTTCAATATATTGATAACATACTGCGCCACCCTGTATATGGTTAAGCCACATGAATTTTCGCTTTTGTTGAACTTTGAAGTGCACGCAATACGAAACTTGTGCAATCAAAACTCGTCATCGCCCGTTATCATCAAGGCCTGCCTTTGCATGTATATAGATATAGACATATATATATATATATGTATGTGTATGTGTCTGTTGCTACCTTAATTAGTTGTTGGCGATTTCAACAAAAGAACAACAAAAGCTGACGAAAGTTCAAATGTTTCAATTTGCGCTACACAGTCAAAAAATAAAAGCAAAAAAAAAATACAAAAGTAAACCATATAAATAAATAATCACAAATGTAACAAGCATATATATATATATTTTTATATAGTTCTATATATATATGTATGTATATGTATTAATGGTAGTCACGTTTCTTAGTTCCACTTTACCCATTCCAATAGACTGAATATAATACGTAATTTCCTAAGGTATTTCCAAGTGTGCAAAAGAAAAGCGAAAAGACAACCTCAAAGTACCTGATATACTCCAAGATTGGAGTGCTCTCTGACCATTAGCTATGGAACTGACCGTAAACGCAATATATATATATATATATATCTGTATAGACAAAATTAGTGTCATGACAACCGCAAATATCTTAGGCACGAGACTAAACAAACGAACTATGCTCTAGAAATGGACAGTTTATGTGATATATATAAAGTAAGAAAGAGACAGAGAGAGAAAGAGAGAGAGCAAAATGATTATAATGTAGGTAGGTAGAAATGTCCTGTCATTATATGAAGTAAAATGCGAAAAAACGCAAACAAAGTCTACTTTAAGGCGCGATTAACAGTGAACGGAAGTTAGAGAAAGAAGCAAAAGAAATCCAGCTGGAAGAACAAGAAGTAAAAGCCGAAGTAGAAGTAGCAGAAGAAGAAGCAAGTGGCAGTTACAGTTATGCAATAAAATATGGCACACATACCGCAATACACAGACAAACACACACACACACACACACACATAGAAACACACACGTGCACAGGATGATTGCCCTAGCCAGGCACTTGACTTCGCTTCATATTGTTGCCTCTATTGTTCGTATTATTATTATTATTGTTGTTGTTGTTGTTGTTGTTATTTTGTTACACATTTTTACAATCAACGTCGTCATTGTTAAGCTTCGTCTTGGCTATTTGCTTTTGTAATTGTTTTTGTTTCTTGTGTTTGTTATTGTTTTTGTTTTTGTTGTGCACGCAACACGCATGAAAACATGAAAAAATTGGCGCAAACCACTCGACAATAGAATAAGTGAGTGGGTGAGTGCTACAATGGGGTGGAATTTTCTTTAGTGGGGGGATATGGGGAAAATTACTAAAGAAAAGAACGAAGTGTGGTGAATTGAAGCAGCTCAGTGAAGTGGCAGTATGTGTGCGTCTAGAGCAAAGGAGCTGCAGCTGTAGCAGGAGCACATAACATATCAGATGGAGCATAGAACATATCAGATGAGAAGGCGGATCACGTAACGTTATGTATGTGTGTATGGGTGTGTAGATAGGCGTGTCTACAGACACTTATGCATACAGACAGATATATGTTTGGATGCGTTCATTTTGCATAAATTATACACATACACACACACACACACACACAGAGACTGAGTGTAAGCTGTTGTGCGTAAATTGCAATCCCTTCAAGCTTTTTTCTACACCCTTCGTAATGCCTGGAAGATTGAGACATCTTTTTGGACAGCTTTTGCATTTTCAGTCTGTTTTTCAGAGCAACGAACACAAACAAATCAGCGCCAATTATTCGCACTATATAAACACACACACACACACAGTCAGACTAGAGTCTGTGCCAAAAATGGAAAAAGAAAAAGATAAATAGAAAAAGAAAACACATTCGCCTTGAACTACGTTGGGCCTGAACAAGCAACCAAGCAACACCAGTGGCAACAATAACAGTGAAATTGAATGGACAACGAATGGCATAAAAGCAAACACAAAATGTTAAAGGGTTGTTGTCGCCTAGCCCAGACCTACACATCCTTCATATCCTTGCTCCTTCTTCTCCTCATATTGGCATATCTGGTGCGTCTTTGCTTTTAGAAAGAAATAAACAGAAGAAAAAAAGTAGAAGGAAAACCAAAGCAAACAAATGACAAACGTAGCGTCTAGAATCATTATTGAGATTCTTGGTTGAGGGTAATATGCAAATGGGAGCTAACAACAGCACCCTATGTACACCCCCCTCGGCACCCCGTAGGCCTCTTGCATTGAGCTTACCTGCCTAGCAGCGCGTGGAACCAAACACGACACATTTTCAAGCAGCGTTAGATTTAAATGTTTAATGAAAAGTACTAGGAAAAATGGCGCAGTTATGCTGAAAGTCGCGGCATGGGCAATGACAACCCTTAATTTAGCAACAACAACAACAACAACAACAACAACACCGACAACAACGACAACAACAACAACAAACAGGCAGTAGCGGATAAGGGTTGGATTAGGAGTAGACTGGTTAAAGGGGAGCGCAACCCGTTGACCTAATTCTATGTCGCAATTATTTGCACGTCTTCTCTGTTAAAGGGCGGATGGGGCTGATGGGCGGTTGCTTTCTCACTCATTGTGTGTGTGTGTGTGTGTGTGGGTGGGTGCATGGAGCGGTTAGTAAGGTTATGTTAGGTTACGCTATGTTGGTTAGGGTTCTCTTGTTTTCTGTTGTGGCTATGGCTGTGCTGTTGGCTAAAACTGCTCTTGGCTGACTGTTGTTGCATTGCGTGGACTTTGTTATTGCCTGCATTGTGGCTTGCTGTCAACTCAACGCCTTTTCTTCATGCTGTGTCAGCCAACAATTAAGACAACAGACAGGCCACTCAGGCTCTTGGCCGGACTCTGTTCTAATTCTGTTCACAATTCAGCAGACAATATGGAAACTGTAACTGCAACTGTAGTGGTATATACAGCGAGTTATATTATGATTTCTAACTTTTATTCATTAAAGTAAGACTACAAGCTCACTCAGAATACTTATATATACTCATTTATATATATACTCAATTTAACTTTTATGAATAGTACTAGGAGTATTCAATTGACTTCAATTTACATCCCGCGGCTTCACGCTGTTCTTATACTCAATGTAACCTGTACGAAATGCTTACTAAAGTAGTATAGTATAAGTACAACTTGTAGTAGTCGTAGTATAAGAAAATTTTCACTCTTATACTACAATATTATATCAAAGCCTTTCGCCTGAATTACAAAGTGTTTTCCGAGAATCAGTAAGTTAGTTGTTTTCCCTTAATTGACTTACTTTTTAGGTTGGAAATTTGGGACTTGTGTTTAATTCCTGTTAATCCTAACTGAAAACAATTGTTGATAAATTGAAAGAAGCAGATAGATGCGCAATTAGCAATGAATTTCTCAGGGGATTCCCTTTTTATCACCAGTCTACACTTACCCCTACAACAGCCAACCCTTAGCCTTAATACAAACGTTTACAACATCAGCTCCAGTTGACCCTAACTAAGCCACTCGGCAAATCAACTCAAATGAACGAAATTTAAATAAAATACCCAACATCAGGGAGATACAGTATAACACAAACCCTACCAACCAAAAACCCTCTATGAAACCCTCTTCTTTTTAGCCCGTTTGCCTTTTTGTAAAAAAAGAGCAAAGCGGAGCTATTGGAAATGTGCAAAATCCAAAAGTATGTAACACATAGAAATAATCATCGGAGACCCCATAAAGTATATATATTCTGAATCAGGACGACAAGACGAGTTCATCTAGCCCTGTCCGTCTGTCTGTCTGTCCGTCTGTCCGTCTGTCCGTCTGTCCGTCTGACCGTCTGTCCGTCTGTCCGTCTGTCCGTCTGTCCGTCTGTATGAACGCCTGTTTCTCAGAGACTATAAGAGCTAGAGCAACCAAACTTGAAATCTAGATTCGTTATGTTCGTAGGTTATACGAGTTTGTTTTTGATTTTTGAATTTCCTCCCCTGACCCCCGCAAATCGAAAAAAACGATTATTAAGCACAATTCTCAACCGATCAAATTTATTTTTGGCACACATCACAATTAGACCATTCTTGATCGATGTTGTGAGTCTGGGTAAGATTGATCAAAAATCTCGGAAGTTATAGATCATCAAAAGTGGCGTTATGGGCCCCGGGGGGGTATAGTAGCGCGCGCAAAATAAGAGCTACAGCAACGAAATTTGGCATCTAGATTCGTTATGTTCGTACGCTATACGAGTTTGTTTTTGATTTTTAAATTTCCTCCCCTGACCCCCGCAAATCGAAAAAAACGATTATTAAGCACAATTTTCAACCGATAAGATTTCTTTTTCACACATATATTAAGTAGACCATTCTTCATCTACGTTGTGAGTTTCGTTAAAATTGAACGAAAAACACGGAAGTTATACAACAATAAGTACCGCGCTATAGAGCGTGGGGGGCTA
Source organism: Zygothrica quintamaculata (assembly GCA_037044455.1). NCBI lineage: Eukaryota > Metazoa > Arthropoda > Insecta > Diptera > Drosophilidae > Zygothrica > Zygothrica quintamaculata. Next base: position 10,629 of record JBAMBS010001412.1, read on the forward strand.
AAGGCGCGCGCAATGGCCAAGTACGTGCAGAACTGTGTGTATGTATGAGTATGTGTGTATGGCTGTATATGTAGGCAAAGGGGCTCTCGTAGTCGGGTACACTCGACTACAGACTTCTTACTTGTTTTTTTTTTGTCTGCCCACAAACCCGAAATCCCAGTTGTGCAAATATTGGGGCTGACTGGCCGGGACAGCTCTGGACTGGTATCCCTATACTGATGCCTTTAAAGCATTTTACGTATATTACATAGTTTCTGCCACGCCCTTTCGATGCCTTACCTACATCATCAACACATGGGCAAGCGTCCCCAAAGCCAAATAAAAAAAAGGTAATCTCATTCCATTTTCCTTATATTTTCTCCTTTTTTTCTACATTTTTTTCCTGCTTCCATTTCGACTTGTCATGTTTTAAAGTTGTGTTTAGAATGCTACTCGAGCAGGCTTAGTGGAAAAAATTTGAGAAGGTAAGGTAGAGAAAGAGAGACAGAGAGAGCGGTTGCAGGCAGGGAAAGGAGTATATGAAGGACTGCAACGGGCAGAGACATCCTTTTTATGCCATTTGTCTGTCGCCAACTGTGGGTGGGCGTTGACAGAAGTCGCTTTTATGTCACTTTAATATTATTTTACTTGGCTTCCCATGCAGTAATATAGCTCCACCCTTCACCCTTTACCCATTACACTCCTTTTATCTCTTAGAACTCTACGCCCACCCCTCGTTGCAAATCTTTCAGCTTTGTGTGTTTTAATTTTGCCACTGACCCATCACATTTATCATTGCCGACTTTACCAGGTCGAAAGGAATGTTAAGTAACTGCGTTCATTCAGCTTCAGTTGCTATCCTGTAACGCATTTTTCTTATCCTTTCTTTACTCTTTCTCCATAATACAGTATATATAAGCCATAAGCAAGAGCTTAGTATATAGGTTTCATCATTTATTATTTGCTTTATCTCATTAAATATGGTTAAAAACTTGGTCGAATTTCAATCCCCTAACCAATAAGAGTATCTTCAATTCGTATATACCTTGTTATTCAGTACTTTTATCAATATTTTCTAGAGCTACATAGTTGCACACTCTCTTCGACTTATTTTTTCTAGAATTATCGAGCGAATGTTTCTGATTTCCACTTGGCAGGTCGAAGGTTATTCAGACGGCACTTAAATTGGATATATGCCAAAGACGTAACCAAGCACTTTGGTGCAACTATTTCGTAGTATTCCGAATGCTTATGCTTTGAGTCCTTGAACATTTTGTAGCACTGTGCAGGCGCTTAAAGGAAGTGTTTAGAGTTGCGTTTCAGCTTCAGTTCAGTTATTTTGGGCTGTTCGAGTGCTTGTTATTTGGCCAATTTAGCCATCATTTGCTGCGACATCTACTGCCACATAGCATTGCCAAAACTTTGCCCTTTTGCAAGCCTTTAGACTGCTCAAAGCAAAGCCCACATCCTTGCGCCCACTTGACGTTACTGCAAAAAGTTTGCCAAGGATTAGATGTGGAGTATTGGAAGCTGTCGACTTGTGCCAAAAGAATTTGCCATATTAAAATCGTCAAAGCCAGAAAAGTTGCTTAAAAATATTATAAACTTTGTCCACACATATATATATATTTTGTAATGTAGCAAAGCGGGTATACCCCTCCCTTGTAATTCCCCCCCTTTCCCCCTTCAGTTTTCGACAGGCAACGCTGCGCACGCGCAAAGAATTGTAAGTAAAGTCTAAAAACTATCGATGTCTCTTGGGGTTCAGCGAACTCAAATATAATAATTATCCAGCTCTGTGACAAGTGACAATTGTTGTTGCTTGCTTCTATGCTTCTTCTTCTTCTTCTTCGTGTTCTTCTTCATCTTGCTGCTGTTGCTGTTGTTGGGGTAGGAGTAGATGAGGCAATAAACAGTCAAGTGAAGAACAGAACTTTGGGCGCTCGTCTGTGACTTGCATTTAACTTTGCTTGTCAGTTTGCCACTTGCTTGTCAGAGGAAGGTAACAGGAACTGAGGGGCGTATGAGGTGATGCCGAAGGTTTGTTTCGACCGCTGCACAGAAGTTAAGTTGACCGCGAGTTGTCGTCGTTGTACTTGCCACGGGGCAAGTTGATTAAAAACTTGTAAAATTATGCAAGTAAAATGAGCTGCTTACAAATACTGTTAGGGAGCCAAACAGGAACTGAGACAGAGAGAGAGAGAGAGAAGTGTGCGAGAGAAGAGGAGAAAAGTTTTTTGTTTGTTGCTGCTACCATAATTTCATTAGACGCTGTGGAAGCCGCTGAGCCAAAAACTTTGACAGCTGCAAACAAATTCGCATTAAAATGTGTAATTCCAATTGGAGCCCCTGTAGGGAGCTGCCACCTAACCACTGCCCAAACCAACCAGAGAACGAAATGAAAAATGAGAATTAATTGCTCCTTGAGGGTTACAAAGGTTATTAAGTAGGGATAGAGAACGAATGCAGAGACGTAGATAGGGAGCTAGGGAGGTAGAGTCTAAAGTCTATGCTACAAAGTTTTGTTAGTAAATTCATTTGGTAAATCGATTAAGTAGCAGCTGTGCTCAATTATAGAAATCTTAAAGAAACAGCTGTGAGGGGTAAGGGGTAAAGGGTATAGGGAAAGTAGGAAAACATGAAAAGCACTTAACCAAAACGAAACCCAAACTTGTCATGCAGCAAACATTATAATCCCTATACTTATCCTTAACCCTGTACAGAGCATTATCCTGAATTGTACTTGATAAGCAAAACACTATGAAAAATACTTGTGAAAATAGTGATAAAACCCCTAAAAATGATTTGCATAAACAGACTGTGCATAATTAATGAGCATTTTCCCCTCATTACAAGCGAAAGGAGATGGAGAAGGAGGGGGAGGGTAAGGAAAGGCAGAGGAGGTAATAGGGATTGTGGCAAAAGCAGCCGCAAAACGCTAAACTGACTTTAATTGAAAGAGACATGACGAAATTATTAAAATTATGAAGGATGACAGTTTGGTGTTGGCCGAAAGCATTGGGCTATAAGTAGATGGTTGTGGAAGTGGGGGAAAGTAGGGGGAGGTTTGGCATGCTGCAGAAGTTAAAGTGGAGTGAGATTTGGTGGGGGTGAAAGCGTGACGAAAATGTTTGAGAAACTGTTGACAATGCGCTTGTAGAGACAGGGGGAGAGTGAGAGAGAGAGGGAAACTGCAGAACGAACAAGAACGTTAGACACAAAAATACAATTAAGTGAATTAATTGCGTTTGAAATAAAGTTTGTGACATAAAACCCCAGAGAGAGATAGAAACTTAGAGAGAGAGAGAGATAGAGAGAGAGAGAGAGAGAGAGAGAGAGAGAGAGAGAGAGAGATAGAGAGAGAGAGAGAGAGAGAGAGAGGGAGAGGGAAAAGCCTAAAGTTTTGTTTTATTCTTTCATTAGCTAATGGACTTGGCATATAAATAAAACTTATAGAAGATAAATATGAATATGATGCATATGCAGAAGATAATATAAAGATAAATGCGAATATATATTATATACATATAAAAGAAAGAAAGGGAAAGAGTAAAGCGCTAAAAGTCATAAATAAATAAATAAGTAAAACCAGAAGTTAAATAGTTAAAGTACAAAGTAAGGCGCAAAAGCAAATAGAACAAAGCAAATATATAGTACAAAGAGTAATAGGCAGACAGACAGACAAAGATAGAGAGTGAGAGACAAAGAATATGTAAGCGAAAAAAATTTATGATAAAAGAATAAAACAAAGTACAAACAACAACAACAACAACAATAAGAAGAAGAAAAAGTACAAGCACAAATGAAATGAGTAAGAAATATGCCTTAAGACAAACTCAAATAAGAAGTCTGCCACATTTTTGCCCTAGCTAATATAATTTATGTACCATTGTCTTCCTCTTCTTATGTACATATATAAATATATAAATATATATAGATATATGTACATATATGTATGTATGTATGTATGTATGTATAAATAGCGTCTTTGCTGCATTGCCTCAAGTTCAATGTTTGCAGGGAAATGCGCTTCATTAGATGATGGCAGCTAAAGTAAGGGCTAAGGGCTTATGTAGGGTGAGCGTGTGTGTATGTGTGTGTGCGTGTGGTGTGTGTGTGTGTGTGTGTAACTAGAAGTATAAGAAGTACAAAGCAATGTAGTGAACTTTCAACAAAGTGCTGTATAGTAGAGGGTCAACTCCTAGCTGACAGCTGATGTTGATGAGAAATTTTCGCTCAGGTTCACAATTCTCAGCTTCACTTTTCTTTGCTGATGGCAGCAGTATGAGAGAGGTGGAGAAGAGGGGGGGGAAGGGAAAGCTATGTATAGCAGTGATGACCTTGAGTAGCTGAAGACAAATGTGTGTGAACAGCAGCAAACCACGTTATGAATGATGAGCTATACCCGTACCCGTACCCCTACCCCTACCCCAATACCCTATTCAATGTTGCGCCTCCTGTTGCTGATGATGATGATGATGATGTTGATGCTAATATTAAATGATGATGATGCTGAATGATGATGAAGTCAAGCGACGTTCATTGTGTGTGCTGCTCTGCTGAAAAGTTGAGCACGTAACTCACCAGGGGGTTAACTGCCCCCCCTCCTACCATTACTGCCTACCTCCGTGATTTATGTGGGCCCTTTGCGATTGCAGCAAAAAGTTAATCAAGTTTTTTTTTCCCCCATTTTTTTTTTTTTTTACCAGCTGCCAAAAGAGCAGGTTCTCTGTGCTCTGAAGACTATAGAGTTTTCAGTTTTCAGTTTTCCAGGAGTTTTCCAAGGCATTATTTACGTAAATGACGACGATGCAGTTGCAACTATGTCAATATTTTACGTGCAACGCCCACAAGTTTTGCAATGCAACAATGCTGCAAAATCAGTTCCAAGCCTCCTTGCAACCGTTGCACAAACCGCTGACCAATATTTCACAAACAATGCCAAAAGGCGGATGCAACTGCAGCCAAAAGCACTGAGAATTTTCCATCAAACTGCTGCCGGGCTTGCGGCTTGCCCATTGCCCAATACACTGAGAGAAATTCCATAGCAACTTTAACAGATTTCAATCTTAAAACTTGAAAAGAAGTTATGTATATATATTAATATGTTGAACAGCTGCTTTCGCGCAGTGTATATGTCTGGACTAACACTAGGCATAGGCAGCTATGTGTTGGAGTGTGGCTGAAGGGGTAAGGAGAGGGAGTATGGAAAAGTAACTTTTCCCCAAGCGCTGATCCTTCAATTATGCAATTTTCTATTTTTGCACAAAAATTGAAACTAAAGTTGTGTCTGTGCGGTAGGCGTTGGAGGCGTGTCTACCTGGCGCCACAACGACCTATATATATATATATACTTATATATATATATATATGTGTGTGTGTGTGTGTGTCTCTGTTGGAGTGTTTGTCTGTGTTTAAACGAGGACCAGCCACATTTTTGATTAGGTTTTTGTTATCAGACGCAAAATGCAACTCAGTCAGCGACATTATACTTTTGAGTATAGTAAGTTAGAGGACTAATAGGACTGCCAGGAGTAGCTGGTCTGGTCTGGCCTGATTCATCTGCTTGCCGCACATCCTGCATCCTGCAGCAGAGTCATCCTAGTGCTCTGGCCTGGAAATTGGAGCGCACATACAATGCTTTTTTTTGCTTTGATACTCTGAAGCTACTCATATTCTATTCAATTCTTTTTATATTTGTTGTTGGCTTCTTATATAACTGAACTCATATATATATATATATATATATAGAGTGAAATTATTATCTATGCTGGCGAAATCAGAAATTTCCATTTCGAAAGATACAAAAGCAGACAGAGTTGGTGTAGGGGAGTGAAGCGGGGTATAAGTTGCCACTTGTGTCGCATGTCTGGCAAATCAATTCTATCTTCTAAGGCTTGTTATCAATGGAAAAGCTACTCAGAATGAGTTTGTTTGTTGTATAGCAAAAAAATCTAAAATAATTGCCATTCCTACAAAAACCCCTTAACATAGCCCCCTCCTCACCACATCCCTATTCATTCTCTTCCCCTTATGCACATTTACTTCAAAGCTATAAATGAAGCTGAGAAAAACATCAATTTAAACACGCTAATGGATCGATATATGCAAATTTTTATATGGAGTATCCATTGACAACGTTTTCTTTTATACAGAGTGAAAGAGAATGAGAGAGAGATAGAGAAGACAGCGAAAGTTGAAGAAGTGGCGCCCAATTGATGACTGGTTATGGGTTTTTGCCATCTTATTAATTTCAAGTGCCGCAAATGCGCCAGTAAATTTCCTTTCTCTTCTCCTTCCCCAGCAATTTTCCATGTACTTGAATCATTTCTCTGTTCTTGTTCTTCTTCCTATTATTGTTGATGCTGCTGCTGTTGTTGTTTTCAGAATGAAAATGTGAAAAATGGTAATGGAAAATAATAAATGCTGCGCAAATTGTGCTAAGTAGTTGCCACTTTTGTTATTTTTCACACACAAAAAAAAAAAAACAGCAGCAGTTAAACAACTTTAATATTACTCATTGTATTTTCTATCTAATCTTCAATAATGATTCCACATTGAAGTGGAGATGAGTATCACTCAAGGACAGTGAAAGCATGCAATTAACAGTTATATTAAGTACTTTCCTTCGACTACTCTTAAAGGCCCCAAGGCAGCTTCAACTGAGTGTAGAGCAAAGCGTTTGCATATAGTTTTCGCCATTATTTTTGTATAACATAAAAAATAATTATAAAAAATTTTTAATTTACATCGTAATGTATATTATTTAAAGTATTTATTGCATATTTTTTCATTTAAAAATATTAACCAATGAAAAAGTTATAGCCAAATTCGTAGAACGTTATCAAACATTCTGCAGTTTTATAAAAAAACCATTGGCAAATTTCGTTTAAGTCTCTACATTTACACTTAATAAACACTCCCTGATTTTTACACATAAACAGCTGTATATATATACACATATGTTTTACAATTAACTTAGATATATCTATGGCTAAACATCTGTTATCTGTATATATATATATATATATATATACAGTAAAAAATTAAAACCTTCATTTCCTTTGGCGTATTATAATCTTAGTCAGACAGAAACATATGTTAGTAAATTTTTATGATATGAATCGGCTCATTTATCTGTTTAACTATAAAGTTGTGTACTTTGTACAAAGCAGCTGTATGCTTATCTATACCCCTACCCCCACAATTCCCTGTCTGCCACCCTGCAGTTAAGTGTAGGTCTAAAAGTGTTACACAGAAAATCGCAAGCGATAAGGCAGCGGCACATTGAATTAGCCAATGTCAAGTTTGTTATCGCTTTTAGGTTTAATTTTTTTTTAAGTAGAAACCCCCAATAAAGCCTAGAGTAAACCCCAAAATACGGGCACATGTTAAGGATGCAAGGGTGAAGGGGTCAGAGGGGGTTTTAGGGGCAAGTCATGGCGTTCAGAGAAGCCATTCATGCAGTTGCTTTCATTCGCGTTCATTGACGGTTGAGTGGCACGGAAATTAGCATATGCCGCTTGATGATGACGATGACTTTGGTAATAACGATGACGATGACGATGGCAACGACGATGACATTGTTGGTTTTAAGGGAAATCGTTGACAGAACAACGTTTACCATTTATATGAGATTGTGTGTAAACAGAGAGAGGGAATCAACTGCATGAGGAGTCGAGCGTGGCACATACTTGATAGACAACGAGACATGAGTCCATTTAGTTGAGGTATCTTTAAGCAAAGTATACACCACTCACACACACACTATGCACACACAATCTCAAAGTATAGCAAACAAAATCTTGAGTTCAAGCTGAAGTACAAAATTTGATTGCATTCTCATAAGAAGTGAGAATGTTGCATTGCTGTTGCTTGTTGTTATATATGTTGCATCATTAGCTGTTGCATACTGCAAAATGTAATGTATGTAACTTCATTATATATTTGCATTGGTTGCGCTTTGTTTTGCAGCTTTAAAGGCTTTGTTTTTGGCCATTTCGTTTTGTATGCTAATTGGCTAAAGTTGAAAGTTGGCAGCTGCTGCTGCTGATGCTGTTGCTGTTGCAGTTGTCTTGTTTCACCTTTAACTGTATATGATCCCTGTCATTTTGCTGCAGTCAACATACTGTAAAGCCCATGAAATGCACAATTGTCACGTGCCACGCCTCATGCCAAACAACGCCCATACTAATACACACACACACACACACAGACAATTTGCTTGTTCCCCAGTAAACAGAAAATGAAATTGTGCAATGCTTCACGTTCGATGCCAATCAATGAATGAGATTTGTTGTGCATGTTTGTGTGTGTGTGTTAGTGTGTGAGTTGACTTAGTTATAGGTTAGAGTTTAAAGGTCTTCAGTAACAAGAGAGACATAAATGAAAATCATTTATTGGCCAAAAGAGTTGATGGGATCTGCTGGCTGCTACCAACAAAAAGTGGACGAAGTTCGTTTTTGGGGTTTGAGAATTGAAAATCGGAAAATTCGTTAAAATTAAAAGTAAAAATTCAGCTTAAATTCTGACTTGTATGTTAACAATTTTAGTCAGAACTTGTATAAAAGTTTTGCTCTGTGGCTTTTTGCCATGTTGCAAGTATAAAAGGAAAATTGTCAGTTTGCTAGTTTATTCAGCGTGACAAACCTTATTTTCTGCATTTTACTGGTAAAAAAAAGGAAAAATAAAATGGTAAAAAGTAAAGGCATTTCACATGTGTTTCTATTTGCTATTTTGCTGCTCTTCTTTCTTGTTTTTCTTTCTTTATTTCTTCTTTTACCTACACCTATACGTCTACTTCATGCTCTCTCAAGGACCTTTCACCTTTTGCGTAGCACACGTAGCACACTTGCCACAGGCCACTCAAAGCTTATGCAGAGGCGTGAGACACACGACTGAGCATCTCTGTGTGTGTATGTGTGTGTGAGTAAGTGTGTTTGCGTATGTAGCATAATATGGTTAAGTTTATTATACCCTGCTGTATGCTTGTCCTTCGGCTTGTTCCTGGCATATTTAACATTAAGACACATTAAGGATGCAGTCGATGTACTCTCTGCTGCTATCATCAATTGATGAGGCTATAAACATAAGATATTATATCCCTAGCATACATTTATATATATATATATATATATATATATATATATTAGTATATATATTTATCTACTTTAATTCAAGTAATTAAGCAGTACTTGAAACAGCTTTAAACTGTTTTATATGTTCTGTAAAGAGTCCTTTAAGCAGTTTTTAAATATTTTAAGTTGAAGTGGTTCAAAGCAGTTTAAAGCAGCTTGAAAAATGTTTTCTTATATATAGAATACAGTCTGATTATTATATTTATTTATATACTTGTATTCTTGATCAGCTTAAGGCTAGTTATAGTAAACATACTTTACAGTCGAAGAACACTCTCAGTTCTATACAGTTGTTTCTGAATCATAAATTTGATTATATATAAATATGACTTTATGCCGATTAATTAGTTAAGCTATTAGTATTAATATATAACTATATATAGGATATATACCATATATACTATTAAATAATGAAATTTTCATCTATTTCATTTATTAGAAAACATTCATCAAGCAACATTCATTGTTCATTAAATTTAGTCAGAGAAAATTTAAAAATTCTTTTTAGATTGCAAAACTCAATGCAATCATCAATACTTTAATGCATTAGGATCATATATGTATATATGACATATAGTTATACCTATTTATCATGTCTATATATATCCGCAAAAAGTTGAGTATATATCTCTATATCCAATAAGTAATTGATGTCTTTGGCTCCATCAATTCAACTGTGACAAATTTCAGTATCAAAGCTTCAGTTTCAAATATTTCCATATTCTCTATCGTAGTGCATATATATAGCTATAGCTATCTGCATCTGTTCACCAATCAGTATATCCCTTCTATTTTTTTTTTATGCTCTACCTGTATCTGATAGGTTTTAAAGGGTTTTTATGCAGAGCTTCTTTTTGCTTGTCCATTTTTTTTTGTTGTTTGCATAAATTTGGCTCAGAGACAACTTGTTAATATTTTGAAAGTGTCGTTGGTAGACGTTTGGGACATTGACAAAAGGAGAGAATGCATTGAAAAAATGGAGAATGGAAAAAGGAAAAATGGAAAATGTAAAATGTTTGCTTACTGCAGTTAAAGTTTTCATACAATTTTCATTGTGGTTAAAATAGCTGCAGGGTGGGTGAAGGGGCAGCATTTCGCCTGTGGACGGCATGTGTAGTGATGCTTCCAAGGGTTCGTTGACTAAAAGTAATTAAACTATTTGTAGTAGTAAAAGAGATAGATATCTATGTATAGAATGAAAGGGAGATAGTTATAGAGGTCATTAGTAATTTCCCTCTAGTATTAGAAAGTGCAGCTGTGGCAGCTTCATATTCAATTTCAACGAAATCCAATCGAATCGAATGGAACTGTAACTAAAAAGTGTGTAGAAAAGAACCTTTTGATTGCTGTGCAACATTGTGAAGCTTTGCATTACTCTCCAAACGCAACTCTCAATGAGAAACCACTCAAAAGAACCAACTCCATAGCCAAGTCTATACCCAATTCTATGCGCATTCCTCTAGCAATTTCCTTAGTTTTTCTTTGCTTGCTTTAAGCCAATGAGTTGTGCAATTTGGCTAAGTGTGCGGGTAGCTGCTGTTTGCGTATGTGTGTGTGTATGCTGTCTACTACTAAATGCTGCAAGATTGTTATAGAATGTGAAACGTAAAGAAAGCTAAAGGATACAAAGAGATTACTTTTTGCTAATTGAATTGTGCGTAGCAAGGACAAAAACATCAGGTAATGTGTCCAAGGCAAGACAGAGGATACTTACCCAGGCTGCTAATCTACGTTTATATTTTTATTTATATGTGTATGTATATATATATATGGAAACATATGTCTGGATTTCAGACAAAGCTTAAGTAAGCTATGCACATGTGTGTTGTGTGTGTTAGGTAACCTAAATTTTGCATCGCATCAGTAGAAAAAGCAGCTTGAAGCTCGTTTTGGGATATTTCCTGTCCTTTAGCATAATCGCTTATTTACGAGCTGTGCAAAGTCTGTCTCTGTATGGGTGTGTGTGTGTATGTGTATTTGTATGTATTGGTATGCATGTGTATTTACCGGAAATTCATGTAGATTTGGTTTGCTCTTTGAGCCGTAATTAATAAAACATGAATTCAATTAGTTTAAAAGGCTCACAAAAGATCGAAATGTTTAAGCTTCAACTTCAAACTTTTCCGCTCTCCACCCTCGATTCCCAAAAGGATCAACTCGTCATTGGATATATATTTATTTCTCTTTTAATTTTTTTTTTTCTGTAAGTTCTGCACATGTCCAGATACAGCCCGTATTGCCACATCGCCGCATTGCCGCATTTCCCTGGCCAAAATGTCCAATGGCATTCCGGAAATTGCTGGCAAATGGCAATTGGCAAATGGCAAACACAAAAAGGTTGACAAATTGCCACGAATTTTGAGCAGCGAATGGCCAGAAAATGGATTGAAATGTTGACCCCCATGGCTTACCAGAGCTCATTAAACCAGCTACCTGCTACCTACTGCTTGCTACTTGCCTCTTGCTGCTTGTTGCCTGCTGCAACCTGTAATTTGCTACTTGCTACTATTGCTACTGTTGCTGCTGCTGCTGGACGCAGTTGCAATTAAAAACGAAACACAGTGAAAGGATGCACATCCATTTCCCTGTCATTTCTTTTCAATTTCAAAAGCATTTCTCTGTGTTGTCTTAGTCCATTTGTTTTCTGCTCTTCCATCTTTTGGTTTCAGCTCATTTTGCATGTCTTCTTTGACAACGTACTGACCCAATTTGGAAGCCACATAACTGTTGCCAACTGTTGTCCAAAGTTGTTAAGTTGCTGCACAGTAATCTAATTCTTACATTTAATCAGCTCGTTTGCTTAAATGAAGTCATGTTATCAAAACTATAGCATACATTTCAGCGCACTTGATTACATTTACACAAAATTTGATGGAAAAACTCTCAAACCCTCAAACCCTCAAACCCTGAACCCTTAATCAGCTGCGGCTAGTTGAAAAAGTTACTAGGAAAAGTTTGTGCAGCATTTAGCGAGTATTTGGTGAGCTTCTCATTGAATTTTAAATTAAGTTTAATTAAATGTAGCACTGGCTGGATGCGGCTAGCAGCTGTCTCTTAACTAATAGCATGCCCAAGACATAGAGAAGGAAAATGAGTGAGAGATAGAGAGGAAGTTAATTGGAGAAATCAGGGCCAAAAAAACTTTGAACTTTGTTAGATAATTTGATTGGTTTGCCTGCCAGGCAGCCAGTCGTTGAGTAAAAACATTTTAAACTCATATTTTAATTGACATGCTCCTAGAGCAGCTGCCCCAGTGTCCAGTTGCAGGACTATTTGAGCTGATAGTGTTAGTTTTGGGTGTGAGTTTGGGTTCGGGTGTAAAGGAAGACTTGCATTGACTGGCGATGTCGTAAATCACTGGCATAACATGAGGCATTTAAGCAGATTTGTGGCGCCTTATCATGACACTGCAATATTTATGACTAGACAGGGGACAGTGGGGGGCTTGGGTGCAAGAAATAAGGTGAATGCACCCATATATGTGTAACAGAAAGAGACTGGCACAAAACATAGCAAGAGAATGAGGTAGAGATAGAGAGAGAAAGCGCATGTATAAGGGGAAAATCTAAAATCAATAAAACTAAAACTGTTGTGGCCGCTTTGGTAGCCATTTCTCTGGCCTCGTTGGACATCACCTTATAGGCTCTCCCACCCAGAATTGCTGGCACCATTTGGAAATTAATAAAGGGAACTGTTTGCAAGACATGAAAATAGCACAGGAAATGTGCTCCGTGTGGGCGTGGAAACGAGTGTAGCTATAGTGAAGGGAAAGGCGAAGGGTAAGGAGAGCAAAGCAAAGGAAAGGAAAGGCAATGAAAGTAGGAGAACAGGAAAACAGGAAAGCAATTTTGCACGCAAACCCAACAGTAAATGCCAATAACAATAGCAAAATGAGGCTCCAGTGTAACAGGATGTGTTGCTGCACGAGCTGTAAGTAGTAAGTATGAGTCTAAAACCACATTTTCCTGGGTTACTGGGTAAATAAGTTACACTAAATACTCCCTACAGACTTTACAGTGAATATACGTTATATGAAAACTTTCTTAATATATTGACGTTTAAGTTAGGTTTGACTTAAAGCAATTTGTTGTGGTTTTGTTGTTAAAATATTTAAAAACTGCAGCAAGTGTTAATGAGATATGCACTTGTGTAGGGTATCAATATACTTAAAGTGTGTAGGGTATTCCTTGGTGTTAAAACAACAGGAGCATGCTGAAGAATAACTACTTTTAGTGGTTTAACATAAACTGCTAATTGAGAAGAAAGGGGCACACAACTCTAGGTAGAAGTTGATACTCTACTGTAGGGTATGTAAGTGGCCTGATAAACTCTATTCAGACACTATACTTAGCTGTTATTTAAGCTAGAGTATATCAGGTTCATAATCAGAGAATATACCCGTTTTGATTAAAGTAAAATCTGCTGTACAGCAACCCGTTAACGAGCAACCCAATTTGAGCTTAAACTAAGCAGTTTTCGTCCTGAGTTGAGTATGAAATAGGATCAGGAAAAGCTCAGTAATCCGAGATAGAAACTATGAGTATTTAGGTATGAGATTTGGGTTTTCAGTTGTAACTAGTTTTGTCAGGATATAAACTCATTTTGACCACTATCCTTATGATGGTAAATGCCCACAAAATGTGCCACAAAACTTTTTTTTTTCCCAGTGTATTTTTTACTTTAATTGAGATATTACGCTGTAACGTGTCACACCCACATTTTGCACTAATTCAAGCCACAAAACAAACTTTAGTTACAATTCTTATTTGTGTGTGTCAGTGTGTGTTGGTTTCTGCTGCTGCCACAGCCCCCTCCCCCTCTTTTTGGCTGACATTCTCTATCACCCGTATTGTGTCTGCTGCTTGTTAGCTGCCAGTTGCATTGAAAAACTTTGATTGTTATTCACAATACTAGAACAATTCAAACTCCCCTCGACTCCCCCTAACTCACACACTCTTTTATTGTTTCTAACCCTACGCATACTTCGCTTTCTCTTTCTTTTTTTTCTCGCTCGCTCTCTGAGTTTTTGTCACTTTTTTTTTGTGTGTAGTTTTTTGCTGTATTTTTGTTGGTTTTTCATTTTTGCACCATTTTCACTAATTTCCCTCCATTGTTTACAAACTATGCACAGCACACACACACACACACACATACACACATACACACACAAAAAGAAAGAGAGAGTGTATAGAGAAAGAAAGAGAGAGGAAAAGAGTTGAAGCTAGCCACAGACTGGGAACTTTGTCGCCCGCTTTGTGTTGCATCCTGTTTTGTGAGCCCTTCTTTTCCCGCGGGAGTTTTTGAAATTTTCGTCAGTTTTCTGCGGTTTTTACAATATCCATGTAGCAACCCTCCCCCACTCGCCCCCTCTCCTAGTATATACCATTGCCATATTGAAATTGTGGCCAGTTGTTGTGGCTGTCGTCGTTGTCTCGATAAGACAATTTAAAGTTTTTAAGTGGTTTAAGTGGCGATTGAGCCAGTCCCCAATTGTGTTACACACACACACACACAGACACAGCAACGGGTCTTCTCGTTACTCTCGATTAGTATATATATACTATAAGGATAATGGGCAATGCCACTGACAGCTCACACACACACACACAGACAATACACAAAACACAAACACAATAGAGAAAACTTTGTCTCGATTAGATTATTATAGTATAATACCCCCCCAAACATTATGGGTATTCGCATATTGTTTGAGGCTTGAAAAAAGAGCATCGACTACTGTTGGAATTTATGTTGCATGCCACATCGATTCATGCCCAAGGAACATATGGTAAAAAATTCCAAAAATTCGTTGATACAGCACAAAACACAGACTAAAGTTCAACAATGCGTTGAGATTCGCGTCTACTCTCTACTCTGACCCTTCTCTTGCCCCCACCCCTAGTCCCTTGCGTCTTCACTATTTCTCTTGAATGCGTTGTATGCCAAAAATAAAATGCGCAAAGCGTAAACAAACAGTTGGTTATCATTGCCTACCCCATGCTACCCCCGGCCACAGCTACTTTTTGGGGCAACAAATGGAATCTGTTTATGCCGGAGCAGAACCCAAGGCAAGAGGAGTGAAGAGTAGCAGAAATATGCCACAGATCTCTTTATGATTGGGTTCATGATGTACCACATACATCTGTGCACCACAAATATTCGAAATAAGCAACACTAAAATCTCACATTTGCCACTTGTATCATCGAGGAACCTTACTTTATGATAACAAAAATTCAATTTTTACCACACACAGAAAGAAAAAGGTTAAATAAGGTTTCTGTTTTATGGATAGTTGCAAGTAGTATATGGAAATTTGATATGGAAATTGTTTCCATATGATTTGCCAGTCAAAGAATACATTATTTTACTTTCTACTGCTTTGTTCACTCCTTGAAAGCTGTTGAACCTTAGACAGAATCTATTTCAGGCACAGAGCATATCCTTAAGAAGCAGTAAACAAGCTTAACATAAGGCAAAAGGAATTTCTATATAATCTTTAGTTAATCTGCAGCAAATCTCAGACTTCAATGCACAATCCTTACTGTAATTAAATTTTCATTTTCCATTTTGTTCAAATCGTTAAGAAAATCGTTTTATAACAGCGTTTAAAAACAAAAATATTTGGCAATTAAAGAAAAGAAACAGTTGATAATTAATCGATGCTTTTATATTTAAGGTAAGCTTATCCAAGGATATATTTTTTCTCCCCTTTTTTGTCTCCCTTCTTTTCTCTCTCTCTGTTTTTGTGTGTCTCTCTGTCATTTGCTTTTTCAGTGCGTCGTTTTTAAGTGACCTAAACCCAACTTTTAATTATGCAGTTCAAAGGCATCGAAAAAAAAGGGATAAAGACAGAACGAGGGACGTGCTGGGTTTGTGGGGTTGTGGGGCTGTGGGGCTGTGGGCTTGGTAATTGGAGGTTGAAAATCGATGGTTAAAATTAACTGAAATAGAGCCCTAAACAATTTGAAAGCATTTGTCAGGGTAGAAACTTTTGAACCGTTTTGTGCCATTGAAGGGGCAAAGTGCAGGTTGAGGTTGGTCGAGCAGCTTAATTAAATTGCAATTGCAATTTATCCGGCGGCAATGGCTACAAAGTCAGCAGGAAACAGCAGGAAACAACAACAGCAACAATAACGACAGCAACAGAAAACAGAAATGGGCAATGACAATGACGTTGGCGGCGCCGTTGCCGGCGGAGTTTTTCGGCAACGTCGACAAAAAAGTAGAACAGGGGGGCAGACAAGGAAAGAGAGGTAAGAGTTGGAGGTAGTTTAGCAAGCACAGACGGCTACAAGTTCATGTTGCCGAAGGGCAGCAACAGCTATAACAGCAACAGCAACAACGTGACAGCCGCTGCCATGTCAACCCTAGCGAAAATCGTGCGAAAATGGCAAAAACCAAAAGCAGCAACGATTGCAACAGCAATAAGCAAGAGAAATTGCAGCAACAAAAAAATTCATTAATTTTTCCAGTAAAATGGCAAAATGCAACCAAATGGCAGCAGCATCAACTGCTTGCAACTGGCAGCAGCAGCAGCGGCATTGCAATAAAAAATTCATATGCAAAAAAGAAAATCAAAATTAAATGAAGAAATGTGGCAAGTTGCACATGAAAAATCATTTAATTGGAACTCAAACAGAAAGCAAGCAATGCAATATGTATGTGTGTGTGTATAGCTGTATGTGTAAGGGTATAAAGTGGAAGAGCCTGTCTTAACCAGGCCAAGTCTTCCTTTAGCTCTTCAAATATTCAACGCTTGTCAGCAACTAATTTCTCTTGTCCGCTTTTGCCACTTCACTTTACATTGTTCTCTATTCATGTGTATAAGTGTGATTGTATGTGTGTATGTATGTGTGTGAGTGCCGCACGCGGTCTATCGCTTTGTGCTCTGTACCAAATCTGTGGCATAAAATAATTAGAACAATATTTTTGCGTCAATTTTGAATCACCATAAAAAATTCGATTGCTTTTTAGTCAAACAGTTAATAAGTCTAGGCTAATGATCATTAGAGTAATACTCATAATGATGTTTAGATAAATATTTGTTTGGGGTATTTGATTTCTGCTTGGTCTTTCACCTTTTTGGCCATATTTTTGCTTAGCCTTGAACCGAAACTTGCGACTTAACACGCCTCAAAGTCTGCCATAAACAAACAGATAAGGAAAAGCTCTCATAAATCAACTAGGAGAAATATGAAGCTCAAAGGATAAGACAAAAAAAGAAAAAATAAAACCGAAAACAAATTTGCCTTCTGCTTTTACACATTAATCACAAAGGAGAAATTATAAAAAAATGAGCAATTTTTTATGTTATTTTTAAACGTTTTGCCTATTTATTTGTTGTGCCAACTTATTGGTATCTGTCTTATCTTTTATGCTATGTCCTTGGCATAGACAGTGCTTTTAATGGAATGCTTAACCCTTTTTTGTTGTGTTGCACTTCGATCTAATGCATTGCACTTTACATAATCCAAGTATTATCATACAGACATATGGGTTGATTTTCGTGTCCTTTTTTTTTGCATATCCTGCGTGCTACTTTTGCTTTGCTAGACCATTTTTTTTTCCATGTTGGTGTTCATGGTGTGAAAAACTGTAATAAAAAACGAACATAAATTTTCAAAAGAAACAGCAGCAGTTTGTTTTTTTCTCTCTATTTTCTTGCTTCCTGCTGGCAAGTTTTTGCATCCTTGGTTGGAGTTGAAGCTGTAAATGCAGACAAAAGTTGTCTGCTTTAAATATTATAGCATACTTTTTGGGGCGTCCGTGCGCAAATCCTTGTAAGAAGTGCAGAAAAGAAGAAAAAAAGGAAAAGAGTCAAATATCGGACCATACAGCAAGTGGGTGGAAAAGCTACATAAGAGAATTGCTTGATGGGTTTACTCTACTCTTCACTGCTCTTCTCTGCTTTTCTCTACTCAACTCGCAGCTACTTCAATATTTACGTAATAAAAAATTCAATTTAGCGCAAAGTTTAAACGCACGCCAAAAACATCGATGCGAATGTCAATTGAGGTCTGACTTGGCAGTCACCAATCCCAGCAATACCAGCAATCCCGGCAATCCCAGCAATCCTAGCAATTCCAATCCCTGCTTGCTGTTATAGTCAATCCTATCTGTATAACCAAAACTCCTCAGTAGTAGCAGACGCCACAAGTCCAAAGTTTTCTTTTACTTTTCCTTTGGAAAGTTGTGTGCGAAAGTCGCTTCAAGCACATCAATTTCATCTCGGCCCAATAAATTCGATTTGCAAGTGCAACGCAAATACCAAAATATACCCTTAAGGCAAGGCAAGACAAGCAGGATATATATACTTCTTGCATTCATACCATGTGTTGTTGTCAGTGCTATATCAACATCCATCGATTATCGTTAGTTAGTTTTCATTCGTTTGAAAATCTTTTTTGGTTTTTCGTTCGATGTTCGCTTCACTTGTTCAATTTTCAGCTTGAAATGTAAAAAGTAAACTACGAAAAAAAATATTTGAAACTGATTGCGCTTGAGGCTTAAACAGACACACACAACACACACACACACACACAACCATACATATATAGATAGCTATCATTAGTATCAGTGTATGTGTGTGTGTTGTGTGTGTCTGTTTAAGCCTCAAGCGCAATCAGTTTCAAATATTTTTTTTCGTAGTTTACTTTTTACATTTCAAGCTGAAAATTGAACAAGTGAAGCGAACATCGAACGAAAAACCAAAAAAGATTTTCAAACGAATGAAAACTAACTAACGATAATCGATGGATGTTGATATAGCACTGACAACAACACATGGTATGAATGCAAGAAGTATATATATCCTGCTTGTCTTGCCTTGCCTTAAGGGTATATTTTGGTATTTGCGTTGCACTTGCAAATCGAATTTATTGGGCCGAGATGAAATTGATGTGCTTGAAGCGACTTTCGCACACAACTTTCCAAAGGAAAAGTAAAAGAAAACTTTGGACTTGTGGCGTCTGCTACTACTGAGGAGTTTTGGTTATACAGATAGGATTGACTATAACAGCAAGCAGGGATTGGAATTGCTAGGATTGCTGGGATTGCCGGGATTGCTGGTATTGCTGGGATTGGTGACTGCCAAGTCAGACCTCAATTGACATTCGCATCGATGTTTTTGGCGTGCGTTTAAACTTTGCGCTAAATTGAATTTTTTATTACGTAAATATTGAAGTAGCTGCGAGTTGAGTAGAGAAAAACAGAGAAGAGCAGTGAAGAGTAGAGTAAACCCATCAAGCAATTCTCTTATGTAGCTTTTCCACCCACTTGCTGTATGGTCCGATATTTGACTCTTTTCCTTTTTTTCTTCTTTTCTGCACTTCTTACAAGGATTTGCGCACGGACGCCCCAAAAAGTATGCTATAATATTTAAAGCAGACAACTTTTGTCTGCATTTACAGCTTCAACTCCAACCAAGGATGCAAAAACTTGCCAGCAGGAAGCAAGAAAATAGAGAGAAAAAAACAAACTGCTGCTGTTTCTTTTGAAAATTTATGTGCGTTTTTTATTACAGTTTTTCACACCATGAAGACCAACATGGAAAAAAAAATGGTCTAGCAAAGCAAAAGTAGCACGCAGGATATGCAAAAAAAAGGACACGAAAATCAACCCATATGTCTGTATGATAATACTTGGATTATGTAAAGTGCAATGCATTAGATCGAAGTGCAACACAACAAAAAAGGGTTAAGCATTCCATTAAAAGCACTGTCTATGCCAAGGACATAGCATAAAAGATAAGACAGATACCAATAAGTTGGCACAACAAATAAATAGGCAAAACGTTTAAAAATAACATAAAAAATTGCTCATTTTTTTATAATTTCTCCTTTGTGATTAATGTGTAAAAGCAGAAGGCAAATTTGTTTTCGGTTTTATTTTTTCTTTTTTTGTCTTATCCTTTGAGCTTCATATTTCTCCTAGTTGATTTATGAGAGCTTTTCCTTATCTGTTTGTTTATGGCAGACTTTGAGGCGTGTTAAGTCGCAAGTTTCGGTTCAAGGCTAAGCAAAAATATGGCCAAAAAGGTGAAAGACCAAGCAGAAATCAAATACCCCAAACAAATATTTATCTAAACATCATTATGAGTATTACTCTAATGATCATTAGCCTAGACTTATTAACTGTTTGACTAAAAAGCAATCGAATTTTTTATGGTGATTCAAAATTGACGCAAAAATATTGTTCTAATTATTTTATGCCACAGATTTGGTACAGAGCACAAAGCGATAGACCGCGTGCGGCACTCACACACATACATACACACATACAATCACACTTATACACATGAATAGAGAACAATGTAAAGTGAAGTGGCAAAAGCGGACAAGAGAAATTAGTTGCTGACAAGCGTTGAATATTTGAAGAGCTAAAGGAAGACTTGGCCTGGTTAAGACAGGCTCTTCCACTTTATACCCTTACACATACAGCTATACACACACACATACATATTGCATTGCTTGCTTTCTGTTTGAGTTCCAATTAAATGATTTTTCATGTGCAACTTGCCACATTTCTTCATTTAATTTTGATTTTCTTTTTTGCATATGAATTTTTTATTGCAATGCCGCTGCTGCTGCTGCCAGTTGCAAGCAGTTGATGCTGCTGCCATTTGGTTGCATTTTGCCATTTTACTGGAAAAATTAATGAATTTTTTTGTTGCTGCAATTTCTCTTGCTTATTGCTGTTGCAATCGTTGCTGCTTTTGGTTTTTGCCATTTTCGCACGATTTTCGCTAGGGTTGACATGGCAGCGGCTGTCACGTTGTTGCTGTTGCTGTTATAGCTGTTGCTGCCCTTCGGCATCGTTATTGTTGCTGTTGTTGTTTCCTGCTGTTTCCTGCTACTTTGTAGCCACACAACCCCACAAACCCAGCACGTCCCTCGTTCTGTCTTTATCCCTTTTTTTTCGATGCCTTTGAACTGCATAATTAAAAGTTGGGTTTAGGTCACTTAAAAACGACGCACTGAAAAAGCAAATGACAGAGAGACACACAAAAACAGAGAGAGAGAAAAGAAGGGAGACAAAAAAGGGGAGAAAAAATATATCCTTGGATAAGCTTACCTTAAATATAAAAGCATCGATTAATTATCAACTGTTTCTTTTCTTTAATTGCCAAATATTTTTGTTTTTAAACGCTGTTATAAAACGATTTTCTTAACGATTTGAACAAAATGGAAAATGAAAATTTAATTACAGTAAGGATTGTGCATTGAAGTCTGAGATTTGCTGCAGATTAACTAAAGATTATATAGAAATTCCTTTTGCCTTATGTTAAGCTTGTTTACTGCTTCTTAAGGATATGCTCTGTGCCTGAAATAGATTCTGTCTAAGGTTCAACAGCTTTCAAGGAGTGAACAAAGCAGTAGAAAGTAAAATAATGTATTCTTTGACTGGCAAATCATATGGAAACAATTTCCATATCAAATTTCCATATACTACTTGCAACTATCCATAAAACAGAAACCTTATTTAACCTTTTTCTTTCTGTGTGTGGTAAAAATTGAATTTTTGTTATCATAAAGTAAGGTTCCTCGATGATACAAGTGGCAAATGTGAGATTTTAGTGTTGCTTATTTCGAATATTTGTGGTGCACAGATGTATGTGGTACATCATGAACCCAATCATAAAGAGATCTGTGGCATATTTCTGCTACTCTTCACTCCTCTTGCCTTGGGTTCTGCTCCGGCATAAACAGATTCCATTTGTTGCCCCAAAAAGTAGCTGTGGCCGGGGGTAGCATGGGGTAGGCAATGATAACCAACTGTTTGTTTACGCTTTGCGCATTTTATTTTTGGCATACAACGCATTCAAGAGAAATAGTGAAGACGCAAGGGACTAGGGGTGGGGGCAAGAGAAGGGTCAGAGTAGAGAGTAGACGCGAATCTCAACGCATTGTTGAACTTTAGTCTGTGTTTTGTGCTGTATCAACGAATTTTTGGAATTTTTTACCATATGTTCCTTGGGCATGAATCGATGTGGCATGCAACATAAATTCCAACAGTAGTCGATGCTCTTTTTTCAAGCCTCAAACAATATGCGAATACCCATAATGTTTGGGGGGGTATTATACTATAATAATCTAATCGAGACAAAGTTTTCTCTATTGTGTTTGTGTTTTGTGTATTGTCTGTGTGTGTGTGTGTGAGCTGTCAGTGGCATTGCCCATTATCCTTATAGTATATATATACTAATCGAGAGTAACGAGAAGACCCGTTGCTGTGTCTGTGTGTGTGTGTGTGTAACACAATTGGGGACTGGCTCAATCGCCACTTAAACCACTCATTAACACTTGCTGCAGTTTTTAAATATTTTAACAACAAAACCACAACAAATTGCTTTAAGTCAAACCTAACTTAAACGTCAATATATTAAGAAAGTTTTCATATAACGTATATTCACTGTAAAGTCTGTAGGGAGTATTTAGTGTAACTTATTTACCCAGTAACCCAGGAAAATGTGGTTTTAGACTCATACTTACTACTTACAGCTCGTGCAGCAACACATCCTGTTACACTTGGAGCCTCATTTTGCTATTGTTATTGGCATTTACTGTTGGGTTTGCGTGCAAAATTGCTTCCCTGTTTTCCTGTTCTCCTGCTTTTCATTGCCTTTCCTTTCCTTTGCTTTGCTCTCCTTACCCTTCGCCTTTCCCTTCACTATAGCTACACTAGTTTCCACGCCCACACGGAGCACATTTCCTGTGCTATTTTCATGTCTTGCAAACAGTTCCCTTTATTAATTTCCAAATGGTGCCAGCAATTCTGGGTGGGAGAGCCTATAAGGTGATGTCCAACGAGGCCAGAGAAATGGCTACCAAAGCGGCCACAACAGTTTTAGTTTTATTGATTTTAGATTTTCCCCTTATACATGCGCTTTCTCTCTCTATCTCTACCTCATTCTCTTGCTATGTTTTGTGCCAGTCTCTTTCTGTTACACATATATGGGTGCATTCACCTTATTTCTTGCACCCAAGCCCCCCACTGTCCCCTGTCTAGTCATAAATATTGCAGTGTCATGATAAGGCGCCACAAATCTGCTTAAATGCCTCATGTTATGCCAGTGATTTACGACATCGCCAGTCAATGCAAGTCTTCCTTTACACCCGAACCCAAACTCACACCCAAAACTAACACTATCAGCTCAAATAGTCCTGCAACTGGACACTGGGGCAGCTGCTCTAGGAGCATGTCAATTAAAATATGAGTTTAAAATGTTTTTACTCAACGACTGGCTGCCTGGCTGGCAAACCAATCAAATTATCTAACAAAGTTCAAAGTTTTTTTGGCCCTGATTTCTCCAATTAACTTCCTCTCTATCTCTCACTCATTTTCCTTCTCTATGTCTTGGGCATGCTATTAGTTAAGAGACAGCTGCTAGCCGCATCCAGCCAGTGCTACATTTAATTAAACTTAATTTAAAATTCAATGAGAAGCTCACCAAATACTCGCTAAATGCTGCACAAACTTTTCCTAGTAACTTTTTCAACTAGCCGCAGCTGATTAAGGGTTCAGGGTTTGAGGGTTTGAGGGTTTGAGAGTTTTTCCATCAAATTTTGTGTAAATGTAATCAAGTGCGCTGAAATGTATGCTATAGTTTTGATAACATGACTTCATTTAAGCAAACGAGCTGATTAAATGTAAGAATTAGATTACTGTGCAGCAACTTAACAACTTTGGACAACAGTTGGCAACAGTTATGTGGCTTCCAAATTGGGTCAGTACGTTGTCAAAGAAGACATGCAAAATGAGCTGAAACCAAAAGATGGAAGAGCAGAAAACAAATGGACTAAGACAACACAGAGAAATGCTTTTGAAATTGAAAAGAAATGACAGGGAAATGGATGTGCATCCTTTCACTGTGTTTCGTTTTTAATTGCAACTGCGTCCAGCAGCAGCAGCAACAGTAGCAATAGTAGCAAGTAGCAAATTACAGGTTGCAGCAGGCAACAAGCAGCAAGAGGCAAGTAGCAAGCAGTAGGTAGCAGGTAGCTGGTTTAATGAGCTCTGGTAAGCCATGGGGGTCAACATTTCAATCCATTTTCTGGCCATTCGCTGCTCAAAATTCGTGGCAATTTGTCAACCTTTTTGTGTTTGCCATTTGCCAATTGCCATTTGCCAGCAATTTCCGGAATGCCATTGGACATTTTGGCCAGGGAAATGCGGCAATGCGGCGATGTGGCAATACGGGCTGTATCTGGACATGTGCAGAACTTACAGAAAAAAAAAAATTAAAAGAGAAATAAATATATATCCAATGACGAGTTGATCCTTTTGGGAATCGAGGGTGGAGAGCGGAAAAGTTTGAAGTTGAAGCTTAAACATTTCGATCTTTTGTGAGCCTTTTAAACTAATTGAATTCATGTTTTATTAATTACGGCTCAAAGAGCAAACCAAATCTACATGAATTTCCGGTAAATACACATGCATACCAATACATACAAATACACATACACACACACACCCATACAGAGACAGACTTTGCACAGCTCGTAAATAAGCGATTATGCTAAAGGACAGGAAATATCCCAAAACGAGCTTCAAGCTGCTTTTTCTACTGATGCGATGCAAAATTTAGGTTACCTAACACACACAACACACATGTGCATAGCTTACTTAAGCTTTGTCTGAAATCCAGACATATGTTTCCATATATATATATACATACACATATAAATAAAAATATAAACGTAGATTAGCAGCCTGGGTAAGTATCCTCTGTCTTGCCTTGGACACATTACCTGATGTTTTTGTCCTTGCTACGCACAATTCAATTAGCAAAAAGTAATCTCTTTGTATCCTTTAGCTTTCTTTACGTTTCACATTCTATAACAATCTTGCAGCATTTAGTAGTAGACAGCATACACACACACATACGCAAACAGCAGCTACCCGCACACTTAGCCAAATTGCACAACTCATTGGCTTAAAGCAAGCAAAGAAAAACTAAGGAAATTGCTAGAGGAATGCGCATAGAATTGGGTATAGACTTGGCTATGGAGTTGGTTCTTTTGAGTGGTTTCTCATTGAGAGTTGCGTTTGGAGAGTAATGCAAAGCTTCACAATGTTGCACAGCAATCAAAAGGTTCTTTTCTACACACTTTTTAGTTACAGTTCCATTCGATTCGATTGGATTTCGTTGAAATTGAATATGAAGCTGCCACAGCTGCACTTTCTAATACTAGAGGGAAATTACTAATGACCTCTATAACTATCTCCCTTTCATTCTATACATAGATATCTATCTCTTTTACTACTACAAATAGTTTAATTACTTTTAGTCAACGAACCCTTGGAAGCATCACTACACATGCCGTCCACAGGCGAAATGCTGCCCCTTCACCCACCCTGCAGCTATTTTAACCACAATGAAAATTGTATGAAAACTTTAACTGCAGTAAGCAAACATTTTACATTTTCCATTTTTCCTTTTTCCATTCTCCATTTTTTCAATGCATTCTCTCCTTTTGTCAATGTCCCAAACGTCTACCAACGACACTTTCAAAATATTAACAAGTTGTCTCTGAGCCAAATTTATGCAAACAACAAAAAAAAATGGACAAGCAAAAAGAAGCTCTGCATAAAAACCCTTTAAAACCTATCAGATACAGGTAGAGCATAAAAAAAAAATAGAAGGGATATACTGATTGGTGAACAGATGCAGATAGCTATAGCTATATATATGCACTACGATAGAGAATATGGAAATATTTGAAACTGAAGCTTTGATACTGAAATTTGTCACAGTTGAATTGATGGAGCCAAAGACATCAATTACTTATTGGATATAGAGATATATACTCAACTTTTTGCGGATATATATAGACATGATAAATAGGTATAACTATATGTCATATATACATATATGATCCTAATGCATTAAAGTATTGATGATTGCATTGAGTTTTGCAATCTAAAAAGAATTTTTAAATTTTCTCTGACTAAATTTAATGAACAATGAATGTTGCTTGATGAATGTTTTCTAATAAATGAAATAGATGAAAATTTCATTATTTAATAGTATATATGGTATATATCCTATATATAGTTATATATTAATACTAATAGCTTAACTAATTAATCGGCATAAAGTCATATTTATATATAATCAAATTTATGATTCAGAAACAACTGTATAGAACTGAGAGTGTTCTTCGACTGTAAAGTATGTTTACTATAACTAGCCTTAAGCTGATCAAGAATACAAGTATATAAATAAATATAATAATCAGACTGTATTCTATATATAAGAAAACATTTTTCAAGCTGCTTTAAACTGCTTTGAACCACTTCAACTTAAAATATTTAAAAACTGCTTAAAGGACTCTTTACAGAACATATAAAACAGTTTAAAGCTGTTTCAAGTACTGCTTAATTACTTGAATTAAAGTAGATAAATATATATACTAATATATATATATATATATATATATATATATAAATGTATGCTAGGGATATAATATCTTATGTTTATAGCCTCATCAATTGATGATAGCAGCAGAGAGTACATCGACTGCATCCTTAATGTGTCTTAATGTTAAATATGCCAGGAACAAGCCGAAGGACAAGCATACAGCAGGGTATAATAAACTTAACCATATTATGCTACATACGCAAACACACTTACTCACACACACATACACACACAGAGATGCTCAGTCGTGTGTCTCACGCCTCTGCATAAGCTTTGAGTGGCCTGTGGCAAGTGTGCTACGTGTGCTACGCAAAAGGTGAAAGGTCCTTGAGAGAGCATGAAGTAGACGTATAGGTGTAGGTAAAAGAAGAAATAAAGAAAGAAAAACAAGAAAGAAGAGCAGCAAAATAGCAAATAGAAACACATGTGAAATGCCTTTACTTTTTACCATTTTATTTTTCCTTTTTTTTACCAGTAAAATGCAGAAAATAAGGTTTGTCACGCTGAATAAACTAGCAAACTGACAATTTTCCTTTTATACTTGCAACATGGCAAAAAGCCACAGAGCAAAACTTTTATACAAGTTCTGACTAAAATTGTTAACATACAAGTCAGAATTTAAGCTGAATTTTTACTTTTAATTTTAACGAATTTTCCGATTTTCAATTCTCAAACCCCAAAAACGAACTTCGTCCACTTTTTGTTGGTAGCAGCCAGCAGATCCCATCAACTCTTTTGGCCAATAAATGATTTTCATTTATGTCTCTCTTGTTACTGAAGACCTTTAAACTCTAACCTATAACTAAGTCAACTCACACACTAACACACACACACAAACATGCACAACAAATCTCATTCATTGATTGGCATCGAACGTGAAGCATTGCACAATTTCATTTTCTGTTTACTGGGGAACAAGCAAATTGTCTGTGTGTGTGTGTGTGTGTATTAGTATGGGCGTTGTTTGGCATGAGGCGTGGCACGTGACAATTGTGCATTTCATGGGCTTTACAGTATGTTGACTGCAGCAAAATGACAGGGATCATATACAGTTAAAGGTGAAACAAGACAACTGCAACAGCAACAGCATCAGCAGCAGCAGCTGCCAACTTTCAACTTTAGCCAATTAGCATACAAAACGAAATGGCCAAAAACAAAGCCTTTAAAGCTGCAAAACAAAGCGCAACCAATGCAAATATATAATGAAGTTACATACATTACATTTTGCAGTATGCAACAGCTAATGATGCAACATATATAACAACAAGCAACAGCAATGCAACATTCTCACTTCTTATGAGAATGCAATCAAATTTTGTACTTCAGCTTGAACTCAAGATTTTGTTTGCTATACTTTGAGATTGTGTGTGCATAGTGTGTGTGTGAGTGGTGTATACTTTGCTTAAAGATACCTCAACTAAATGGACTCATGTCTCGTTGTCTATCAAGTATGTGCCACGCTCGACTCCTCATGCAGTTGATTCCCTCTCTCTGTTTACACACAATCTCATATAAATGGTAAACGTTGTTCTGTCAACGATTTCCCTTAAAACCAACAATGTCATCGTCGTTGCCATCGTCATCGTCATCGTTATTACCAAAGTCATCGTCATCATCAAGCGGCATATGCTAATTTCCGTGCCACTCAACCGTCAATGAACGCGAATGAAAGCAACTGCATGAATGGCTTCTCTGAACGCCATGACTTGCCCCTAAAACCCCCTCTGACCCCTTCACCCTTGCATCCTTAACATGTGCCCGTATTTTGGGGTTTACTCTAGGCTTTATTGGGGGTTTCTACTTAAAAAAAAATTAAACCTAAAAGCGATAACAAACTTGACATTGGCTAATTCAATGTGCCGCTGCCTTATCGCTTGCGATTTTCTGTGTAACACTTTTAGACCTACACTTAACTGCAGGGTGGCAGACAGGGAATTGTGGGGGTAGGGGTATAGATAAGCATACAGCTGCTTTGTACAAAGTACACAACTTTATAGTTAAACAGATAAATGAGCCGATTCATATCATAAAAATTTACTAACATATGTTTCTGTCTGACTAAGATTATAATACGCCAAAGGAAATGAAGGTTTTAATTTTTTACTGTATATATATATATATATATATATACAGATAACAGATGTTTAGCCATAGATATATCTAAGTTAATTGTAAAACATATGTGTGTATATATATACAGCTGTTTATGTGTAAAAATCAGGGAGTGTTTATTAAGTGTGAATGTAGAGACATAAACGAAGTTTGCCAATGGTTTTTTTATAAAACTGCAGAATGTTTGATAACGTTCTACGAATTTGGCTATAACTTTTTCATTGGTTAATATTTTTAAATGAAAAAATATGCAATAAATACTTTAAATAATATACATTTCGATGTAAATTAAAAATTTTTTATAATTATTTTTTATGTTATACAAAAATAATGACGAATACTATATGCAAACGCTTTGCTCTACACTCAGTTGAAGCTGCCTTGGGGCCTTTAAGTGTAGTCGAAGGAAAGTACTTAATATAACTGTTAATTGCATGCTTTCACTGTCCTTGAGTGATACTCATCTCCACTTCAATGTGGCATCATTATTGAAGATTAGATAGAAAATACAATGAGTAATATTAAAGTTGTTTAACTGCTGCTGTTTTTTTTTTTTTTGTGTGTGAAAAATAACAAAAGTGGCAACTACTTAGCACAATTTGCGCAGCATTTATTATTTTCCATTACCATTTTTCACATTTTCATTCTGAAAACAACAACAGCACCAGCATCAACAATAATAGGAAGAAGAACAAGAACAGAGAAATGATTCAAGTACATGGAAAATTGCTGGGGAAGGAGAAGAGAAAGGAAATTTACTGGCGCATTTGCCGCACTTGAAATTAATAAGATGGCAAAAACCCATAACCAGTCATCAATTGGGCGCCACTTCTTCAACTCTCGCTGTTTTCTCTATCTCTCTCTCATTCTCTTTTACTCTGTATAAAAGAAAACGTTGTCAATGGATACTCCATATAAAAATTTGCATATATCGATCCATTAGCGTGTTTAAATTGATGTTTTTCTCAGCTTCATTTATAGCTTTGAAGTAAATGTGCATAAGGGGAAGAGAATGAATAGGGATGTGGTGAGGAGGGGGCTATGTTAAGGGGTTTTTGTAGGAATGGCAATTATTTTAGATTTTTTTGCTATACAACAAACAAACTCATTCTGAGTAGCTTTTCCATTGATAACAAGCCTTAGAAGATAGAATTGATTTGCCAGACATGCGACACAAGTGGCAACTTATACCCCGCTTCACTCCCCTACACCAACTCTGTCTGCTTTTGTATCTTTCGAAATGGAAATTTCTGATTTCGCCAGCATAGATAATAATTTCACTCTATATATATATATATATATATATGAGTTCAGTTATATAAGAAGCCAACAACAAATATAAAAAGAATTGAATAGAATATGAGTAGCTTCAGAGTATCAAAGCAAAAAAAAGCATTGTATGTGCGCTCCAATTTCCAGGCCAGAGCACTAGGATGACTCTGCTGCAGGATGCAGGATGTGCGGCAAGCAGATGAATCAGGCCAGACCAGACCAGCTACTCCTGGCAGTCCTATTAGTCCTCTAACTTACTATACTCAAAAGTATAATGTCGCTGACTGAGTTGCATTTTGCGTCTGATAACAAAAACCTAATCAAAAATGTGGCTGGTCCTCGTTTAAACACAGACAAACACTCCAACAGAGACACACACACACACACACATATATATATATATATAAGTATATATATATATATAGGTCGTTGTGGCGCCAGGTAGACACGCCTCCAACGCCTACCGCACAGACACAACTTTAGTTTCAATTTTTGTGCAAAAATAGAAAATTGCATAATTGAAGGATCAGCGCTTGGGGAAAAGTTACTTTTCCATACTCCCTCTCCTTACCCCTTCAGCCACACTCCAACACATAGCTGCCTATGCCTAGTGTTAGTCCAGACATATACACTGCGCGAAAGCAGCTGTTCAACATATTAATATATATACATAACTTCTTTTCAAGTTTTAAGATTGAAATCTGTTAAAGTTGCTATGGAATTTCTCTCAGTGTATTGGGCAATGGGCAAGCCGCAAGCCCGGCAGCAGTTTGATGGAAAATTCTCAGTGCTTTTGGCTGCAGTTGCATCCGCCTTTTGGCATTGTTTGTGAAATATTGGTCAGCGGTTTGTGCAACGGTTGCAAGGAGGCTTGGAACTGATTTTGCAGCATTGTTGCATTGCAAAACTTGTGGGCGTTGCACGTAAAATATTGACATAGTTGCAACTGCATCGTCGTCATTTACGTAAATAATGCCTTGGAAAACTCCTGGAAAACTGAAAACTGAAAACTCTATAGTCTTCAGAGCACAGAGAACCTGCTCTTTTGGCAGCTGGTAAAAAAAAAAGAAAATGGGGGAAAAAAAAACTTGATTAACTTTTTGCTGCAATCGCAAAGGGCCCACATAAATCACGGAGGTAGGCAGTAATGGTAGGAGGGGGGGCAGTTAACCCCCTGGTGAGTTACGTGCTCAACTTTTCAGCAGAGCAGCACACACAATGAACGTCGCTTGACTTCATCATCATTCAGCATCATCATCATTTAATATTAGCATCAACATCATCATCATCATCATCAGCAACAGGAGGCGCAACATTGAATAGGGTATTGGGGTAGGGGTAGGGGTACGGGTACGGGTATAGCTCATCATTCATAACGTGGTTTGCTGCTGTTCACACACATTTGTCTTCAGCTACTCAAGGTCATCACTGCTATACATAGCTTTCCCTTCCCCCCCCTCTTCTCCACCTCTCTCATACTGCTGCCATCAGCAAAGAAAAGTGAAGCTGAGAATTGTGAACCTGAGCGAAAATTTCTCATCAACATCAGCTGTCAGCTAGGAGTTGACCCTCTACTATACAGCACTTTGTTGAAAGTTCACTACATTGCTTTGTACTTCTTATACTTCTAGTTACACACACACACACACACCACACGCACACACACATACACACACGCTCACCCTACATAAGCCCTTAGCCCTTACTTTAGCTGCCATCATCTAATGAAGCGCATTTCCCTGCAAACATTGAACTTGAGGCAATGCAGCAAAGACGCTATTTATACATACATACATACATACATACATATATGTACATATATCTATATATATTTATATATTTATATATGTACATAAGAAGAGGAAGACAATGGTACATAAATTATATTAGCTAGGGCAAAAATGTGGCAGACTTCTTATTTGAGTTTGTCTTAAGGCATATTTCTTACTCATTTCATTTGTGCTTGTACTTTTTCTTCTTCTTATTGTTGTTGTTGTTGTTGTTTGTACTTTGTTTTATTCTTTTATCATAAATTTTTTTCGCTTACATATTCTTTGTCTCTCACTCTCTATCTTTGTCTGTCTGTCTGCCTATTACTCTTTGTACTATATATTTGCTTTGTTCTATTTGCTTTTGCGCCTTACTTTGTACTTTAACTATTTAACTTCTGGTTTTACTTATTTATTTATTTATGACTTTTAGCGCTTTACTCTTTCCCTTTCTTTCTTTTATATGTATATAATATATATTCGCATTTATCTTTATATTATCTTCTGCATATGCATCATATTCATATTTATCTTCTATAAGTTTTATTTATATGCCAAGTCCATTAGCTAATGAAAGAATAAAACAAAACTTTAGGCTTTTCCCTCTCCCTCTCTCTCTCTCTCTCTCTCTCTCTCTCTCTCTCTCTCTCTCTCTCTCTCTCTCTCTCTCTATCTCTCTCTCTCTCTCTCTAAGTTTCTATCTCTCTCTGGGGTTTTATGTCACAAACTTTATTTCAAACGCAATTAATTCACTTAATTGTATTTTTGTGTCTAACGTTCTTGTTCGTTCTGCAGTTTCCCTCTCTCTCTCACTCTCCCCCTGTCTCTACAAGCGCATTGTCAACAGTTTCTCAAACATTTTCGTCACGCTTTCACCCCCACCAAATCTCACTCCACTTTAACTTCTGCAGCATGCCAAACCTCCCCCTACTTTCCCCCACTTCCACAACCATCTACTTATAGCCCAATGCTTTCGGCCAACACCAAACTGTCATCCTTCATAATTTTAATAATTTCGTCATGTCTCTTTCAATTAAAGTCAGTTTAGCGTTTTGCGGCTGCTTTTGCCACAATCCCTATTACCTCCTCTGCCTTTCCTTACCCTCCCCCTCCTTCTCCATCTCCTTTCGCTTGTAATGAGGGGAAAATGCTCATTAATTATGCACAGTCTGTTTATGCAAATCATTTTTAGGGGTTTTATCACTATTTTCACAAGTATTTTTCATAGTGTTTTGCTTATCAAGTACAATTCAGGATAATGCTCTGTACAGGGTTAAGGATAAGTATAGGGATTATAATGTTTGCTGCATGACAAGTTTGGGTTTCGTTTTGGTTAAGTGCTTTTCATGTTTTCCTACTTTCCCTATACCCTTTACCCCTTACCCCTCACAGCTGTTTCTTTAAGATTTCTATAATTGAGCACAGCTGCTACTTAATCGATTTACCAAATGAATTTACTAACAAAACTTTGTAGCATAGACTTTAGACTCTACCTCCCTAGCTCCCTATCTACGTCTCTGCATTCGTTCTCTATCCCTACTTAATAACCTTTGTAACCCTCAAGGAGCAATTAATTCTCATTTTTCATTTCGTTCTCTGGTTGGTTTGGGCAGTGGTTAGGTGGCAGCTCCCTACAGGGGCTCCAATTGGAATTACACATTTTAATGCGAATTTGTTTGCAGCTGTCAAAGTTTTTGGCTCAGCGGCTTCCACAGCGTCTAATGAAATTATGGTAGCAGCAACAAACAAAAAACTTTTCTCCTCTTCTCTCGCACACTTCTCTCTCTCTCTCTCTGTCTCAGTTCCTGTTTGGCTCCCTAACAGTATTTGTAAGCAGCTCATTTTACTTGCATAATTTTACAAGTTTTTAATCAACTTGCCCCGTGGCAAGTACAACGACGACAACTCGCGGTCAACTTAACTTCTGTGCAGCGGTCGAAACAAACCTTCGGCATCACCTCATACGCCCCTCAGTTCCTGTTACCTTCCTCTGACAAGCAAGTGGCAAACTGACAAGCAAAGTTAAATGCAAGTCACAGACGAGCGCCCAAAGTTCTGTTCTTCACTTGACTGTTTATTGCCTCATCTACTCCTACCCCAACAACAGCAACAGCAGCAAGATGAAGAAGAACACGAAGAAGAAGAAGAAGAAGCATAGAAGCAAGCAACAACAATTGTCACTTGTCACAGAGCTGGATAATTATTATATTTGAGTTCGCTGAACCCCAAGAGACATCGATAGTTTTTAGACTTTACTTACAATTCTTTGCGCGTGCGCAGCGTTGCCTGTCGAAAACTGAAGGGGGAAAGGGGGGGAATTACAAGGGAGGGGTATACCCGCTTTGCTACATTACAAAATATATATATATGTGTGGACAAAGTTTATAATATTTTTAAGCAACTTTTCTGGCTTTGACGATTTTAATATGGCAAATTCTTTTGGCACAAGTCGACAGCTTCCAATACTCCACATCTAATCCTTGGCAAACTTTTTGCAGTAACGTCAAGTGGGCGCAAGGATGTGGGCTTTGCTTTGAGCAGTCTAAAGGCTTGCAAAAGGGCAAAGTTTTGGCAATGCTATGTGGCAGTAGATGTCGCAGCAAATGATGGCTAAATTGGCCAAATAACAAGCACTCGAACAGCCCAAAATAACTGAACTGAAGCTGAAACGCAACTCTAAACACTTCCTTTAAGCGCCTGCACAGTGCTACAAAATGTTCAAGGACTCAAAGCATAAGCATTCGGAATACTACGAAATAGTTGCACCAAAGTGCTTGGTTACGTCTTTGGCATATATCCAATTTAAGTGCCGTCTGAATAACCTTCGACCTGCCAAGTGGAAATCAGAAACATTCGCTCGATAATTCTAGAAAAAATAAGTCGAAGAGAGTGTGCAACTATGTAGCTCTAGAAAATATTGAAAAAAGTACTGAATAACAAGGTATATACGAATTGAAGATACTCTTACTGGTTAGGGGATTGAAATTCAACCAAGTTTTTAACCATATTTAATGAGATAAAGCATATAATAAATGATGAAACCTATATACTAAGCTCTTGCTTATGGCTTATATATACTGTATTATGGAGAAAGAGTAAAGAAAGGATAAGAAAAATGCGTTACAGGATAGCAACTGAAGCTGAATGAACGCAGTTACTTAACATTCCTTTCGACCTGGTAAAGTCGGCAATGATATATGTGATGGGTCAGTGGCAAAATTAAAACACACAAAGCTGAAAGATTTGCAACGAGGGTTGGGCGTAGAGTTCTAAGAGATAAAAGGAGTGTAATGGGTTAAGGGTGAAGGGTGGAGCTATATTACTGCATGGGAAGCCAAGTAAAATAATATTAAAGTGACATAAAAGCGACTTCTGTCAACGCCCACCCACAGTTGGCGACAGACAAATGGCATAAAAAGGATGTCTCTGCCCGTTGCAGTCCTTCATATACTCCTTTCCCTGCCTGCAACCGCTCTCTCTGTCTCTCTTTCTCTACCTCACCTTCTCTTATTTTTTCCACTAAGCCTGCTCGAGTAGCATTCTAAACACAACTTTAAAACATGACAAGTCGAAATGGAAGTAGGAAAAAAATGTAGAAAAAAAGGAGAAAATGTAAGGAAAATGGAATGAGATTACCTTTTTTTTATTTGGCATTGGGGACGCTTGCTCATGTGTTGATGATGTAGGTAAGGCATCGAAAGGGCGTGGCAGAAACTATGTAATATACGTAAAATGCTTTAAAGGCATCAGTATAGGGATACCAGTCCAGAGCTGTCCCGGCCAGTCAGCCCCAATATTTGCACAACTGGGATTTCAGGTTTGTGGGCAGACAAAAAAAAAAAAGAAGAGGGTTTCATAGAGGGTTTTTGGCTGGTAGGGTTTGTATTATGCTGTATCTCCCTGATGTTGGGTATTTTATTTAAATTTCGTTCATTTGAGTTGATTTGCCGAGTGGACTAGTTAGGGTCAACTGGAGCTGATGTTGTAAACGTTTGTATTAAGGCTAAGGGTTGGCTGATGTAGGGGTAAGTGTAGACTGGTGATAAAAAGGGAATCCCCTGAGAAATTCATTGCTAATTGCGCATCTAACTGCTTCTTTCAATTTATCAACAATTGTTTTCAGTTAGGATTAACAGGAATTAAACACAAGTCCCAAATTTCCAACCTAAAAAGTAAGTCAATTAAGGGAAAACAACTAACTTACTGATTTTCGGAAAACACTTTGTAATTCAGGCGAAAGGCTTTAATATAATATTGTAGTATAAGAGTGAAAATTTTCTTATACTACGACAAGTACAAGTTATACTTATACTATACTATTTTAGTAAGCATTTTGTACAGGTTACATTGAGTATAAGAACAGCGTAAAGCCGCGGGATGTAAATTGAAGTCAATTGAATACTCCTAGTACTATTCATAAAAGTTAAATTGAGTATATATATAAATGAGTATATATAAGTATTCTGAGTATTCTGAGTGAGCTTGTAGTCTTACTTTAATGAATAAAAGTTAGAAATCATAATATAACTCGCTGTATATACCACTACAGTTGCAGTTACAGTTTCCATATTGTCTGCTGAATTGTGAACAGAATTAGAACAGAGTCCGGCCAAGAGCCTGAGTGGCCTGTCTGTTGTCTTAATTGTTGGCTGACACAGCATGAAGAAAAGGCGTTGAGTTGACAGCAAGCCACAATGCAGGCAATAACAAAGTCCACGCAATGCAACAACAGTCAGCCAAGAGCAGTTTTAGCCAACAGCACAGCCATAGCCACAACAGAAAACAAGAGAACCCTAACCAACATAGCGTAACCTAACATAACCTTACTAACCGCTCCATGCACCGACCCACACACACACACACACACACACAATGAGTGAGAAAGCAACCGCCCATCAGCCCCATCCGCCCTTTAACAGAGAAGACGTGCAAATAATTGCGACATAGAATTAGGTCAACGGGTTGCGCTCCCCTTTAACCAGTCTACTCCTAATCCAACCCTTATCCGCTACTGCCTGTTTTGTTGTCGTTGTTGTCGTTGTTGTCGTTGTTGTCGTTGTTGTCGGTGTTGTTGTTGTTGTTGTTGCTAAATTAAGGGTTGTCATTGCCCATGCCGCGACTTTCAGCATAACTGCGCCATTTTTCCTAGTACTTTTCATTAAACATTTAAATCTAACGCTGCTTGAAAATGTGTCGTGTTTGGTTCCACGCGCTGCTAGGCAGGTAAGCTCAATGCAAGAGGCCTACGGGGTGCCGAGGGGGGTGTACATAGGGTGCTGTTGTTAGCTCCCATTTGCATATTACCCTCAACCAAGAATCTCAATAATGATTCTAGACGCTATGTTTGTCATTTGTTTGCTTTGGTTTTCCTTCTACTTTATTTCTTCTGTTTATTTTTTTCTAAAAGCAAAGACGCACCAGATATACCAATATGAGGAGAAGAAGGAGCAAGGATATGAAGGATGTGTAGGTCTGGGCTAGGCGACAACAACCCTTTAACATTTTGTGTTTGCTTTTATGCCATTCGTTGTCCATTCAATTTCACTGTTATTGTTGCCACTGGTGTTGCTTGGTTGCTTGTTCAGGCCCAACGTAGTTCAAGGCGAATGTGTTTTCTTTTTCTATTTATCTTTTTCTTTTTCCATTTTTGGCACAGACTCTAGTCTGACTGTGTGTGTGTGTGTGTGTTATATAGTGCGAATAATTGGCGCTGATTTGTTTGTGTTCGTTGCTCTGAAAAACAGACTGAAAATGCAAAAGCTGTCCAAAAAGATGTCTCAATCTTCCAGGCATTACGAAGGGTGTAGAAAAAAGCTTGAAGGGATTGCAATTTACGCACAACAGCTTACACTCAGTCTCTGTGTGTGTGTGTGTGTGTGTATGTGTATAATTTATGCAAAATGAACGCATCCAAGCATATATCTGTCTGTATGCATAAGTGTCTGTAGACACGCCTATCTACACACCCATACACACATACATAACGTTACGTGATCCGCCTTCTCATCTGATATGTTCTATGCTCCATCTGATATGTTATGTGATCCTGCTACAGCTGCAGCTCCTTTGCTCTAGACGCACACATACTGCCACTTCACTGAGCTGCTTCAATTCACCACACTTCGTTCTTTTCTTTAGTAATTTTCCCCATATCCCCCCACTAAAGAAAATTCCACCCCATTGTAGCACTCACCCACTCACTTATTCTATTGTCGAGTGGTTTGCGCCAATTTTTTCATGTTTTCATGCGTGTTGCGTGCACAACAAAAACAAAAACAATAACAAACACAAGAAACAAAAACAATTACAAAAGCAAATAGCCAAGACGAAGCTTAACAATGACGACGTTGATTGTAAAAATGTGTAACAAAATAACAACAACAACAACAACAACAATAATAATAATAATACGAACAATAGAGGCAACAATATGAAGCGAAGTCAAGTGCCTGGCTAGGGCAATCATCCTGTGCACGTGTGTGTTTCTATGTGTGTGTGTGTGTGTGTGTGTTTGTCTGTGTATTGCGGTATGTGTGCCATATTTTATTGCATAACTGTAACTGCCACTTGCTTCTTCTTCTGCTACTTCTACTTCGGCTTTTACTTCTTGTTCTTCCAGCTGGATTTCTTTTGCTTCTTTCTCTAACTTCCGTTCACTGTTAATCGCGCCTTAAAGTAGACTTTGTTTGCGTTTTTTCGCATTTTGCTTCATATAATGACAGGACATTTCTACCTACCTACATTATATTCATTTTGCTCTCTCTCTTTCTCTCTCTGTCTCTTTCTTACTTTATATATATCACATAAACTGTCCATTTCTAGAGCATAGTTCGTTTGTTTAGACTCGTGCCTAAGATATTTGTGGTTGTCATGACACTAATTTTGTCTATACAGATATATATATATATATATATTGCGTTTACGGTCAGTTCCATAGCTAATGGTCAGAGAGCACTCCAATCTTGGAGTATATCAGGTACTTTGAGGTTGTCTTTTCGCTTTTCTTTTGCACACTTGGAAATACCTTAGGAAATTACGTATTATGTTCAGTCTATTGGAATGGGTAAAGTGGAACTAAGAAACGTGACTACCATTAATACATATACATACATATATATATAGAACTATATAAAAATATATATATATATGCTTGTTACATTTGTGATTATTTATTTATATGGTTTACTTTTGTATTTTTTTTTTGCTTTTATTTTTTGACTGTGTAGCGCAAATTGAAACATTTGAACTTTCGTCAGCTTTTGTTGTTCTTTTGTTGAAATCGCCAACAACTAATTAAGGTAGCAACAGACACATACACATACATATATATATATATATGTCTATATCTATATACATGCAAAGGCAGGCCTTGATGATAACGGGCGATGACGAGTTTTGATTGCACAAGTTTCGTATTGCGTGCACTTCAAAGTTCAACAAAAGCGAAAATTCATGTGGCTTAACCATATACAGGGTGGCGCAGTATGTTATCAATATATTGAAAATAAGCACCCTGTGCATGCTAGAGGTTAAAATACTTTACTTTTCTTATATATATATACATATATATAGCTTTATATTAAATACATTAAAATTGTCTGTAGCTTTTCTTTAAATTCTTTGTAATTTGCTAGACTTGGCAGCACTTTATCTTAGTTATATTAAGTTTATTTCGATACCAAAGCAATTCTAAGTGCTTTAACCGATAAGCCATAACTTTATCAATCGATATCAATTTCATTTTAGAAGAGTTACACTTAAAATGTAATTGGGTAATTGTTAAAAATAGACATAAAAATATTTAAAAAAAAAAAAAAGAAAAAAACAAATCTAATAAATAACAATAAAAATAATTTCCACTTGTTTTTTTTTTTGTAGTTGGATGTTTGTGTTTGTATATACATGCTTACATATGTATACAAATGCGTGTTCATGTCAGATTCATACACAAATCATCATTGTGGAAATGTGTTTTTCCCTGTGCCTGTGTGCGTGCATGTACGTGTGTGTGTACGTGTGTGTGTGTGTGTGTTTTGTTCATTCAAACTTTATATAAACACTAAAAGCTCAAAGCAAAAGAAGAAGCGAATAAAAAAACAAACAACAAAACAGAAACAGAAGTTTTTTCAAATGCTTTGCCTTTTGGCAAACATATGATTGTAAACAGAGGAAAAACAGAAGAAAACAACAATACAGAGAGTGAGTCGAAATGAGAGAGAGAAAGAGTAAGTAGACAGAAAAGTAATAGAGGATGCCTCACATTGGGTGTATCATGGTCATGTGTGTGGCATCATAAATTCCAGCATGAACACAACAAATTCCGAATGTGGAAATAAATAAATGTGCCAAGACTAAAAACGGGACTGCAGCAGCACTTGGAGCCATGCGCCGTTGGCTTTGCCCCATGACGCATGCAAAACATTGGCCAAATGCGAAATATACAAATACACACACACACACACACATACACACACCAAGAGGCAAAAGCATATTTATACATATATTTATACATATGAGTACACAATGAAATGCAGATGGATAAACATAAATATATATATAGATATATGTGTGTATGTGTGTATGCATGTAATATATACATTTTCATATAAGTTTGAGATTGAAATTAATCCGCATAATCAATGCGGGCGCGTGGCTCATATTAAACGGCGTTTGCCTATGGAAAGCATTGAAACAGTATGAGAAGAAGATAGCAGAATTATGTTCCATTTCAACCATTCCAAATCATATGCAAAATTTTGTATTCTATACGGTTGCAATAGAGCTTTCCGTTTTACGCTTTGCGCGGATTACACGCGCTTTACATCAGAAATGCATTATGGCCACACCCACACTGCCCAGTGTATGTTTCCCATTTCCCTATGTACCTCCCTTTTCCTATATATCACACACACTTCTGCCACTTCAAAGTGCAAGGGCAGCTCTCCTTGACAGCAATGCTTGTCATATTTTATGCAGCGCTGCTGGCGTCGACAGCGACTCTCGACAAGCACCAAAATAAACAAAAAGAAGAACAGAACAGAACAAAAAATAAATAAAGAGGAGAACAAAAAAAAACTGCGCATATTTTGCCTGAAACTCACATATTTACCAGAAGCGCGTCATGGAGCAATGGTGCAATGGAGCCATGCGGAGCAAACAGATGTACAAATGACTATACAAGGGAGAAGAGGTGGGGAATGAATCCAAAGCGGCTGCACGTGCACTCATGCAGATGCCAATGTAGACGCAGCAGCCCCAGTAGTAGCCGTAGCTGTAGCAGTAGCAGTAGCAGTAGCAGCAACATCAACAGCGTATGCATCAAAAATGCAGAGCAAAACAAAAGTCTATGCCTGGGGTTGTGGGGCTTTATGTGTGTGTATACACACACACACACATGCATGCTCATATTCACACTGACACATACACACACAATTTCTAAATTGCAAACATGCTTTCATTTGGTTGTTTTGATTATATGTGAATGTGTATGTGTATGTGTATGTGTATGTGTATGGGAGAGGAATTCATTCTTTTCAACAAAGTGGCGCTTAGTCTGTGTCGCACAGTGGTGCTTAAAGTATTAACAAAAATATTAATTTAAAAATCTGTTTTGCTATGAAAGCTGCTTTTTTTTGATGTCAATGCAAACTTATGTAATTACGGCATTTCTTATGCGTAAAGTCTGCAAGTCACGTTAGTCAAAACAGCTGTGTTTTTTGAGGTTAACTTTAAAGTTCAACTCGAAGTTTAGGTTAAGACTCTTACAAAAAACGTTTTCTGATTGGAATACGGTGTGGTGTATAATATGTAGGGCAACCCCTGAGATAAACTTTTTAGTTGAAAAAGTTATATATAAGAGATAAAAGTGTCATTACAGCAAATTAAATACGAATTACAATTTCTATAGAGCTAATAATAAAAGCATTATGTAGCTCAGATTTATGTAACAATAAAGCATTTTTTCCATTATATTATAATATTAATTATTCATTTAAATTTATTATTTTATTATTTTCAATAATATTTTAATGTTTTGACACCACTGTGTGTGCTGGTTTGCATGTGCATGTGCACATGCATGTGCTTGGGTGCGTGTGAATCTGTTTGTGTGGGTGCGGTTGAGTGATAGAGCAACCAAATTGGCAGCACTGAACACTAAGAATGGCAATAGAACGGGAAAAGAATTTTAAACTTACCTTGTAAACGTCGCCATAGGTTCCGGAGCCAATTTTCTGTATGAGATCATACTCATCCTGCGGATTGCTCCGCGAAATGTCCGAGCTGAGCAGATTGGCATTGTGGTGACTATGAGCTGCGGCCATGACGAACGTACTAGTTAGCTTTGGCAGCACTCCTCAGCTGCTGCTGTGGCTGCTGCTTCTGCTGCTTCTGTTGTTGTGTTGTTGCTTTTTTAATTGTTCTTGTTGCTGTTATTG
This sequence comes from Zygothrica quintamaculata, assembly GCA_037044455.1. Classification (NCBI taxonomy): domain Eukaryota; kingdom Metazoa; phylum Arthropoda; class Insecta; order Diptera; family Drosophilidae; genus Zygothrica; species Zygothrica quintamaculata. Next base: position 52,757 of record JBAMBS010001412.1, read on the forward strand.
TGTTATGATGCCGCCTATTTGGGCAATTTCTGTTGTTTTGTTATTATAATTGGGCACCACACGTTGATTTGGTTTCGTTATATTTCAATAATTCGAAATTTTCGATATTTGTTACATTTTGTTTTGGGCCTTTAACGGCTCACGCGAATATTAACTGTAAAAACTCCTCGCGACTTATTTAAATGGGGAGAATGTGGTGATGTGTCGAAGAATGGAGTTGCGTAACGCTTAACTATTTGCGTATTTATAGAACTGGAATTTTAAATTAATATCGAAATTTTAATTAGCTCATTCACGAAAGAACAAACACAAAGAAACAAAAAAAAAAACAACACAGAAAACAATAACAAATTCAAAAATAGTCGGGAAATTCTTTCCACGCAGAAATAATCACAAAATACTCTCAATAATAACGAAATAGAATAGAATTTAAACGAAATCAAAGCATATATGCGGCAATTGGAATAACAACAAAAACAATAATGATAAACGCGACGGTGATGATGACGGTGACGGTGACGGTGACTGCGACGGTGACGATGGCTTTAGCGTTGGCGTTGCACTACGAGAGAAAGCAAGAGCGGCAGCAGAGACGCCGTTGTTGGCATCGGCGTCGCGGTCGCAAAAGTGGAAAAACAAGTGGCAGCAGTAGCAGCGACAACTACAGCGAATTTTTGCTTAATATTTTTTTTATTTATTTTTGTTTTATTATTTTTTATTTTGTTTTGCTATTTAGGCGCTATTGAATGGCGTTTTATATATTGCTTTATTATTTTATACTTGAATATAACTATAAACATTTGCCAATTGGATACTTATCGCACTCACATACACACACGCACACAATCATAACCCGAGACGCGACACGGACAAGAGACAGACTTGGCGGCGTTGGCAAACAGACACAAACACACTTAAAACGCACAAACGCACAAACATATACACAAATACACGCGACAACAACACGAAAACAAGGCAACAGCGACGGCGACGGCAACGACTCAACTGCGGCTGTGTTATTTTTTTTTCAGCATTGCGCTGCTTTTCGGCCGTATGATTTTGATTCCATGTCGTCGAGGCGTGTCTTTGTCATTCTTGTTGGACAAACCTTATAACGCAGCGATACTCTTTGTTGCTGACTTTTGACTCAGAGCAATCTGCGATCGAAATGCAGTAAAAAATGCACACGTGCTTATTCGCTTTTATTTTATTTTTTTTTTTACAATTTAATGAATAATTTTGACGCACTCCAAACATAGACACACGCGACCGACCGACGAGTGCAGCGCGAGAACAAACACAACTACAATGCGCGCACCTACAACAACAAATACAAGCAGAGTATAAAAAACAAATACAGGGACAGACCTAACATTTATCTTTGCTGTTAATTAACAGCGAATACTAATGTCAAACTTAAAGCTGCTGTTTAGCAAGTATTCACAAAATTTATTTTTAATAATGAAATTATATAGATTATATGTATGGGATGTTTTTTTAAATTAAAAACATCACCTAGATAATGAATAATTTGGATAAAAATTAAATTGCATTTAAGCGTAACAGCTGTAGCGTATTAACAACAGCACCACCGGAGCAACACAGCGCAACTAATGGTACTCAAGAATGCACTGTTAAGCAGAAGTTAATAGTGCTATGTTAACACCACTGTTAAGCTCAAAGTGGCATGTTATATTCAAGCGATTGCCGATAGCAATGCATAGTAACAGCTGTAAGAACGGTGCTACCACTTGTATTTATAAAGTGTGGCCCATAACGCGGTACAACATAAGAATTCAAATAAATTAAAAATATTACTTGTACCAATAATTTTTTATTTAAAAATTCATTTAGTTTTGTACAATTATATTATTGGGATAGTAAAAAATACATTAATTTAAAAACGGATCTGTTTGTAGATGCATTAAAATAGCAATTATTATAAAAGATTCACAAAAAAGAAGAGATTTTTTTTTAACACAAAAACCAAAATATTGCACTCGTGTATAAAAAATAAATAACATAATTAAAGTTAATATTAAGTAGATTCATATATGTATGCATGTAAATATTTATACATGTAAGTATGTATATATGCAAGTAAGTTCAGGAGATTTAGTTAATTTGTTGACTTTTCTTTTCCTTAATACAGCTAAATCAAACTATTTAAAATTATTATATCGATTCGTTTGTTTCATATTTGTTGTTTGTTGTAGATTTTCACAATTTTCTAATGCTGCGATCTGCTGCAGCTGAGTCAAGTTTAGTTCTGTGAAAAAAATATAATAAATAAGTTAAATTAATTTCAAATTTCACCATCAATATCAAAAACAACAACAATTATTAAAATTTAACATAAAACACAACGATTAATTCACAAATGAAAACAGCTCAAAATCTTTCGATGTTAATTGTCCAATAAGTTAAACGATTATAATTTTGTTGACTAGAAGCTATATCGTACTGCAACTCCATGCAAATAAGAGGCTTACCCATTGTCCTATGTTTAAAATTCAATACACTTAAAGCCCCTTCAAACTTCATTAGCTAAAAGTGTTTTTTTTTTTATAATTCTTTTTTATCATTTGTTTATATTTTTGGGCGGAATCGGAAGAAGGCCTAAAAATTTGCTGTCTGAATATATATATATATATATAATTTGCTTCTGGCGTCAGGGCTTATAATTTATATTCATTTTATCCTTTAGTTCATCTTTTAATATTATTGTGCGTTTTTTATTTACTTTTCTTTATCATTAGGTATCCTGTGTAAGTTTTTTTTTTATCAATTTATGTTTTTTTTATATTTTTTAATGAGTTGTTGAATGTTTTTTGAAATAGAAAAATAAATATTTATGTGTTAAATCAATAGAAATATTTATAATTTTTGCATATTCGAGTATTAAAAGCCTATTTTTATAAAAAATTGTTAAAGCGAAAGCGACATGCAAAAAATTTTACTTTTAGTTATTTAATGTTAAATTTGAAAATTTAATTTTGGAAATAATTTAGAAATTATGAATGCAACATGTTGATTACCATGTAATAATAATTAAATGATTTGGTGTATATTTACGGATCCTGACGCCAATTGTAACTACTTGAAAGCAGTTTAAAAAAAGGTTGAAGCAAATCAAAAGTAAAGAAACTTTTTTTTTTTACTAAAAACCAAAAGATTTGCATGTAATAAATATTCAACTGCATTTAGCGGACATTTTAATAGATTATTATAAAGATATATATATAAAGTATATATGCTTCAGTTAACTAGATTCAAATCTCGCTCTGTGAGTACCGGAAATGTTGTTCTATATTAAAATAATTTGTTGTGTTTTTGAGTGTGTGTGTGAAAAGAGAAAAATAAATATAAAATAAATCAATAAACATGTCCTTCGTCTTATAAACAATAAAAGAATAAATGTATAGTGTACTTATAATATATAGTGGATGTACTTACAATTCCATGGAGAGGACAGTGGGATTAGGACAAGACTGTGGTGCCCGCACGTGACATTGCTTGTGACAGATTAGTTGACAGTCGCGGCATTCGTAGCCCTGTTTGCCTGGCCTTCTGGGTATGGACTTCATGCAGATGGAGCATTGCAGGCCACTACTGTAAGTGCTCAAATATGAGTGCAAGGATCTACATAGGAAAACAGTTAATTGGCACTTACCCGCTCAAATGCTTGGCTATGAAGGTGTGATCATTGTAGATGTGCAATTTGGTGCCCTTGCGGCGCCAACGTGGCCTTTGTGCAATGGCCAGAGGCACAAGGAAATGGCTGTAATAATAGTAAGTAATAGGATTAGAAATTATGGTTTAGTTTTGTCAGTATTCACTGTACTGTACCGCTTAACACCATTCTCAATTGTCTCTAGAACTAATGTGGATGCCTCATGTAGATAGGTCTTATTGCTGGCCGAGGAGAAGCCTGACATGGCCGAAGATTCTGAAATTGAAGAGCGTCGTGAGTGGTCGGTGATGGATGAGCCTATGCCCATTCGGGGTCCTGTGGCTTGTAATTTTATTATTGTTGTAGTTGAAGATGTTGTTGTTGTTGTTGCAATTACGTATATAGTTGTGTATATAATATACATATACAATAATATATATATATATACATATATGTATATATATTTATATATAAATTATGAAAATAATCCATAGCCAAACACCAAAATTAATTTTTGCATATGAAAATATAAAAGAAAAATAAAAGTAAATAATGGAAAATAAAGAAAATGAGTGCAAAAAAAATATAAATAAAATTTTTTTACATAAATGTAAAGAAAAAGTTTTGAAAAGATTTTAAAGAAATATTTTGAAAAAGTTTTTATATGTTTTTAAGTTTTTTTTTGTGTTTATGTTAAGAAAACATTCACACAAAATATTAGAAATATATAAAAATTATAATAAAAAGAAGTACACAAAGTTTAAATATACGTTTTGGTACATATGGGTACATATAGGTACATATATAGAAATGGGTACATACATATGTTATATATTGTGTTGGTTACAGTTAACAGGTAAGCATTTAGTTTGGGGAAGAAAGAGTAGAACAAAGTACTTTAAATATACAGACACACAACATAGGGCTTTAAGGATATATATGAAAGGATATGTAGATATATTATATATATATAAAAATGATCTGTCGATTATGTTAAAAAAAAGTGCAAAACGATATTTAGTGCAAGTGCAAAACTATTAACATACAATTCAAATTGAGTGAATGAAATGAAAAGTGTTGTAAATAAAAGAATGAATCATTAATTGTATCATTAAGTGTTCACAAAATGAATCAGTTAATGTTCCTTAAGTGTAAATGAATCAGTTAATAATCGTTGGTACAATTTTGGTTACCTCTCTGCTACAATTTATTTAAAAGCAAATAATCGTATTAATGTTAATACTTTATGGTACTGACACATTTCCCAATCAGTTACACTTTGAAAAGGTACACAGAAATGTACCAAAACATGTACATCATATTTATATTGATTCATTGTACATGTGTTTGGTACATATCCATTGTGCTGCTATAGCTTAATTTACTTTAAAAAGGAATGGGACTGTAAAAGTCTATTCCATAAGTTCATCAGTCGAAATGAACTTATTCATTCCAAATGAATTGGTAAATTTTTAATTTAATAATTATAAATATAGTTTAAGTGGAAAAATTGTGTCCTTAAGTCGTTTTAATTAAAGCCTTAAGCTGTTACCAACTCTATAAATTGTTGGTTAAAATTTTTAGTAGCAAAGTAGAAAAAAGTTCTGAAAATGCTAAGATTATAATGTTAAAAAAGCTTTTTTAAACGAGTTGAGCCATGTGTGTGTGTTAATGTTGTTATGGTGTATGTATGTGTGTGCAGGTGTATTATGGGTATGTGTATGTGTGGGTGTGGGTGTGTGTTGAAACGTGTTTAATTACCAAGTGAATTGCTTTTAGACAATGTGGCACGATCGACAGATAATGAACGGGAAGAAGAATCACCATTGAGGGTTCCTGTAGCTGTTCTTGGGAATCCTGTGGCTGTTGTTCTTGTATTGGCGGAGTTTGTGGCTGATTGTTGTTGTGATTGGTAATTGTTATTGGGCTGTGTCTGATCAGCCGAAAGGGTACGGGTTTTTGAACGGCTTAGCCGCTTCTTAAGGGTACCAAAGAAATTACGTTTTTTGCTCCTGCCGCGATCATCCAGATCCAAGCCTTGTAACTGTTGTTGCTGCTGTCCACCATATGGTGAGGTGGCACCATTTCTGGGCAGGCTATTCGAATTGTAGCCAGAACCATTTGACTGGCCAGTAAGATGGCTATTAAGACTGTAGTTATTATGATAGCTACTACCATTCGGCGATGAGGCAGCATTGGGCTGGCCAAACTGTAAAGCAAATGGCAAGCAATGCAAGGATTAAAAAGGATACATCAATTTATTTTATACACAAAAAAAAAAACAAACAACATGCCATGCTTTAGATATATCTCAGATATATATATATTTAACTCAAAGGGGTTTTAGTACTCACCTCAGCGGTGCTCTCCTCGTTGAGATTATTGTTACCTGTTACGTTTAGACTTTCATTTGTGGTGGCATCCAATTGATCCACAGCCTGCTCCTTAGCCTCAGCCTCAGCCTTAGCTTCAGCTTCAGCCTCAGCCTCCGCCTCGTGAGCAGCACGCTCGAAGGCCTGGGCCACAGCCTGATCGAGTTCTGTGGGAGCTTCAACGACCTCGATCCGGCCTTCTTTATTTAGCTCAACCTGAACGAGCGTATGTTGTGTTGTGTTGTGTATCGTGGTTAGAGAAGCGCATGTTGGTTATAGGCAAAACGATCAATAAACAGAACAAGAAACAATTTTAGATAAGACTTAGACTTAACTACATATATGTGTATATGCATGATGGACGAGAATTACGAGAAGGATTAGAGACGCAAAATTAACTAAGAGAACTGAAAAACTGAAAAACTGAACGCGTTCTGGAGAGTTGATCAAAAGATTACCTTATATGCATTTGGATTGCTCGAGTTCTGTGTGGAACGGGTTTGGGGGGTGACGATGCATAACAGAAATGAAATGAAAAGAGAATCAAATTATAAAATCAAAAGGAATAAAGAAAGAGAAAGTTAGAGGGAAAGGGGGAGAGCGTGAACTGATCCTCCTGTAGCACATACCCGTTGCACGCTGTGTATAATCAGTGTGCTCTTGCTGGGTTGTCCACTGCCGGTGCCAGAGAGTGCACCATCCTGTAGAGCACGCACTGCCGCATCAGCGAGATCGGCACCATTGCGTATATGTTCATTGATGGCTGGTGTGCTGAGACGCAGTGCCTCCTTCAGGCGATTGGGTCGTGCAGTAACTGGAATTTCGGCACCTTCGATGAAGACAAAGTCCACGGTGATGGCGCCAGCCACGGGTTGTGTCTCATAGGGACGTGGCTGCAGCTGTAGAATCTGCGTAGAGGCAGGACCCACGGCCAGCTCATCGATGCCAACCAGACCCAGGCCTAGGAACTTGGGTGGATCCGAAGCTATTACTGGATGATCATATACCTCAAATAGTATTTCAGCAGATTGTGGGGAGAGTTCGCTGCAAGCAAAGACAAGAGTTAATAAGAAAGATAAGGGATGTGCCAGGATAACGCAAGACATACAATAGGAAGTGCTCGTCCCAGTAGGGTTTGCTACCCCGCTGTGTACCAGTTTGATTCTTTTGTGCCGGTTCATCCATTTCAATGACTACATAGGGTTCGTGTGCATCCTTCAGTCCATCACCCTTGACGATCTTCACCAGTAGACGACGTCCAGAGACCATGTGCTGATCCCTGTCCCTTAGGCTAGCAGCTCCCAGTTGATCCATGTTATGCTGTGTGTTGGACCGAGCATGCAATGAGCGAGTGGTAGAATGAGTGAAGATTAACAGATTTGTAGACAGTAGAAAGAGCTTAGAGAAGACTAGTCTAAGTAAAAGAGTAGTCTTCGTAGAAGAATACTTAAAGTTATAGTTGCAACTTAATGAAATTCGCCTTTAAACGTTACTAAGGGTAGATTTTAGGGGTACACTTATTGTAGGGGTTTATTTCTGGGGAGATTTTGAATTCAGTAATTGTAATAATATTGAAAGTATTGATTGCCCTGAAAAGAGAGTGCGCAAAAGAGAGAGAGAGAGAGAGAGAGAAAGAAGTTTTTTTACATAAACCTAAGGAAAATTTCGGCATAGGAAACAAATAAACAGGCACAAAACGGAATTATGAAAGTTTCTATGATTTGTAAAGTATAAAAGGATAACAGAGGGATAACAGGAGGTTAGGGAGAAAGGCGAATTTCATTATAAACATCTAACACAAGGATATAGATATACACAAAGAGATGTCCAAGTGAGAGACTGAGATTGAAATTGAAATAGAGTTCTGTTGGTTGTGGCGCAAGAACAATGAGAAGTGTTGTGTCTGTAACTGATTTAGGTATATATATATATATACACATATATACAGATGGTGTACTGAGTTCTGTGTGACAGATGATGTATAGTACATAGAGTTAAACACAAGACAGACAGAAGCAACAACAGCAACAGCTTCTCAATGCTCTGAAACGCTCACCGCCAGCGAATCATAATGAACGGGATAGATTACAGGTAGCTCTAGGGGTTCCACTTCGGCACGTGGACAGGTGGAGTAGATGGAAAAGTCCACAGGATAAATGGTGTCACGCAGTGCTGTTGTCAATACATCAGTTATAACCGTCTGCAGTTGTTGCTCATCCTGATCCATGGGCTTAATGGCGCCAACGCTATTCATGGCAATGCGTACCTATAAGACAAGTTATGATTTAGTTTACAACTTTGATAGTTTGTTTTGTTAGTTAGTTTCGCTGCATACTTACGTCTGGATAACCATCGACACGCATCTCACCCTTAAGTGTATTGTAGTTCATGGGTATGGACATGCGTGCACGGAAACGTGATACGGTGACCTTATAATGCGATGTCTCCACCTTGCCCGACTTTTGACGGAAAGTTTTCACCTGCAGCACAGGCATTGCATCGCAATCGAATGTAATCAGCTATTTGGGGGGGGAAGAGAAGAGAGTAGAACTGTTTAATGTTTCAATAGAATTATTATGTAGTTTAACACTTACCATTTCTGCAGGATTATGCTCTTCACAGTTACAGAAGATATTGTTCAGTCCTGGTGCTGGACTATCAGGCAAAACACGCACCACTTCAACTGCTACACCATGCTGCAAATTATATAAAAGTGTTGATCAGATATTGACGTGTATAAGAAAAGCTGTGTGCTTTGAATGCAATAATAAAGTTTTTATCTATGAAAACAAGTTATTACTTTGGTCTAGGGAAAAAGGGAAAATCCAAGCAGGGATTCCCTCGATTTCCTATATGCTGCAATTAATTGCTGCTGCTTGAATTAAACACTTGAACTATATATATATATTTAAATTTATATTTTGGATTAAATCATTCTGTATCTGGAACTCTAAATACAATTTCCTTATATTTTCCCTGGAGTAAGTCCTTATGCTTAGTTCTGGCGCTTTTCCGACCTTTTTTCCTAGAATTTACCTAAACATTTAAGCTCCTCTTAAATGCCTATGGAATGCTTCTCATATTTACATGTGTTGGAAATTGATTTAGCGGAAAACAAAAATGAAAAACGATTGCAAGTTGTTGTTGGGTATGAAAAGGGGAACAGATTAGGGTTTTTATTATCCCATCTGACGGCAATTTAAGTTCTTTTGCTTTAAGCATTACGTAAGCGACACAATATGAGTAAAAATAAAGCAAAATAGTTCAGATGTGTCATAAAGAATGAGTAAGAATGTGAGAGCTCGTCGTTGTATATGAAATATACGTTCCCAGAATGCTGACCTTGGCCTATGGATGGGGTTTTGGAGTGTAGGGGACCGGGTAGAGGAGATGTAACATAGCGCGTAAAAGGCGATAAAAAAATATAAAAACAAAATAACAAAAAAAAAACAGAAAACGAAATGTAGCGCAAGCTGAGCTCAAAACGCGTTTTCAGGCCGGTTACGGCTCAGCGGTTAACCAAGTAGAAGGCAGTTGGACTATGGATGACGAGTTGGGGGTCGACGGTAGACGCTAGACGCTTTATAGCTGGGTAGGGGAGAAGGGGTATATCGCATGCCGATTTCAAGTTGAAAGTCGAGGCCAAAAAATAGAGACAACGACAGCGATAGGGGTAGAGGCAGAGGTAGAAGACTCAAAGTTCAATGCACGAAAGCAACTTCCTAATGACATCACAACTGGGTGACAGCAACGGTTGGTACTGCTGGTTGCTGGTTACTGTTGTTGTCTCCAAGACTTGTCTCGACGATGATGTCAAATGTAGGTGGCAGATGATGTCATTTAACTTACCTCTTCGACAGATTTACGGAGTGTATCGTTTAGGGCTATTACCCAGGACATGAGCAGCTCATTGACTATAACCAGATCACTATACAGCCAGCGGAATACCTGACTCGTCCAGGTAACAGAGCTCTGCAATGGATTAGCATTAGTAGGGGAATGTTGAGAATAATTGAAATTGACTTACCGTTTCGGGTCCCACCACATTTGAAGGTGGTGGCACATAGCGTTTCTTGCGATTCTCGGGACCAGTAGAACTTTGACGTACCATACGACGACGTGGTCCACCAGCAGCAGCACCACCACCGCCACCGCCACTACCACCGCCCATAGGTGAGGCAGTAGAACGTCCACGACCAGCGGAGCTACCGCCTAACATAGGTTTGGATAGATCATCAACTTTGGTTTTGGTTGCCATCAAATCACGTGGCTCAGACAAACGTTTCTCTGGCTTAGCACCACTGCCTGCCGATAAGGCACCACCAGGTGCCACACTATTCTGACGACTATTGCTTGCACTGCCTGTTGCAGTTGTTGTCGACTTGTTAAGATACTTATGATACAGCAGCTTGCACAGCCACACGGAGAATAGGGCCAATACGGCCCAAAGAAATATAAACATGGCTAAAGAGTCCATTGTTAAGTCACCAAGTCCCTCGAACGAACAGATATAGTCATCGATTTGATCTGCTAGATCCATTGTTTAATAGAGCATAACGGCGTTCCAGCGAGCGGACAACGATAACAACAACATCATCATCATTGACATCATTATTATTATTATTATTATTATGGTTATGTATGTAATTATTAGGCCTGAAAGATCGAAGAAAACATAACAATAAAATATATTAAAATCAATATCAAAATCAGTTTTTGTTGGCTATATTAGACCCCCCTTTAATCCCCCTTCAAAATGCCCCATTTAGTTAGTATATCTATTTACTAGATGTATGTAAGAGTACGGTTAATACCACTGACTGGCACTGGGATCTCACATCTCGGAGATTTCAGTAGCCCCAAGTCTATTAATAGAAATCTTTGAGAAATTCTTCAACAGAAAAAAAAATATGAAAAAATTAGGAAAAATCTCTTTTCACTCACAAAATAAGAAAATAAAATGAAAATTCACAAATTTAATCGATTTTATTATATAAGATATATATCGTTTATTATAACTGTTATTTTTTTTATTATTTTTATAATTTTTTTTTAAAGGAAACTAAAAAAATAAAAGTCGAAAACGTTCGAAAACCAAAACTGAAATAAAACTGAACTGAACACAATTCACAGGCCCGTCTACCATCTGTGTGTATATATCCCATGTGAGAAATATATTCACATAATATTCTATATATACATACATATATATATACATAAATATATATAATTATATATAGTTAAGATTTAGATGTGCGCAGACTCACAGAGCTTACTATAAAATAGCATAGGGAAAAGCATTCTAGAGAGCAAAGACTGAAAGGGAGACTCTCTCAATGTTTCTCTCACTGGAGTTGCAGGCGGGTAATTAAGTATTGACGTCATAGTTCTTTTGGGGTCGCGACGTGTTCGAAAATAAAAGACAGAACACAAGTAAAAAAAACACAAAAGAAACAAAAACAGAACTGACTAAAAAGCAAACAGAAAACAATCAAAAAATGTAACAAAAAAGACGAGTCATAAAACGAAGATTTGCTACTCTAACAGGCTATAAGGGTATATTCCTAATGGAACTCGCTTCCGAGACCTCTAGGAGGAGTTTTTCACATTATTCTCTTCATCAACTTATTCAAGTAATAATGATTCTATCAAAACTAACTTTTTGTAATAAGTCTTAATTCCTTCAATTCACTTTATCCCTGCTCTCCCTTCGTTGAACTTTTGATTAAAGCTATTAATGAAGTAGAACAATTATAAATTGATAGTAAAAATATCAATCATTATAAGAAAGTATATTTAGCCTCAAGTCATCGAGTCATCTAGTCATATAAGGATACTGGAGAGAGTCTAGTGTGTGTAGTGTTGATCTCAGGTCTACCCCATAAGAAACTTTCTTTGAAGAAACATTCTATAGATTGAATCAACAGCATCTACTATGAATACTTTTTTAGAGTAGAAACTTAGAAATGAAGACTCTTCCAGTGAGGAAAAACACTATTGAACGCAACTTATTCGATGCCACTTCTGATAAGAGACAAACCGAAAGAGCAAACTATTTTTATCAGAACGAGAGAAAGAGAGAGGGAAAGACAGGTGAAATTGGATTTATTTATATATTAATTGATATATTTAATATACCCTTTTCTTGTAGGGTATATAAAAAAGGGGAAGCTGAAGCATTGTAAATAAATAAAGGCAGACATAGAAGAAATAAAATGAAATGAAAAATGACGTAAGACGTTTAAGGCAGCTCTAAAAAAAAACTAAAAACAAAACTAATACAATACAAAATGGAATGGATATTGTTATATTTTTAGAGATTGTTTCAAACACTCATTGAATACGACAAGCAATGTTTGAACTCAATTGTAATTTGTAACTAAATACCCTGTAAAGGTATAAGTAAAAGGGCATTAAGTCATTGCTTAGGTATGAAATAGATGGGAGTGAAAAGATCTTATCTTACACAGATTCTACAGATAGTTTCCTATATATTACTATAACCCCTACAGCCTAAGCAGCATTTGCAGTACTAATTCCAGGGTATATGGGAAAAAGTCATACTTTACTACTTAAGCCCCAAAAAGTTAAACATTACCTAGGGATATTAAGAAATTTGTTGACATTACTTGAGTTTCAGCTTACCCCTTTGTGTCGCTCACTACAGGGTATTAGTTGCCAAATTCCTTAAACTGACTGATTGCATTTGGCTTTTTCAATATGCCAAATTGCCACAGCTGCCCCACAGTAACCCCTCCATGCTCATTTTCTACTCATTGGCACTTGTTGCAGTGGAAATTTTTTGTTTTTGTTTCACAAAATGAAAAACGAAATTTGATTAAAAAATTTGACAAATGTTTTTAGCCTCAGCAAGGCTATTGGCCATTTGTTAAACATTTATTTTAACCAACTGACAGACAACATACAACAGACAGACAATAATAATATCAATACAAAACAAAACAACAATGAAGACAATAACAAAGAGAATGAATATAAAAATGAGAATCTCAATGGAAATGGAAATGAAAATTGGTGAAGGGATTTAAACATCTGCTTGATCACTGTGTTTATCTTAGTATATATATATATATATATATATATACTGAAATTTGCTGGAATCTGTTTTATGTCATTTGCAAATAGAAAAGAAAAAAAACCTTCTCAGTAAATCAGAGAAAACCCTGAGCATTTCCACAATATAACTTAAAACTATACCCTATAAACAAACTAACTTAAATAATGAACAAATTGTTCAGTCACGCAAATAATATTAATCTATATAAATATATGTGTATATGGATATATAAAGAACTATATACATCTATTTAAAATCTCAATTTTTTATAGGAATTGACCATTTCAGACTTGACATGCAAAACTTGCACGAAAACTTGTATGCTAGAAATTTGTATAGAGAACTTAAAATTTCTCAAAACTTGCCATTTTTACACATACATAGGCAGCTGTTTATTCATAATGGTATACCTTGTTACTATATCATTGATGATACACCCTTTTTATATAGTATATATATATATGTGACTGAACTATCAGTTGACTAACTAGAAAAGTATTTTTATTTTCAAGTGATTTGCTTTATGGTTCCATTTGCTTCAACCATATAAATTTAGTTTCTACAGATAATGGAGAGGATATATATATATATATATGTATGATTCAACACTTATCCAAGATTGATTTTTCCAAATAAATTTCACTTTGTCTGCTTTAATTTCTCATTAATTTCTCGGTGGTCTTTTGATATGCAAAAAGGTTTTTTTTGGTGCTCAAAACTCTTGTTGACTAGTGTTCTATATATATATTATATATATAGTTATATATGTATAGTGTATGTATTTTACATATGTAGATTCTGTTGATCTTGTGCTTTGCGTTTAGTTTAACTTATGCGTCTGTTGCCTGTTGCTATTATTCTCCCTTGTTGCGTCTATTGACCCCACTGTGCAGGCGGCTAAACCGAAAGGGTAGGGCGGAGGAGTGAAGATGTAGAGGCGTGTCACATAGACAAGAGCAACAAGTATTGCTGGGATATTTATAAACATACATAGAACAAAAGAACATAGAATAAATAACAAGAAGAACAACAGCAACAACAACAACAACAACAAAGCAAAAGAAAATGCCGCAAAATTGTTACTCTTTGGGTTCATCTTGGCATTTGTCATGGGCTGTTGCCAAAGGGGGCAGCTGCCACGCCTCTTTGTACCTATGCTACTACAAAATGTTAATAAAGAATGAATGTTTTCTAAGTTGTTTTTAGCTGTTAATTGAATGCATTTAAATAGCGACAACTAACTGGTTCGCAGTTCAAGCCAAGTCAACACATTTTGGGGTAAAAGATTTTCCTGTGAAGATGGCCAAAAGCGACAGATGCTAGCTTTTCCTATATAATTGTATATATATAGAAATCAAAACAATAGTAATGTTTTATATTTAATTACAGTTTTAATATTATATAGAATTTTTTTTAGCCATTTCAAAGGGAAGAGCACAAAAACTCTTTCGCTATGCAACGCGAACTCAGCTGAAGTCAAGCGTTTAGTTGATGGGAAATGAGATATATATCTGATATACATACAGATATGTATATAGGAGTTCTGCTTGAAAGTTAGTACTAACTGGGGAAAGAACAATTAGGCCAAGTTTTGCAACGACAACTAAAAGAAAGCTTAACAAAGACTTGTGAAAACCAACGGCAATTGTGACAACGCTTGCAACAGGTTGTTGTAGCTGCAGGCAGAACTTAAGCAGGAAGCGGAATAGGAGGCAGAGGCAAGAGATGACGGTTGCGTTGGGTTTGGGTTAGGGTTTAGGTACTTCCGTTTTAATTGCAGGTCAGGTCGTTATAGGGGTCATAAGCTGCGGGTTCAATGTGCTGGCATGAAGTGCCGTAAGACGAGCTAAGAGGCCTTAGGAAGTATTACGTCATTTTGATTTTTGCCATGTTAATTAAATAATGAAATTTAGTTGGTAAAATTTTCAACAGTTTTACACAATATATTATATGCATATACATATACATATATAAAGCTAATGTATATAGTTATCAGATGCGCATTACAATTTGAGAATAGAAATTTATATTTACTTTATGCTTCAGAGACTCTATAAATAGAAGTAGAGTAATGCTATAGGGTTAACCGCATTAGTAACTGCGGCTACAAAAATGTACTTTAAACTAAGCACAAATTAATTTTAATTAATAAGCAATGAACAATATAATTAAGTAAGTATATATATACCCATATAGCTTATCAAAGTCTATGCGATAACTATGTCAATTTGTTTCATTCATAAGAAATTCGCATTTTCTCTATATTTTTATAAGGCTTTTCAAATTGATATCTAACTATTACATATTCTAATCAGTTAAGCCTAATATTGTCTTGTACTTAACCCACAAACAAGTCCAATAAGAATTGGCTATACACACACCCTAAATGAGTCAATAAAATGTGCCAAATTCATAAACAATCACAAAGCAATTGTAGACAAAGGCTGATGTCATTCAAATATTTATATATATATATATCAATTTATATATGAACACACATTAAACGAACTGATAACGACGTCATTATAGGTAAACACCAATACAAATATTCTTTATAGCTTAGCTAATAGAAAAATTGTTAGATAGAAGACGCGTCTCAAGTGCTCTTCGAATTCTTATTGCCACATTTGCATTTCTTACTCTTTGTTTGTGTAATTTAATAAGCTATATTGCATGCAACTTGCACGACAATTTCAACTTTTAAATAAAATATTTTTTATATTTATTGTAAATTGTTATTAGCTATACCTTAAAAAACCCTACGTAATGGCTGTAAATTTCAATTAAATATTCATAAATTTAAGCTCAAAATCTTGGAAAACAGAGATGACTAGATCACAAATATATACAATTAATTAATTAATAATTAAAAACTCTAATTAGCTTTGTTAAGATCTTAGTTCTTTGAAATTTTTTCATATTCTTAGCAAATTTTAAGCATTTGCATTGTTCTCGCTTATCAACATATTCCATGCAATCTCATATAAACATTGTTGCTATGTTTAGGTAGCAACTTGTGCAATCTTATAAACATTGTTGCGCTGCTTGGGAAGTTTCTTTGCATTTATATAAACATTGTTGCGCTGCTGCTTCTAAGCATTGTTGTGGCTCATAAAAAGCCGCTTGCAGAAAAAACTATTTTCTTGCAAAAAAACTATATGTGTGTGTTTATATATGTAAACATGACAAACGTTAATAACAGATGATCATTATGCATATATATTGCTTTCATCATAATAATGTATAGGCAAAAAAACTAAAATCAACTAATACATTTCGTAAGTGCCGTTGAAGTAACAAAATTATTCAGCTATTAATTACGTGGCAAAGTGAAAATACTCCTACTATATTATAATTATTATATGAAATTTTAAATAATATTAATTTTAATTACTATTTTTAATAATGATGCACAGCTTTAAAGCGTTCAATGTTAAGCGATAAGCAGCTGCCTCTAAGCTGCGACTTAGCAGTAGGTAAGAGGCGCACGCCTTACTACAAGTAGAGTGAATGCTAAAGATGATATAACAAATAGTAATAGGAGCAGTGCTAAGCAGATGAGCTCAAACTATAAGTCAATACTTTTTTAAAAGAAAACCTGCTAAACATTGTTACTAACTAAAATTTCTTATAAGTGGAGGAAGAGTTACAAATAGTTAGCAGATCTTACACAAGGCATTTGCAACTTTTTAATAGGTTGAATAGTTACTCGTCTTTGAATATTATTATTGTTGCTAAGTTTGCACTTTGAAGCGTTTTCCCAAAAATTGAATCGAACGTCATTGAAAGTTATTTTTAAATAATTTCAACTGTTGACCTTTAACAGCTGACTGCATTCACTTTTTAATCAATGGAGCTAAAAATTTTGTGACCCATTTCACAGGCTGCTTTATGGTTGCTGCTCGCAACAGCAACAGCAACAGCAACATTATCATTATTATAATTGTAATTATAATTATCATAGTTAAAAAGCGGATATGAAAAATGTTTGACAGAATACGTGGCGTATGCGTGTTTTGTGTATGCAAACGATTAATGACTATAACATTACGCATACGCACAGTAGTCCCCACTTTCCAACTGCTGCAACTTTTACCATACATATGTTAAATTAATTAACTTAAAAGCTAACCAAAATTGTAATAAAATTATGAACTCTGTACAATTTTCTCTTTATAAATGCTTTTCGCCCAAGTCGCTGTTAGTTGTCAAACTGTCAAGCAGCTGACCCTGTCAGCAACACTGAACACTAAGTCAATTCGAGTAACTACATACACCCTGTATATGTTATAGACAGTTGAAGAGTATATTCAGATCATATAAAGTAATAAATAAATATAGTTTTATATACATATTTAACGTAAAACAGATTGGGAAAGCAGCAAATCGAACTTGTTCTACTAAACTTCATAATATATTCGCTCAGAGATAGTTACACATATTTCTATAACAGTAGAGCAAGGGTATCTATTAGTCGTGTCTATCTGCTAACTTGTTTTAACTGGTTTTGTGCTTTTCTGCTTTTTGAGTGCAATTTTGCAACAATCTTTCAGTAAACTTACGCAATTACGACTAACACACGGGCAAGTTCAACTTGGATACATGGAAAGCAGTTAGAAACAAAGTTGGAAGGGTAGAAGAAAGGTTAGAACTATAAGTGGAGGTACAGCTGCAAGTTGCTTTGTGCTTAATGCATACAAAGTTCAGCTGGTAAATGTATATAAAACCTCAGTTGCACCTTGCACGCCAATTTGCAACCAGAAGCTAGTTAACCTCTATCTCTACCTCTCTCTCTCTCTCTCTCTCTCACAATCTCTATCTGTCTGTATGTTTATTAATAACTATTGATTAGCTAGGACAATGAGCTGAATTTAATTACAGTATTTAAGTCACGCAGACTTAATTTGTATATGAATATAAAATTAGTCGCAATTCTCTGTTCCATTGTCACAATCGTCTGGCGTTTTTATATCAGCTTCGATTTCTTTCTCTGTGTTTTGTTTTTAAATATTGATTTTTGTTTTTCGGCACAAGGCAAATTCCATCAGACGCACCCTCCAATAGCTCAAATGATACAGTAGCTCAATGATAGAATGGCTCCAACCCCCGCAGAGATTTCATCTGTAGATGAGTTGGTAAATATTGAAAAGGCATCTCTCTGGGTGCGTCTTAATGTTTACTTAGCAAATTGTTTTTCTGCTGCTGTTTTTTTTTTTTGCTTTTGTAGCAATTGCTTCATTGTTTATCATCAGCTAATAGTTTAGACCAAAACAGCAGAAGTCTGAATAGCATGTTAAGCTAAGGTATTTGAACTCTGGTTAAATGTTTTGACCGTTGGGCGTTGTCAGGGTAACTTCTGGGCAAGCACAGACAGTATTTGAATGAATAATTAAAGAAGCGTCGGAATGGCATTGAATTGATTTATTAAACAAAATATTTTTCAACTCTTACAGCACTTTTCATGTTATGATACCCTTAACCACAAACAAATAACATTAAAGGGTAGTTTCAACTAATAAAAGTGAAGGAAGTGAAAGAGTTCTATAAGCGTTGCATAAAAAATATCAAACTTGCATGAAAAGTTGCACCGAATTGCTTAGATATATAGGGATACAAGTCGGGATACAAGTCTTAAGTAAAAGGGTATTCTACAGTCAGGAAAACTTAATTACTTTACTTTTTTAATGTGTTTGTTTTTGCGTTATTTCTGTGCAGCGCCACAAGAGGAGAAAGATGGAGAGAGGAAGAGAGAAAGATAGAGCGCCAAAGCTCAAAACAAAAGCTTCGGAGAGCAAAGACACTTTGAGTTGGGGGTTGTAGTTTGTTGCTGGAGTGAGAGTGAGTGCGGGGTGTATGCAAGTCACTCGGTTACGAGGTTAACAGACATCCCAAGCATATAACAGGGTATACACGAATGACAGTTACTGTCACCGTTAACTGTGCAACACATTTCGGCAGCTAAACAACAAAAATAACAACAACAACAATCCAGCGTCTGCCGTGACACACATTTTTAATGCAAGCAGCCGTGGCAGGTTGCTGTCTGTTCATTGGAGTTCTGGGGGTTGTTAGCTGAAGGTTGGGGGATTGGGTGTGGACATTTCCATTGTCTGTGTCTGTGTGTGTGTGTGTGTTGTATGGGGGGCGGTTTCAGTTGATGGCAACCGCTGTGAGGCAGTCGAGCGAGTTAGCAATGTGGCGCTATATCAGGCGTGGTAAACGGTGGACACAACCGGAGACAGGCATAAAGGATGTGCTCTAGGGGATGTGACTTAGGGGTTGGGTGTTAGGGGATAATGTGACAACACACGCAAACGAGCAAAAAAGTTGCAGCGAAATAGAGCTTAACTACAAGATATATTGTAGCGGGTATAATGCAGGCAAGTTTGATAGAGTAAATATCGATATAACACAGCGATTTATCGATATATATAAATTTTGATGTGTAATAAGTCTAACTAAGTATAACTTTGGGTTTATACTACTTTTAGCTATAACTTTCTTCTTAAAGGAATCACCTTAAAGGAATACCTAATATGTGTGCTATACCTTAAACTTAAAGTAGCATTGACATATCGATTATTTAATGTATTATCGATAGTTCAATATGGTAGATAGCCTAGTCAAATTCAATAAATACCACTGAGAGGAGACTCTGATGTGTTCCCAGCTTTAGATGTGTGCTAATATGCCCCTTTTAGCCTTAGTTTTGTAAGGGTAAAGCGCATCGGATAAAGGAAAATAAAAACCCAACTCTATTGTGGAGGGTAGATAAAGTTTACTATGTCTACGCTCAGAGGGTTGATTTTTCTACGCCTAATTTACTTACCCATTAATCCAGATACGACGTAATATTCATTGTTGTTGTTGTTGGTGTTGTGCGATGTTTGTTGTCAGGATATCCGTTATAATTTTATGCAGATGCAGTTTATCATTATTTATATTAAATGGAAAGTTTTGTTGTAGGTTTTTTTACGTTTTTCGTTGGAAGTAAAATAATAGAAAAATTTATAAAAATTATTTGAATAATAGAAATACATTTTTCGTTTTGATTTTTCATTGCACTTTCGTAAGTTTTTCGCGGGCTTTGGATTAGTGACAATAGTATATAAAGCTATGGGTATATGTATGTGTGTGCATGTGTGTGTTAAGTGTTTATATATATACATATAAATGTGTGTGTGTGTGTGTGAGAGTTGAACTCCATTTAGAGTGCGTGCAAGGCAAAACATATAAAACATTGGATTGAGGGTAGGGTATGGAGCAGGGTAGGGTATAGGATAAGTTATTTAACCAAATGTTTGACAACATTTAATTAAAGCATTTATTTTCTACTCACACAAATGGAAACGAAATTTATCACTTTTTGCTTTACATAGATTTTCTCTATAAGATTTCTAACTAATTTTAAGTTAAACCAAAACGTTGTCGCTTATTTTCAAGATACATAAAAATAACGTCGTTTAGTATATACTTTTTAGTTATATATATTTATTTGAGCAAGATCGATATGAATCAGCTATATATATGTGTATGTATATATGTGTATATTTCGATCAAGTCGTTAAGATATTATTATTGTTATAATGTTAAACTGTTGTTGTTTCTTGTTATTTTTTTTTTAATATTTTTTTTTTATAATTTCGTTGCTGTTTCTTCAGTCGTCATGAAGCGGAAACGGAAGAAGAAATTACACTGAAGATTCTGACTGAAGAATTTGGCGATTTGATGTGTGTGTGATAAACTTTACAAAAGTCGTAAAATTAACTAAAATATAAATAAAACTATTATATATTATTATTATATTTCTTATTTAATTTAAATTAATTTAATTTATTTTTAATTTACGATCTGCTTTAATTTACGATCTGCTTTATACTTATAAAAATTAATTGTTAGGAAATTGCGTAAACTTTGGCCTAACTTTTACTTTGTTAACTTATTTATTTATTTATTTTTATTTATTTTGGCTGAATTTTGTTTAAGCTAGCATTGTTTTGTTTGGCATTGTTCCAATAAACTTGAATTGTGTTTTGTTGTTGTTTCAATGCCGAACGCTGATAAGCAGCAACAGCAGCAGCAGCAGCAATAGTCGAAATTCAAATAAGAATTCCATTTGTATAGCTACAAATGCTTATAAGCATTGTATACAAACACACGCACACATATGCATGTGCATACATGGTAAAACGCATTTGTTTTGGCTGCCACGTTTGTAGGCTAAATTTTAAGCCATTGTCAGGTCGCTAGCACAACAACAAAAACAACAACAAACACAAGCAAATAGCAGGCGCCGACAGAGGCACAGATTCACACAGATTCTCTAGAAGCTCTATACATATGTACATATACACATGCTGTACATGCACACTCATGCAAGCATACATTTAGTTAGTTGTTCTTCTTTTCAGTTTGATTGCCGCATTTCAGTGCCCATTTACAAACATATGTACATATAAATATATTATATACATATATTATATATACATATATATAATATATATTTTTTATATATTTGTGCGAATTGTATTTTATTTTTGCAGAGCTTTTAAATATTTTGATTTTCTACATATTTCTTGTCGTTTGCTGCCAAATTTCAACCGCAAGCCATACGCACACACACACACGCACAAGCATATAAGCATACAAAAAGAAAAAACCGCTTTGTTACTATTGTTGTTGTTGTGTTTTCTTTAATAGCCGAAGCCACAACAAAAAAATTTGCCGCTGTTTTATTTTGACCCTAAACACAACCACGCACACACACACACACACATATATACACAAATGCATTTGAATTACGGCACAATTTTGTTTAAATGATTTGAATTTAAGAATGGAATTTATTCAAATGTACTTGCAGCACTAAGAATATTGTTTGTTTTATTTATTATTTTCCATTTTATTTAAACTTTCTGCACTATATATCTTTAAGTAAATTCGATTTAAAAAGTTTTTTAAAACTAAATAAAATTTATCCGTGTGCTCGTACCACCCGCTCGCGCTCAGCTGTCCAATAAGACTGACAGCTTTTGAGTAAAAGCGCGATAACGATAAGTTCTAGTTCAAACTGGAGTCAGTTCTAGTTCCAATAAAAACTAAGCTGTTATAGTAAACCGTTATACATTTAACAATCACAAATATGATTTTTCATTTATTTTAGGTTAAACTATTTGATTTTATACTAGATGACAGCAAAATTTAAATATTATATATTTTTTATATTTAAAAGTTATTCAAATAGTCAACTTCACGTCCGCATGCGCATTGGAAATTATATTAAAAGCTGTTGGTACACTTTCAAAAGCTGGCTAATATATGAAAGAATCACTCCTTTTCATAAGCTGAACAGAGTTTTTAATAACTCTTTCTATGTTTTATATTGAAATAGGATTATTGATTTAAAGTTCACTACACTTATAGCAGCCACCTTTTGAACAGCATCACCTGTTGCTATTTTTTTAAAAGCTATACTAACATGGCGCCAAATGTTAGGTAAACAGCAGTATTAAGTTTTTTTTAAACAATTTTTTTTAAGACTTATTAAATAAAACAATATATTTTACATACAAACGCTTGTTTATTTCACTTTACGTTCTGTTTGAATATGCATAGATGCATTACATTGCATTCGATTCGATTCGATTCGATTCGTTACGATTCCTTCACGTGTCCTTTGCCACTTATAACCTAAGCCACTTATAAGTCTAAATGAATCCGTTGCTGATTTTTATTTTGATCTCAAGTCAATTTTTTAATGTTATTTCTGTTGCTGCTGCTGATTTTGCCGAGGCTTAATTATATTATTATTATATTTTTTAATATTATTAATATTATATGCATAAGCATATGTATATTGATTATTTTTTTCGTTCTTGTATATAAGTGTATATATTTAATTAAATACATAAAAATTATGCATAAATGCTACTGCACAAATGTTGTTTAAAATAGTTAACGGCATTCTTTGATTTATATCGTTAATATTTAATTTGTTGCAGTTACTGCTAATGCAAAGATCATATATAAAAATACAAAAAATCATAACATTTACATATACACCGTCCATATACATAGATATAGAACTAGGATTAAATACATACACACATATATATCCATATGTATATTCTAAATCGATTTTCACTTGCACAATCAATATCAAAAATTATTATTACATATTTAAAAAATTAATGTCCAAATTGTTATTTATCTTCATCATCATCATTCACATTATAATTATGATCATTGTATAAATAAATGTATGTTTCACTTCATAAACAATGTTTTACTTTATAGCTTTATATATGTATTTTTATGTATATATATATTTATGTCTTAAGAACTAAAACTCATTTATCAGCTTGCACGATATCGTATTTCGTATATGTTATATATATATATATAGATATATCGTAACACGTATCTCGTATTTTCGTATGTTAATTTCACGTTTCATTTAAGTTGTTGTATATAAATTTCACTATTTAGTCTTAATTTTATATGGAAGTTTGAAATTGGTACTCGAATACATATATTATATATATATATATATATATATATATATATGTTCAGGATCAACTAGGAAAACAATTTCTGCCTCTAAATGAAGGATTAGGTATATCCATTTTATGCTGGCTATGTTTACTTTTATGTATATATATATATATATATATATATATATTTATATATATTTATGCAGCAGTCGTTTTATATATATGTCTGTTAGATTTTGTTTTAGCTAATACTTTCGGGAATAAAAACGGGGATTTGGATAGC
Organism: Zygothrica quintamaculata; assembly: GCA_037044455.1. Classification (NCBI taxonomy): domain Eukaryota; kingdom Metazoa; phylum Arthropoda; class Insecta; order Diptera; family Drosophilidae; genus Zygothrica; species Zygothrica quintamaculata. The sequence goes on from JBAMBS010001412.1 coordinate 76,656, forward strand.
AGGCATTTAAAACATTTGCCTTTATTACATTGATTATCAATATCTTTACGAATATATATATATATATATATATATATAATATGTTGTGTATATATATATATATATAACGTTAAAGTTATATCAAAAGTGCTGAACACCACACTCAATTCCGCTTTGAACTGTGTTTTTGAAGACATTTTTTTTTTTTACTTTATTGTTATGCGAGTGAATTGAAGTGAATAATGATTATTTTATATTATAAACATGTGATTCATTCAATTCAACTGTTTCATTTATGTTTTTGTTATGTTATTATTTTTTTCATTTATATATGAGATCGTGATTTAGGAAAGTTTTGTGTCTATTTTAGTATTTGTCGACTGGGGAAAGAAGAATGTTTTATAGAATGAAATATGTTTTGTTTTTGCTTAAAGTATACAAAAAATGCAACGAGTGTATTCAAATTTTGATTGATTCATTATGTGGCTCACTTTGTTTTTTGTATAATACTATATATATTATACTATATATGTATGCATGTGTGTGTGTGTGTGTGTATGTGTTTGCTTGTGTGTGTATATATATAGTAGTATCTATTTGTATGTAAGCGTTCCATAGTTTTAAAATGTTTTTTTTCTTTATGTTTTGGCTTATATTTCTATGTTAATATTTACGAGTTTATAAATTTTTTGATTTTCTTTTTCTTTTTCTTTTTTGGTATAAGAGAAATGCGAAATGGTTATTTGCCTGGTGATATCAGTGCTCAGTGACCAGCAGGACGAGGGCCAGGTTAATGAGATTTGCAGGCAAAGTATAGACACACATACATAGAGCAAAGGGATCAAAGACAAAGGAGAGACATTGAATATCTTGTTCACATTTAAAATTGTTTTATACTTATGTAAAAAATAATGTACATTTGTAAAATTACATAATTAATTTTGTTTTTCTTTCCTTATTCGCACAAGAAACAATTTTGCTTTTGCTTTTGTTTTTGTATTTGTTGTTTTGCGAATTACAATTACAATTATATCTTTTTCTTTTGACTAAAAGTTTCTTGTGGTTGTAAAAAGCTGTTCTATATAATTGCATACATTTACTGTATATATATGTATATATATATATGAATCATATACACTATATATATGTGTGTATTTAGTTGTATAAATTGTATATTATGTATGCATATTTAGAATTAAACCTAATTTTACATATATATATATATATATATTATATATGTTCTGTTATATATATATATATATACTTATATATATATATTCAAAGCGCCTTCTTTCCTCTCTTTTACTTTTTATTTACTTGCAATCTAAATCAGTTCGTGATTCGCGTGCTGGTTAAAACCGCAGACACGCCCACTTGCCCACAAAGTATTGTTATTAACCTTAAGGACAGTGCTGTTGTTTCTTGTTGTGTTTCCTTTGTTGTGTGTTGTTCTTGTTGTGTGTCATTGCTGTTGGTACTTTGTGTAGTAGACAGTGGGAGGATTTTTGTGGCTCCTTAGAGACTAAGAGTTATTTTGATCTATCTACGATTGAACTCCGATTTGATAGCTATAATATAATATATAAAAATATATAGATTAGTAATCATAGAGATTGATAGTATATAAAACTAAACATTTACCGTCTATAATTTCATTTTTGACTTTCTGTATCTCCAGTCGCATTTCGCGCACTATTTCCGCTTTCAGCGTATCCAGATCGCTATTGGATAACGCCAAGGACAGACCATCTCCATTGACCTGTTTAAGATAAAGAAGAATCATAAGCTAAATGATTTGTTAGAGTTTCAAGAACACACAAACCTTGAGTATAGTCTCTTCGCTGGCACTGCCGAAACGTTTGCGCATGGGACGCGGGGATTCACCACCGCTGCCTGTTGTATTTTGGGCGCTGTTGCCGTTGCCATTGGCTCCGCCATGCGCATTGTTAGTGTTGCCACCACCACTACTCAGCTTATGTGGCAGTGTATTTGACTTTTCCCATGGCCTTTGCTTAACTTCTGGTTCCGGATCGGGCTACAAGGTGTAAAATATATTGGATTAGTTAAGCCAAAATCTTGAATTTGGTTTAAAGTTTCTACTTACCTCTTTCTTTTCGGCTTGTGCTCGACGCCGGGCCAATGTTTTGGCCATTTCATCCATCATGGAAGCCATGCCATTAGAGCTACGACCAATGGTGCCGTAATTGCCACTGCCGGCGCTGGAGGTGCTACTGCCACTATTCTCTGGAGCAGCTGTGTTGGACTGTTAGTTGTGGAAGAAGGGAAGAGGTCAGTGGAATGCATCTCAATTGGGTTTCTTGGCAATTACCTTGTTCTTTTTGAGCTTAAACTGTTGGAGCTGTGAGGCCAGCGAACCCATGAGATCAGCCTGTGGATCATCCTTCTTGCCTCCGCCACCTGCACCCATACCTGGAGGAGGTGGTGGTGGGGGTGGGGCACCGGGAGCACCTGGACCAACTGGTGGACACGGTGGACCACCCATGGATGGAGGCGCAGGCGGTGCCGGTGGTTGTGGAGGCGCTGGTGCACCATTGAACATCTGCGGCGGTGCCGGCGGTGGGCCACCAAATGTAGGCGGCGGTGGTGGCGGCGCTGGCGCAGCAACTTGTCCTGGACCGCCACCACCAGTGCTGCTCATGCGATTCAGCGGCGGTGGCATTGGTACACCACCACCACCACCCGACTGCTGTTGCATCATGGGAGGTGCCAACGGCACCTGACCATATGGATTCTCCGCCTGCTGTTGCTGCCCATAGCCAGGAGCAGGCATACCCGGCGCCTGTGGTGGCTGTGGTATCAACTGCGGCTGACTGGCATAGACAACGCTATTGGAACTGGCCGAACTAGGTATATGGGCGGGCTGTGTGGCCCCATATATGGGTGCACCTCCATTCTGATGCACTGGCGGCATTGGTGGCTGTGGCTGTGTCGGGTATTGATGTAGATTGAGATTAGGATTAGAGTTTGAGAGCACATAATGAGGCTGCTGGTACTGATGACATATCATTGAATGGTGGTGGTATACAGTTGTGGTAATCAGTGGTGGTTGTGGTGGTTGTAGTGAGTGGTTGGATTGGTTTTTTTATGGGGAATATCAGGCCAATTTGCGGGCGGACGGGCAAGCGGTTGGTTGAATTTTTGGTAATGAAATGAAACAGAAAGTTTTAAGTAGAAACATAAGTGGATCTTCAGGTGCAGTCTGAGTGAGTGGTGCCTCCCCAGCCTAATCATATCTGATGATTACATACCTGTGACGGCGCATAGCCCGCTTGTACCATTTGCTGTGGCTGCTGTGTTCCATAGACGGGCTGCTGTTGTTGCTGTTGCTGTTGATATTGCTGCTGTTGTTGTTGTTGTTGTTGCTGCTGCTGCTGCTGCTGCTGTTGTTGTTGTTGCTGCTGTTGTTGCTGTGGTGTTGGGCCTGGTGCTGGCGGTACTTGCATCTGTTGATTGCCCTGTTGTGGCAGGCCATTGGACGTGGGACCATTGATAGCTGATCCATAATGTGAGCCTGGTTGTGGTGCCAACTGTTGTTGCTGCTGCTGTTGTTGTTGTTGCTGTTGTTGTTGCGGCTGTGGTGCCGGTGGTGCGCTAAGGGAATTCCTTTAGTTGGTAAACAAGTTTTGACGAAACGACGAGGATCAAGCGATCGATCGAATGTGTATGGTAAGAGAGAGCATATGAAGTGACGAGTAGCGAGTAACGAGTAACGAGTAGCGAGTAGCGAGTAACGATTACATTCACAATAGATAGAGTTGTGCGTGTTACGTGTAGAAGAAGATTGTGTTTTGGGATGTTTGTGTGTGTTGGGTGTGATGTGTGTGTGAAGAGAAAAGAAATGTACGATTGATGACAGACATAAAGAAAAACAACAACACAAAAAGGAATCTCTAAAGAAGTAGAACTCTAAACTAGAAGAACTCACCTGCTGGTGCGATGATGTCCCTGTGGCGTGGGTGGACTTTGGGGTATATTATTTTGATTTGTCTGCGAGGTGGGCGTTTGTGCCGATGGCGTTATATGGCCCCCAATGCCATTATTTTGTCGCAATATTGCTGCATCCTCGCTGGTCATTGTGCGATAACCCATATCCTCCTCATATCCATTGCCATTTGTCGGTTGTCCAGCTTGTTGATTATTAACAACGCGTCCACTTAGCACCTAAAGCGTGGCAAAGACATACAATTAGTTAAGGAGTAGAAGGAAATGAGAACAGAATTTTTACTTACCTCCAGGGCATGCATCATGGCGCGTGCAAAATTCTCGGCATCGCTTTGACTGGAAAAATTTAGTCCATATACATACTTGGAGTCGCGCCATTGATGGAACGTTGCTGTTGCCTGATTATATTTGAGACCCTTCAATATGGAACAATTGATGACCACCTCATGATCCTGTAGCTTACGCCCAACCACACGGAATGTATTGTTCTGTTGATGATGATAGATCTGCACCTTGCTCAGACCCGATGAACTGCCCGATGGCACCCATTTCTTTTGATTATCATCATATACCATCACAGAGGCGCGGGCGCCAATAATGCTTTGTTCACTGCAATAGAAAATAAAATAGCAAAAAAAGATTCGGAATAAGTATGAATGAATGCATAAAGAAGTAAATAAAAATATGTCAAGAATTGGCAAGTAGAAGAGAGAAACAGAAGTCCATCTCTATACCTAGAGTTCAACAGCAAAGCAAAAACTGATTCAACATTTCACACGAAACCGCATCATAATTCCAATCCTCATACCCATACCCCACTACATTAGACATTAGATGATTAATTCATAGAAACTTGACTTGATTTCCACGACAAATAATCGTAGTTCCTCTTTCCTCCTAACCCAACCCTTTTCCTCCCCATCATCTCTAATATTTACTCATACCTCTCGGTTTTCTCACACGGCTCACTGGGCTGGGAGTGCAGTGATCTTTGTTTCATCTTTGAAGCTCACTGGGCAGGAAGTGCTATGCATTTCTTTTATATTGACATAACTCTTACTTCACCTCCGTTTTGCTCCTTCCACCTCTCCTTAAACCTGTGTACAATTGCACACCTGTCACGCAGTCGTCATAGCCATTGATGCAATGCTCGACACTCGTAGGTCGATTAAATAATTCTAATGAACTTTTATGCAACCTTTAACATTCTTCTTTTGCTTTTTCTTTATATTTATTTTATTTTTTTTCTTTTTTGTTGTAATGTTGACAAGAATTAAACTAAATCCCCATCCCTTCCCCACAGTTTCCCGCTTAAACCAAGACAAGAACTCAAATCCCATTCGCTTGTCTCATTTGCAGTCTTGTCCGTTGCTTGTTTCCCTTGTTATTCGATTTGCCTGGGCAAATGGCATTGCTTCAATGCTCCAACTTGTGTATAAGCGTGTGTTTTTAAGTGTGTGAGTGTGTTACTACTATTTCATGCTTCATACAGCAGGCAGCAAAACGAGTTAAGATCTCATAGTTTTAGTATAAGATTCGACTTTGACTGCACACAATTCTCGCAGTTGTCGTCTTGGCCAGGCCAAAAACTTGAGTAGTTTTGCACTTAAATGGAGCTTACAGACAGCCAAACTATAGACAAAGAAGAAGTTGACGGTTAGAGAGGGCTGGAGGCGAGACACACTGGCAAATCCACAGCTGTGCGGCCTTATATAACAAACAAGTTCCTTTCCCAGGGGGGGTTACACTAACATTAAGAGCAAACGATTTGATTTCGTGGAACGAAAGTGAAGCTTATCTCTTTTTGCCCTCTCTGTCCCATTCCCCTCTCTCTCTCTCTCTCTCTATGCATAACGTTAATTTATACCTATAAATTGGATTAAAACTATATGATATTGTGGAATATTATTATAATTATATAGTATACACTCAAAGAGTTGTATATTATTACAGAGCATATTCATTTAATGGAACTTGATGTAATGAGACAGACCAAATAGCATAGCATGTTATGCTTTGAATAGCTATATAGGTATATTTAGGTATAAACATAGGCGTAAGCGGATGTAAAGGTGTGAATAGAAGTATAATACGTATATATATCTATATAAGTATATATTTAAAGAAGAATGTTACGCATAAGTATTAGTAACGATACTAATTAAGGTATAAAAATATGTATAAGTTTAGGGAGTCATAATAATATAGAATATATATACTATATATATATAATTTATGAGTGGAAACAAAGTCGAAGCTGTAATTAAAAGTACAAATAAGCAATAAAGCATATAAAAATAGGTATAAATATGGCAACTAGTTAAGATAAAGTGTTAATATAACCACAGTTTGCGATAAGGTGTAAATTTAACTCTAAAAATGGGCATACGAATAGGTATAAAATTGGGATAAAAATATGTCTCAATATAGGTTGCGGTAAGCTGTAAATTCAACTCTAAAAATGGGCATAAAAATAGGTCTCAATATAGTTTGCGGCAAGATGTAAATTAAAGTCTAGAAATAGGCATAAAATAGGTCTAAATATAGGTATAAAAATTAGTATAAATTAAGATGTTAGCTTTATTGTTGGCAAATTAATAATGGCAGGTACTATAAAAGGTTGCTAATAGTTTATATGTTTAGAAATAGATATAGAACGAAATTTTTAGATCGTTAACTTCACTACAAGAGTATGACAAAGAAGAGTAGTCATGTCTTGTATGATTCCAAATTATTAAAAGGAAACAATTGATCATACGAATAGGTATACTATCCTTAAGTTATTAGGCCTATTCATGGGATTTTCTTTATAAACCTTATATAGAAGATTGAAGATTGGGTTCCAATTCAATGGATTGATCGATCAACGCGAATAGCGTTAAATGAATCATAAGTTTGGTTAAATTGGTTCAGTGGCTTCATAAATTGTAAAAGTATGGGTTTGGGTTTGGCTATGGGTATGGATATGGGTCTGGGTATGGGTATGGTTATGGGTATGGGCATGTGGTCAGTTAATGAGATGAATGCAGATTGAATTCCTTTCGTGTGAGGTTTACTTGAAAAACTTCATTACAACGATGACGAAGATGAGAGATGAAACAGATGAAGAAAGAGAAGAGAAGGTGGAGAAGTAGGAGGAGTAATGGAAATGAAGTTGAAGTACAGGTGAAAATTTGCTCAGTTGAAGTCATTTTGTGAGGGATTAATTCGTGCGTTAAGTTGAATGCAGATTATAAGCACGAACACTTTTAATTAGCGTTAAATTATGTACTACTCTGGGTACAATGCATCAGCTATGAGCACAATGACTGAAGTTGATTGAGATGAAAATAAAGATAGAGTTGAAGCTGTAGTTGATGAAAAACATTTGGAAGAAACTCTTCAAAAATTAAGAAAAGTGAACGATTCGTAATTCGTTTCGATTGTCAAGTAATTGATACGATTAACGTATATAATAATCGATGTAATTCTTACGTGCTAAGAGATTTATCGATGGACTTAAAGATTGAATCACGTTTCGATTGAAAGATGAATGAAATCTTATGACTGATGATGGGAAAGAGACTTAAGGGAACAATTTGCAGCTGGGAAACAATTGCAACAAGGACGTTCAAATTGGGACAGGGACGTGGCCAGTAGGGAAAAGTGTAGAAAATTGAAAAAAAAAAAAAGAAAACAGAACAGAAAATGGAAAATGGGAATGAGAGTGAGTATGACGATGAGGATGAGAATGAAAATAACAAAACATACGCAAAAATTGTTGTATTATTGCCCGCAATAAAATTATCTTTGACCGAATTATGTCGACGTTGGGGTATGCGTTGTATGTGTTGTTGTAGTTGTTGTTGATGCTGTTGTTGTTGCAGTTGTGTTTCATGTTTCTGTTGTTGTTGCTGTTGTAGCAGTAGATAATGATGTATGTTGCTATAGAGATGTTGCTGTCTAGTGGCTGCTGCAGCTGAACGTGGCGGCGTTCTAATTGAGAACGACACAGAGCTGGCAAGTCTAGAGGAAACAGTAGCAGAGACAGTTGAGGAACAAGGGGGAGTAGAGGCGGAGGCAGTTGTAGTAGCAACGGGTAAATTATTAACTGAGGTCATATTGATAGCTGGACGTGCAGGAGATGGAGGCGTTGGATTCGACTCTGGCAGAGGTACGCACTTGCGTAAAGTGGATAATATAGTTGTTGAGGTTGTAGAAGAGAATGAGGAGGAAGCGGAAGAGGAGGAGACAGAGGTTGTAGCAGCTGTAGCTGGGTTAGATATGAAGACAGTGTCAGTGTTAGTTGTTGCCGCAGTGCATGTGATTGTTGATGTAGTTGATGACGATGAAGTGATTGTTGTTGTGGTTGTTGGTAATGTTGTTGATGTTTTAGAGCCAACACCTACTCCTACTCCTACTCCTAGTGCAACTACACCTACACGTGGTGGTACGTACAAAGGCTGATCATTGGCCATCGGTTGTGTCCAGGTGGGTGCCTCATAGATCGGCATAGCTGTGCCGCCCTGTGATTGTGTTTGTGCTTGTGCCATTGGCAATTGCAGCACAAGTTGCTCATGTTCATGGTAGGCGGCAACAGGGCGCTGGCGCAACAGCAACTCATGTTGCTGCTGCTGTTGCTGGTAACGATGAAACATGGGATGACGATAATCCAACATATCCAATTCCTGCAACTCCTCTATACTATAATAATCGCTGACCTTGGGTAACGCCTTATTATATAGACTCTGGCTACGCTTGATCAACAGCTCTGGTTGTTGCTGTTGTGCATGTTGTTGCTGCTGCGGCTGGTGTTGCTGGTTTGTCTGAATCTCACACATGGTCGGCTGATGATAGGCCAGTATGGGTCCAGCTGCGTTGACATTTCCATTGGACTTCTTGCTGCTAAATGACGTTTTGGCATAGAGTTTCTTCATGGCCATTAACAGCTGGCAAACATTTGCAGAGGCGGCCAAATAAACGCACACACACACAGACACAAATGAGTGCAAATACAGTCCCACACAGGCACACACACACACACGCGCACGCGCTTTTGTTCACACGATCACAGCACAAAATAAATAAACGATTTTAATTTTTCTCCCAAGTCTTTTACTTCATACAACGGCGGCTGCTTCTGATCGAAATCGAACCTCAATCGAGACTGAAAACACCAAACGAGTCTCAGCTCAGACTTAGTGCAAGACGGCCACAAAAGACACAGCGCGCGAGAGAGAGAGAGAGAGAACGAGAGTGAAAAATACACAGAGAGAAGAGCAGTCAAAGCCAGAGACTGGCGGAAGCCGCTGTAAAATGCAGGCTCAGAGCATAGGCAGAGATAAAAGAAGTGAGAACGCGAGAGAGAGGCTGAGGGAGCATAAGATGCCAAGAGCGAAAAGACAAGCTGAGAGCGAGCACAAACAATCGACCGACAACAATCGACAATCGATTTAAATAATATACATAACGATAAAACGATAGAAACGATCAAATCAAATGCAAGTTACAAACCAAAACTGAGTCTGCGTCTTTGCTTGCTTTTCATTTCTTATCTTCGCTTTGCTCTTCTGTTCTTTTATTTACTTCTTTCTGCTCTGTCTAAAGGTAAAAGGCAAATAATTACACTGCAAGACAATTAAATAATGAGATGTGCTACGTGAAAGCATTAGAATCAGGTCGTAGCTGATCGTTTCTGGTCTAGACGCCAAGACTTTCTTGACTTTCCCAGTTGCTGCCGCCGTTGCTGTTGCTGTTGCTGTTGCTGCTGTTGCCGTTGGTAATTAAAAACGCGCTCGAAGTAAGCAGCTGCGGCTCTCAGCAGCCAGCCAACATATTCATACAGTTGTTCATTCATTCAATCAAACAGTCAATCAGTCAGTCAGTCAGTTAGTCAGTTCGTCATGCCATCACTTGTTCCATTCGTCGTTCTCTCTGTGCGATAATTACTTAAGAAACGAGCTCAATCATTTATATTTCCCCCTCGAGTAACTATTACAAGTATTTTTTTTCTCCTTTTTTTATTTATTTTTTTTACTCTTTGTCTTTCAACTGCTCAGCGGCGGCATAGCCTTAGGAAGCTGTAGATCAACGTTATGGGGTATGCAGAGTGCGAGGGGAAAAGGTAAGAGTAAAGGGTATAAAGCAACACATAGCTTGTGGCATGCTATGAAATATTCATATAATACATATACATACATACATAGATATACTATATATATATTATATACATATATATATGTAAGTCCAATTCTAAGTCTATTTAGCTGCTAAGCCGTTCAGCAGGTTGCGTTTAACTAAACGTAAAGTTAAAACAGTTAAGATTCTTTCTATACCCTCTAATTAGTATAATGATGTAATTATATATATATATATATTATTGATATATATATATATATATATAATATATATGCTTCATCAACAAAAAAGGGCACAGATATTTCATGAGAAATTGCAACTGTTCCAATTGGAATTTGTATTGAAAGTAACTTTTGCCTTTAGCTTAACTCAGCTAAACAGCATAAGTACAGTGAAAACACTGCCGAATGAACACACAACAAGCATACTATAATTCTGTAACTATATAGGAATAATAACTGAAGAGTTAGCTATATACTCCTAAAGCTAAACTGCATATTAATGCAATCTGCTTTAAGTTTTACTTTGCTTCTTTAAGTTGCCATTTACAGGGTATAAATGTAGTCGGCTAATGTTAATTAAAACATGTTTTCTACAGTTCTTAAGCGTACATTTCCAATTAACATTGTATTTGTCTATTGTAAACGTTGTTGTTGTTGTTGTTGGTGGTGGTGGTGGTGGTTGGTGGTTGCTGTTGTTACAGCTCGTTATAATGGCCGCGTCTGGTCTTTAATGTTGTCTGATTCAAGCCAAGATTATTGTACAGCTTAATGGCTTTTGTCAGAATAAGGCTGAAACCAAACAGTAAAACCAAATGCAAACTCAAAAAAAATAAATAAACTTTAAATCAAAATCAAAAAACCAAAAACGAAAAAAACACTTTAAAAATGTATCGTGTGCTGTGGCTTAAATGATTTGGCAATAATTTTTTTTTTGAGGTATATTTTTGGTCATAAAGTAAACATATTTTATTGACTCAAATTTGAGTAATAGTTGGCAATAGTAAAGGCAAAATCGATTGCTAAAAGTGGTAAAAACCAAATTGATAACAAACAGACACACATACATGCATACAGACACACATACATCTTGGCTTAAAGTAAGCTTACTTGCATTTAACTGAAGAGCATTCATATCATTCAAATGATTCACAATGTAAGCTAGTTGAATGCTTCGCTGAGTATGCAGTGAATCAACAGGAATTGGGTCACAACTCCTTTGCAGGATATGAAAAACGCTAATTGGCTTGTTGATTAACTTGAATGCTTTTCCCAGGAGCACCTGGAGCAACTGGAGCAACCTGAGCACCTGGTTTATGCCAAGCTACTGCAAAGCATTTAAGTTCAGAGCTGAAGCAACACACAACAAATAAGAACAACAACAACAACTTTGTCACATTTGTTTACATTTCCAAATGGATTTTGATTTATTATATGCATAATCCCTTTTCCACTTGGCCCAAAGAGCTAGAGAAACCCGTTCCATCATTATATATATTATTAACACAAGGCAAACAACGTGGCCAACTTTATGTTTTGATACTTCTTCGCGTGACACCCACAACAATACACAAATAATAGATACATACATATATATACTCAGTTTTATATTATATATACATCATAGGGTATATACGACTTGATTTGAACTTTGCACTTGAACTTCTTCATGAAGAAAGAAAAACAACAAAAGAATTACTTTAAAATTTGATTAATGCACTGGAAATAATGTTGTAGCAATTTTCAATTAGAAGGCGGAAGGGAAAGCACTTCAAATCAATTAAATGCTACCCCCTCCCTCCGTTTATCATAATTCTGTTTACTCTTTGTATGGCTCGTTGCCCATTGGGAACAGCCGCCACTGTGGCAGCAACTACTTTGATCAGTTTATAGAGAAATCACAATGTAATCAAAATCTTCTTCTCTTCTACTTTTTTGGGTTTACCTCTCCAATTGCAATACTAATTGCCACTCAAAGGTGCTCCAAGGCTTCAGTCGTGTTGCTGTTGTTGCTGCTGCTGCTGCTGTTGCTGCTGCCTGTGCAGTCTGCGGGCAAATGTTACCCATTGAGCTGCCCAAGTGAAACTGGACAACATTAAAACCTTGTGACCAGCTTAAAATCGTGCCAAACTTTTCCTGGAAGACAACAGGGCGGCAGGGCAAAAAAAAAATTAAATGATGACACACCCAGAAAATGGAAAATGAGCTGCCCAAAAGTGAAAAAAAAAAACAATTTTTGGAACTGCGTTTTTTGCTTATGAATCAGTTATAAAGCCGCTCCATTATGTGCTTCATAGTAAGTTCAGGGAACGCAACTAAAGCCCTGACTAAGCAAACAACAGGAATAGGGACAGTGACTCGCAGTGAAGGTTGGAGAGAGAGAGAGAGAGACAGCTCGACTGGGATTCAGACAGACAAGCGGATAAATGCCCAAGCGGATGGGCCACTCCCCGTCAAATGGCAACAAAACTGCCTCCCCCTAAAAATAACAAATTATGGGTATTAACAAAGTGGCGTAGCTGAGGTGTCTAGGGCTAGTTAACACCACAAACAACACCCACCACAGCCACAGCCACAGCCACAACCACAACCACAAACACATCAATTTTGCTGATGACCTATTAATTTTTGGGGTCAACCCCCAAAAAAATTGTGTATATTTTTCAACAGATTCTCTAAGACGACACTAAAAACCCTTTTGCCCACCTGCAGCACAGTCAATGAATCAATTAAAGTTTCTCCAAGTAAAACACATCAATTGAGTTACATACTTCGAAGCTATTGTCAGACAATAGTTGATGATTTCTATGCCAATTTGAATAAAAAATATAAAAAAAGCTTGACTGCCTTTCGCAGTTATAATTGAAATGTCCTTCATTCAATACAAAAGCATAGTACAGTATGCCAGACTAACAGATACTCTTTAAAGCAGCAGTTACAGCTGAAATTCTATTAATTGATTGGATTTGCCTTACTCTGCTCTAATATTTAGTTGGATTAAGCTTATATAATATATATCATAAACTATAACAACTTATCAGTTAAATATATATATTTCATTATATATATCATGTTATGTATATCATATGTAGAGCTAGGGCAAATTTACTCAATGTCCGCTTGACGCATCGTTTCATCTGCCATTGAAAATTGACTCAAAAACAATTTATCGTTTATCGAATGACCTTCAAGTTTCTTTTATCACAACTCTATAAAAATAGAACTTATAGCTTTGAATATTATATAGAAAATGTGAACAAACTCAACTAATACTCTGATGGTTTTACTGGGTTTTCCCAAAATTCGTGCTACAAAATGTTGGATCATTTTTTAAGCTGTCGAATTTATTACTTTGTCAATATTCCCAGGTTTAATTTAATTTAATTTAATTGAAATTATTTAAAGATAAATCTAAAATCAAAAATCTTTCTATAAACTCTTTTAAAATATTTTAATTTGTATTTTACGTACAACTTTTTTGGTCGACTATTCTTATAAATAAATAAGATAAAATTAATAAACCAAATAAATAAATAAATAAAGTAAATTAAATAAATAAAATAAATAAAATAAATAAAATAAATAAAATAAATAAAATAAATAAAATAAATAAAATAAAATAAAATAAATAAATAAAATAAAATAAATAAAAAAAATAAATAAAGTAACTGAATAAAATAAATAAATTAATTAAAATAAATAAATTAAAACAAATAAATTAAAATAATTAAATTAAAATAAATAAATTAAAATAAATAAATTAAAATAAATAAATTAAAATAAATAAAATAATAGAAGTTGCCTAAGGGCCTCACACCGCCTTAGAAAGCAAAGCATGGGGGGACTGAGAAGCTAATACCCTCACTAGTTGCTAATTATATTTGTAATTCAATATATTAAGCATTCAGTGTGACCATTTGTCAGTCTCTACGTGAGCTGGTCACACTTTTTAAAACAGCTGCTAATCATTATAAATCAAGCAATCAATTTAAATGTTACCTTTTATGGCTATAAATAAATTGCATTTTAATCAGGCAAAAACTTCAATAAAACTATAACTATAACTAACTATATATAATATATATGCTAGTTAAAACATATTTTAATTAAATGTTAAATGAGTTTTAAGTGAATTTTTTACTTACGTCATTTCGTTCCGTTTTGTTGCTGTTGTTGTTGTAGTCGTTGTGACGTGTTAAAAACTTTACGTTATTTTTATTTTTTTTTTTACTTTTGGGGCAGCAGCAGCTCGTTGTGCCTCCCACTGCTTCTTCACAGGGTCGTTGTTTTCCCACCTTTTTCGTTTTTTCTTATTTTTTTTTGTACTTTAATATAATTATGAGTTCTGTAAGTGGATTAAAGAAAAGCGATAACTCTTGTTAGGAAGTTGGAACATAAAACGTAGTAGCACGTAGCAAACATAACATACAGTAAGCATTCGCTTTAGGCAATGGTATTAGATAATAATAATAAGCCATTTGAGCTAAACGTTAAGATAAAGTAAAGACTTATTTATCTTATGTTAAACTTTATGTAGAAATTTTAAATTTAAAAATTCCATTTTGCTGCCATTTTTCAAGCGTTGTCTTTAACGAGTGCTCACTGTAAATATATATATACTTAATATCTATATAAACAGCGTTAACTTTGACCCTTTATATATGCATTAAAAAGTATTTTAGTTTCTTTTCTGTTCATACAATTTCGAAACATTTTGTTCAATGCGAATACAATTTCCCTTAGCACGTAATGTGTCTGTGTGTGAGGGTGTGTGTGTGGGTGTGTGTGTAGGGGTGTGTGTATATATTTAAAGGTGCGAGTGTTGTAGCAAATTCGTGCGTGTCTCTTATACCCAATCAATACTTTTACTTTCGGCTATGGCTCGTAGCTTAAGGATTCTCCATACATTTGTGTATTGCCGTTAAGGACATGTTTAACATTATAAAAAAAGGAAGTGGGCAAAAGGATAAGTATCTACAGATTATGTATATTATATTTATATCAAATTTCTATTATATATATATACATATATGTGTATGCATAAATATGTAATAGTTGTCAATAAAATGTATAAAAATAGTCGCCCAGCCTGCAGGTAAGGAATCCTTTTCCTTTTCTTTTGTATTCCTTTTGTGTTTGTATTTGTGAAACCTTTTTCTGTTTGAATGAGCCAAAATTGTTATTGGCCATGTTTGCATAGCTATATATATAATATATATACGTATATTTGGCTCATGATTTGGCTTATTTGAGGTCAATAAAAACTAACAAAAAAAAAAGGTGTAATAAATTCGTTTTGGTCTCCATTTTTTCTTTGGTTTTGTGTTGTATCTTCCCATGATTTGGGTGAACTCCAACTGACCGTGTGACCAATTGACCAGCTAACCAGTTAACCCCACTAACTAGACCTTGTATGAATAGTCAGTTAGTGCCATAAATTAATCAGTTAACAAATCCACTGTCGATTGACACATTAAGTGAAAGCTGCTTTTCAATAGTTATAAATGAAACAGAGAACATTCACTTTGATGGACAATATCTGTTCTATGGCCCATATAAACTTATTTCTTCTTCTTATACATTTGCAAGAAAACAATGATAAATCTCTCTCTGTGCCAAAAGCTGGTTAGTTGCTGCTGCTATACTATATATACTATAGTTAAGGTAGACAATAGTTTTGTTCTTATTAGTAGAAACCGCAAGTAGCGTCATTTACATAACAAAAAGCGAACAGACCTGATGATGATGATGACGACGAGGCATCCACCAAGTGAAAGGGGTCAACGCATTGCCCTAGAGACAACTACATGTTGGTAATACCAGGGAGTCGCCTTAAGGGCCATAATGCAGCCAAACAGCAACAGGAGTAGCAGGAGCAAAAGGACCTCTCGTTACGCAGAATTTTATGTTGTGCTACTTACAATGTTAAATATGTCAACATGCTACAATTAGAGTCTGCCCGACTAGCCAAGTTGCCCTACAGCAATTATACTAAATATATTAAGCTATAAAAATATCAAAAGATCAGCTCAGTTGCGCATTATATATATATATTATAGTAAATTGCAATAAAAATTTGTTATTTTTTAAAACGTGACAAACTTTTGCAGAATTTTAATACACAATTTTGACTCATTTTAGCTGCGTTAAGGGTATTAAAATGTTGACCCACTTTTTTACTAACTACCTCCCCACATACCACACCCCCACCCACCAATACACACACACACACACACACACATGTATACTTCCCACATAGCATCGTTTGCGTCATAGTTTGCTGGAGCTTTACGCGCCCCAAACGCAATCATTGCGTGGCACACAAAACTCCGGCGTCCGCTTTATGTTGCCGGAAATGTGCGCAGATCTCTCGGAATTGTAATACATAAATCTCATTGTAAAACACATATATATATATATATATATATATATATATATATATATATATATATATACATATATATATCTGTGTAATTAAGCAAGTTATTAAAAACATAAACCAACTTATAAAGCTGTCAAATTGTCGTTTATGTTCAAAATTGTTTTAACTGCAGGTTAAAAATTTAACAGTCAGTTTATATCTATATAAGGCTAAACTATATATAAATATATAACATTTACTGTACAAATTTTGATAGCATTATGAGTAACCGGATATATAGAAGGTTGAGCTCTATTTCGATTGTAAAACAATGCGAAACAATGACAACATTTTGTTTGTGTTGTTTTTTTTTTGGTTGAAAACTTCCCCTAATAATAAAGGATATATATTGTTAATAGGATAACATTTTAAGAGTTAATTTTCGCATTTTGAAATTGTACAAACAAAGCCATTGAAGAGCTCACACAGAGTCGAATATATGGCACACAGGGGACATTATGGGATGACCCCAGGCGGCACATGTGCTGCTTCATTTAGCTGCCACCAATAGCAGCAAACAATTTCGGGTTACTTCCCGTTAAACTTCTGGCAGGACAAGGCAATTAAAGAAAACAACAACATTGAAAGGTAGAGCAGTTTCTATAAGCAACCCCTAACACACACAAACACACACACACACACACACACACACACACACACAGAGAGAGCAATAACAAGTTGCTTTGCACTTCCCATTGCCAGCACTTGACACTTTTGCTTGCCACCACCTTCTCTGCCTTATGGGGGTGGTTAATGGTCATGTAGTTCGATCAGCAACAAACCAAGCAGATCCGAAAAGGTTTCAGTTACGTACGCTTAACCCGCAGCTTAGCATAGTTGGATTGGGGCGCAGGACTAGGACACGTTCCTGTCATTCATTTAAAGTGCATTTCCAGGAATTTTCATGACTTTCTACGCTGTTGTTGATAATGATATGGCTGATAATGAAGTTCATGATGATGTCACACCAATATGAAACCAGTTCAATTCCATTTTTACTACTACCTTTTTCTCTGCCTTGCTCCTTTTCTTAAAAGACAGCAAAATATTGTTTGCTTTTAGTATTAGAAGAAAAAAATTTGTCGTTTGACGCATTGCACACCAAAATTTCCAACTTTTAATAGTTGTTGTTGTTGTTATTGTTGTTGGTTGCGTGACTTGTTAGATTTGTTAGCGTAGTACAAATTGCACCTCAAAAAAAAAATGAATAAAAAACGAAAAAAAAAAAACGTTGAGTCAGCGCACAATTCACAACGTTTTAATGTCACGTCAACGGCTGTCCAAGTCAGCCTCCAAATGTGCATGTGTCAGAGGTGTCAGCAGCAAACTGCATCCCATTCAGTTGCAAGTAATTGCAATGCACCTGACTGTACGTTATCTTTATAGTATAACAATTTCCATTCTGAACTGTTGGCATCATCTTTCATACAATCCTTTCCCTTTATACCTTTGTGCCATTGTCCCGAAAAAGAGGCAACGGCGGCTGTTGCTTTCCATTAATCTTCTTGGCATTCGTTGACTGCAATTATTTAAGTTTTACACACCAAAAGCGAAAGAAACTGGTTTCATGAATGGAATACCATACGTTGTGGTCAGTGTTCTGGTATTGGACACAATTATGTATTATTTGGCTTAAAGTGTATTTGGGTCGCTTTGATCTTGACTTGACTTGAACTTCTGTTCGACGATAAGTTGAAGCTATCTATCATACTGAATTTTGCATTATTTGTTACATTTGCTGTTTGGGAATGACCCAAATACATATATATAAGAGATTCCGACAATGATTTAGAATGAATATGTATATATATAGACTCGAAAAGAATTATAATCCCAGGCATATCGCTGATCGCTTGCTAGCAACAGACCGAACAATCAGTCAAGCGTCAATTGCTTTTGCATCTCATCATTCTCATCATTATGTTCATCATCATGATGAACATGGCATCAAAAGGTTTCTTATGCTGCTATAGAGTTAACTGCCTCTGCCTCTGTCTCGGCCAGTAGCTGCCAATTATGCAACAAACAATCTTTATCTTTATCTTTATCTATCTACAAGTCGATCTTCTACAAGCTATTAATTTGTTTTACACGTAATTGTTGTAGTAGTAGTCCCTGGCAAGTTTGAAGTTAGATTCGGAGTAGTTTCATTTTAATTCTGGGCAAGACCTCTGAGTTTGACCCCACAGCAAATCTGTAGGGGCTTTCCATGCTAACAACATACATACAACATACTTTTTGGAAACGTGTATCTATCGTTGGTGGTACGCTCCATTTCGTGCCACAAACATTTTTGCCAGTTCGCCAAGCAATATATGGCTATATACATATATGAATAATATATATATATATATATATATATATTCATTTATTATCTATTGTTGTATTATAGAAGTTGTTTTCTCTGTTGTTCTATTTATTGTTGTTGTTGTTGTTAGTGTTTTGCTTCAGTGAGTGTACAGACAACGCGTCAATTTAATGGAGCGCGGCAAATCATTTTTGGAGTGCCAGACCCAAAAACAAAAAAAAAGAAGGAAAAAAAATTGAACTCACAACTCGAAATTCAAAAGAACGCCGATAATTATTGAATAATGTTTTTGCTTTTTTTTTTCTTTTTTTAAATAGTATCCATTACGAAAAGTCAAGTCATATTTTTACTCGTCAGTCTCCGTTATCTCACCCCCACCACACACTCCCTGCTACACGCTGCAGATGCAACAAATGTGAGTTTTTTTTTTGTTTTTTAATATATTTTCAGTGATAAAAGCAAAACAAAAAGCCTACAACAACCATCTATTTAATTATTATATTAGACATACACATACAATGAAGTTGACCTCACACACACATACATATACAATATATATACATAACAATAGAGCCCGCTCAATAATCCCAGACTTGTCCAGACAACACACACAAAGTTCAAGTGAGGAGCGGACATATAAAACTATCATAATCATAATATAATCAGTCAGAACATATATATATAACACTAAGGGAAAGACAGAGCGAGGGGGAGGGGAGGGGGGGGACAATAACAATGGAGAAGGGACAAGTGTCAGTGGGCGGTGTAGGGGGCAGCCATACCAAAGCAATTGAGTGCGAAATAACAATAAAAAACAATCTTCCAGCAACAAATAAAAATAATAATAATAGCAGCTATAGTTGCAGCTAGTAAACAAATTATATAAAATATACGACTAAAATATACTCTATACTATTCAAATAAATAACTTAATTAATAATATATATACAGAGTATAAATATAGTCGTTGCTGCATTGTTTATTATAGCATTTGTATTTAGTCTAAAGCAGGTGGTAATGCAACACTAAAGTGGTTTCTATACAGAGTAAAAGCATCTCATGCTGTTAGCCCTTAGTTCTTTTGTGTGTGTGTGTGTGTGTGTATAAAGGAAATCTTTGGCTGAAGTCGCGACACTTAGGAAATGTGCATCTAAAAGCCGCTGGCTGAGCTGCTGCAGTTATGGGTGGGGCCTTAAAAGAGAACCAAAGCATTTTTTTGTTTTTATGTTTGCAATCAAAACGAAAAGAAAGAAAACTTTGCTCTGTCAGCTTTTAGTTAAAACAAAAAGAAAAAAAAAAGAAACCCGTTGGATGCCTGTGAAATTTCAGATTCAAAGCCAGTGCCCCCTCCCCTCCCCACCCCAGCAACTCCAGTACCGAGTACCCAATACCTAGTAGCCAGACCGACCGGAAGCACTTCAAGTGCTTGCAATTCCACTTTAAGCATAGTATAAAGTAGTATGCAACAGACCAAGTTGAACAAATATCCAGTACTTGCAGGGTAGGAAAGGAAGTGGAAAAGTATATAAAAAAAAGAGTCTCGGAAAAACTTGCAACGCATTGACTTTATATCAACGCTTCGGTCACTGTGGCAATTTATTTATTTTTGTCTTTTTTTTTTCATTTCATATTATCTTTCTTAAATTCAACTTGCAACAAGATTTCTATATAATCAGCACACATGAGGCATATACTTCCCGTTCCACCATATAGAAGCTATTATTATTATTATTATTATTAATCCGCTGCCCTGTCGTCAATGCATATTGTAATTATATTATAATATTATAATAATGTTATTGAGGTTTTTGTGTCAATGTCTACAATTTGTTGTTGTTGTTGCACAATGACAGAGCAGCCCAACCCCAAAAATGTATCTAACAATATGACCTTCAACATATATTGAGCTTAAAGTTTGATTGTATGGATTTTGGGCCACATTTTCATGATCAGTTTTCACATCATAATTTACCTTGAGAACCAAAACACAACAACAACCAACAACAGCAACATCAATAATACTTATAATAATAGACTAAACAATGCCGAAATTTATATATTTATATTTCTTGTGCTTTCCCAGAATTGCCCACACACACACACACACACACACACACACTTACAGAAATAGGAAAAACACAAAACAAAATCGATATTGTAGGGCTAAAAACAAAATATACAATATTTCTATATAAAATTCTTGGAAGAAAATGCAAATGAAAATTCAAAATAGATTAGTTAATTATACCAATTGTTAACATTCTATATATATATATTTAAATCTGTGCTATATCTATATACAACTCTAACAGAATCTTAACTAACTGGACTGAGCGTGATATCTATCCAAGCGTTAGACCGTAAAGTGGTTAAGAGGTAGGAATTGGCAGAAGAATTGGATGAGTTGAAGCAATTGGAGTACTACCAAACAGCAGATGCAACAGACCCAAACTATGTCTTTGTTTCATTGTCTCTTTGTTGTGGTCTAAGCAACTAGGCCATAAAACTTTAGAGCATTGCCAATTTTATAGTTTTAGAATTAAAAATATATATAAATTCAATTTAAGTTAAACATATATATAATATATATATTCAGGGTTATACCTATTTGACAACAATTTAAGTTTAATTACTTATTTATTAAAATATATAAATATACTAATAAAACGCTAAAATTTATAAAATTTTTCTCAGTGTATTGAATCAACTAAGGCCGTTGAATTTCTAACTCAAATTTCATGGCATACATTCCGCATTAATGCGCTGCGCTTAGAACTGTTAAAGATAATGTGTTTATATGCATTTGTTGTTCGCGTGTGTATGTGTGTGTTTAGTATACTTATACTTGTGCCAATATGAAGGCTTATGATGAGCCAAAGCCAAAGTCAGAGCCAAGACAATGGAACGAAATGCCTGAAAAGCTGCCGCTTAAGCGTTTTTTATACTTCGTTCTGCTTATCTGTGCACTTCGTATAGTTATATCTTAAATTTATGCCATATGAGAGCTTTATATACATATACTTAAATGCATACATATAGATATATATACTTATATTTATCAGACTCTGAGGCAGACTCACACTGAATCCCATATCGTTATTCATACTTATTCATAGTGTGCACAATGTGCATTATATGCGATGCGATATGATGGCTTTCATTTCTTTGCTTGAATGAAATCTTTTAATTTGGTTTGGTGTACAGAATTTTACGTTTTATATACAAACTTAATTGTAATATATATATTATTGATCAATTTCTATTTGAATGCTAAATTTTTGTTAGGTGAATCATTAGAGTTAAGGAACGCTTCCTCAATAGTTTATGGTATAAAAACAAAGCAAATAAATTTGATGAATGAAACAAAACAAAATATTTAATAAGCAAATTATGAAAAGAAAGACAAAGGGGTTAAGTATATATATACATACATATATATATATATATATATATATATATGTTTGTAGTTGGGTAATGGGCTATAACAATAATCCAAACACGTTTCACACATCCGATATGAACAGAGTAGAAGCGAACGAATACACCCACCGGTAATCTTAAGAAGACTCATGAATTCTTATGAATTATGCAGGTGACGATAGCTCACCATAAAATTCAGTATGAATGTTTAGAAAGAAATATTAAATTGCATTAATTGTTTCTATTTTCTTATTCTTTTTGTTGTTTTTAAAGGCCGTTACAATAATAAAGTTATTAAGTAAATAAGTAGAAGGAAGTTAACGGTAACAAGAGAAATATTTCGGTTTCTACGAAATATTTAAACGATTTTAGAATCATTATTTTCAATCGTTCCATATATACATATCAACTATTGTCAATAATTTTCAGAAATCAATTGGAATTTAAATAATATTTAATAAATATCAGAACAGTTCCCTTTTCCCGCATTGACATGCTTTGTTATAGAGTTAAAAAGAGATCAACAAACCATCAAAATAAAATGCAGGTTTATTGGATGCTGCGTGGGATGGAGGAAACGATGCTGGACAACAACTATAAATGCGGAAATGTTAATTAGATTTGTGACAGTCAGAGTTCAAGGCATTGACCCGCAAGCTGGCTGCTATGACACTCGTATGAAATAAAGTTACACAAAACGCAAGGCAAAGTTGACGGAGCAAGTTTATGATTCAGTGCACAGACACATAAACCAAAACAGAGTCACAGTCAAAGACAGACCACAAGCAGAAATCAGAAAGGGAAACAACATATATAATATATATATATATATATATATATATATACAGATTTCTTGTGTACAAAGTTTTAGTCATCGTTAAAAATGCCGAAACGCAAACAAAATGTAAACAAAGAGCGTGTAAGGGGTGAGCAATACAAACGAAACTAACGTTTTTTTTTGGAAGGAAATGTATGAATGGATGCCTAAAAAAAAACTCAGAAATATTTACGGTTTATTATGGTTTAATTCTCTATCTTATCTTATCATTCTTGTGAGTAGCGTCCCCAATTGCAGCTGCCTACTGATAAGTATGTAAGTGGGAAAACTAGGGTAACGGTATTTAACCATAAACACATATGTTTGTGTATGTATGCACTTTGTACCTGAGTATGCCGATGACACTCTATCGATCCCCTTTCATAGAAAGTGTTACTCACATACATCAAACCAATACTGAGGTAGGCAACACTGGTTGTCAACACTGACCGATAGATAAAGAAGCAGCAAAACAATAGCAACAACAACAGAAACACTGAAAACATTAAATATGCAATTCAAATGCAAAATGTGACGGTTAAAACCAAAGCAAATTCAATTTGCAAGCTTCAATATAAAATAACTTTGATTTCGTGCTTTTGCTTTGGGTTTTTTATTTTTGTCTAGCCTGTGAACTGGTTTTGGGTTTTTATTATTTATTTAAGCCCTTTATGTATGTGTTTATTGTGTTTGTAGTTGTAGCTGTAGTTGTGTGCCGAGCTGCGGGTCTTTGGCCCGCTTGATTTGGCAGCGAACGAGCATAAAATAAAAGTGAGTCATGTGGCGACTCCAATGATGCAACTTGGCTGTCACTATGTGGGAGGTAGGCCAGGGTTGAGAAGTGTCAAGAAGGACCGGCTAAGTCGGGCCTTGGCGATATGGCGGTGCATTGACATTTAAATGTTGCAAAGAGCACAAACTAAAGCGAACTCTGGGTTGGCATAAATTAAAGTTCAAACAAACATGATAAAGATGAAAGAGTAGTAGAAACATCAACAGCCCCACCCGCGTCGATTTACTCTCACAAGACCGTGCTCTCTCTCTCTCTCTCTCTCTCCATCTCTGTCTCTCTCTAACACATACAAAATATACACACACTCACAAATTGGCAACGATGGATTTTGTTTGTTTGGCAACCTTAGCAAAATGGGAGTTGGGGAGTAGCAACTAAAAGAGAAAGAGAGATTGAGAAAAAGACAGAGAGAGGGGGGGTAGAAGTGTAAGAAGTTAAGAATGTGAGAGCCTGTGTGCACAGCAACTCCAAAAACAGCAGCAGAGAGAAGCAAAATAACAACAAAAAAGGAAGAAGAAGGCGGTCATTGCAGTGGAGCAGCCGAGGGCAACGCACAAAAACAATTAAAGCTGGCACAAGACACAGCTGGCTAATACAAACACACACACACATGTATATATACACAAACAAACACACATACACAGAAAACAGAGAAAATATGAAATGAATGCAAAAACAGGTTTGGACGCCACAACAGATGCGCCAGCTGTTCAAGGGCCAAACGAATAGAAACTGCTGACAGAAAAGCTGAGGCTAGTGTGAAATTTTTACTAATTTAAATAAAATGCGCAAAAAAGTAGCAAGAAACTAGCAGCTAGGCAACTCGGCAGCTATTCTGCTAGCAATCTTATACGAAAAATACACACATACATAAACGCATGCGAAAAAAGGGCGTGTTGTGTGAAAGAAGAAGAAGCAGAAAAGGGAGCTGGAATAAAGCAGCGGTAGTCACTGCCGCAGCAGCCGCCACACTAAAAAGGGAGCAAAAAGCGGAAGTTGTGGGCAAAAACATGCGCAGAAAATGCAGCATAGCGGCAGTCGGCAGGGCCCAACTCACAAACAGATTCTCAATTTAAAGAGATGCAGATTAAAAATAATTCTATTAGGAACTTACCACAACATTTCGTTTTGTTCCGCAATGTAAATGCGTTGATATTTATGCCCGACTACTGCCTGCCAGTAACTCCCTTTTTTCCTTCTGCTGCAAGCGGCACTGACGCATACACTAACACACGCTCACACACTCAAAATGAGCGGCGGCGGGTAAAGATAGCAAATCTAGCCGCCGATAAAAGTATTTGCTATGTTTCGGTCTCAAATTTTTGCAGAGTTTTGTCCACTTTTCTTCACTTTTACTTTTTCTTGTTTTGTTGCGACAGAAATTATACCGCAATTATATTTAATTATTTAGTTTCTGGCAGCACTTCACTTGCACAGCACTTACACAAACAAACACACACACGTACACACAAGAACGAAGAGCAAACAACTAAACTCCTTTTCAAGGAGTAGAGACAAAAAATTTTTTTATGGCTACTTCGTTTTATACTGAAACTCCGTTTGCAATGCAACGTAAAAAGGAACTTGCACGGTTTATTTGCAGACACTGCAACTGGGTTTATTCGCCTCCTTGCGATTGTAACTTTTTGTGCTATTTTCTGCGAGACACGATTAACGCGAATTAATTTCGGCCAAACTGCGAGAGCGACAACAACACACCAGCGCCATATTTGATCTGATGTAAAAATAATGAATGCAAGCATCCCTGGTTTAACAGCGAGTTTTACAGCGGTAAAGTTAAAGCATATTCTCAACTGTTATTAGCAGCTGGCTTTAATATATCTCTCTTATCACATTCATAGCATTTTAACCCAATCAAACAAAAAAGTTATAATAAATTCTTTATTTATTTCTTGATAAATAAAATAATGCAAAAAACTAAATAAAATTCAATAATAGTGAATTTACCTAAATTTTAAATTTAACAGCGACGCTAACATTAGTATGTTCTGTTTTACTGGCAATTTCTAACAGAACTCAGCTGTTAAGTACATAAATCGATTTTTGCTTACAAATGCCATTATTTTGCTTCTTTTTTTTAGTTTTTACCAAACTATAAATTATTAAAGTCATACGTTGTTTTATACAAATCCATATCTGCTAGGTAATTTTAAATATATTAATATAATTTGCAATCCACATATAAATGTGGACACACTGATGATTACATAGCTATCGATTAAATTGATTTACACCAATCGAAAAAATTAAAGCTTGTGATTTAAAAATTAGCGCTAATGGTTTTATGGGCTGTTGAACATTTAAGTTAGAGACAGAGGAATACTACAATTTCATTCGTATCTGTTCTAATTGGTTCTCATAAAAGCCAACTCAGGCGTAATTTACCGCTAAGTCAAGCAGCTTATTGAAATGAAAGAACGATTAATATTGTGTTTGAATTTGTTAATTTAAAGCTTTCTTCACGTGTGAATGTATGAGTAATTAAAATTATTTTCTTCTATTTAAATGACTATTTTAATTTGTATGCACCGTATAAATAAATTTTGTAACATTGCGTCGGTAGAAAATTTAAAATTAAATACTTCCGTTGCACAAACAGTAAAGTACGGCATGCTTTTCAACTATGAAATTTGCAGCTGCAGTCTAGTAGATCGCATTACGAAAGCTCTCTACAAAATTTTGTAAAAGCCTGGGCAGCTCCGGTGCCCGACATATATACTTATGGCCATACCCATGACTTCCATCAAAACGGTGAAACTCAACTGGACCCCACGAGCGATTACGCTCATCCAACGCAATTCGATAAAGCTTATAGCCCAAAACAAAGGGAACAACGACATCATCCTCAGCATGTAAAATCATTACAGGCTGAGGAAATTCGAAAATATGCTTGTCTGACTCAAAGCGTAAATGGTTTGAATACATTGGGTCCGAAACCGTGTTTTCATACCATGGTAGATTTCTAAATAGACGCGAAAACGGATGTAACCGTATCTCATCACGAATGTTGGTAAACGGACTTTCTAATATGACACCGCGCGGTCCACGTTCCTTCAAGTTTGCCAGCTTAGCAGCCATGTGCGTTGCCACACCGGTACCCAGAGAATGACCCCAAATGAATATGGGATTAGAGGTAATACTGGCTATATACTCAAATACCGTCAAAGCGTCACGTACAACACCCTCCTCCGTTGTGGGCACCGAATCAGAGTCCGCATACCCGCGGTAATCAAACGCAAATACATGATAGTTAAGATGTCGCAGAAGCTTATACACATCGGAACGATGACCACTACCCCTCGTAGCTGTATTGCCATGTAAATATAATACAACGCTGCCACCTGGCACACGCAATAGACGTTCATAAAACAGCTGCATGTTTTCCGGCACAATTACAGGGAATTCAGCACGCAACGAGGACTCCACACGCTGCAGCTCTTTATAGCTTCTGTCATTGTCACTAACCGTTGAAGTTTGTGCTTCTGGCCCTTTGGTAGCTTCCTCATTATAAAATGCATCCTCCACTTGCAACTCCCGCTTAAAGCGACGCACAGCATTTTTTGGCAGCACGTGCCAAACTCCAATGTTTACCCCATTTTCATTACTGTCGCTATCTTTTGAAGTTAAATAGAAGTTACGGGTAGCATACAGTCCAATGCTTTCTGGTCTTTTAAGATCGAGACCCTTGGGGTAAGTTACTATATACATAAAAAAAAAACAGAGTTATTAGATGATTTATACTGTAAATGCTATGAAGCTATACGATAATGATTACTTACTAAACGTTAGAAAGAGTATGCCCCGTTGAAGCTTCACAGAATATTTAAAGGCCAATGGTAGCAGGACGAAGACAAGGAAGGACAATAGCAGGGCAATTACCAAGCAAGGTACGCCAACTCTGTGAAGGAATCGCATGGTTATTAATAATCAGTACATCCCGTTTGGTTACAAAACAAAAGAAATGGTTCTACTACAAAATAAAACAGTTAACTAAAACAACTACACACAAATAATATAATTTCCGAAATCAGATACACAAATATTAATTTTGATTAGCAATCTGTAGACAAATTGTTCGTCAATACTCAAAATACACAGGACACGGAAGTGGAAGCGGAAGCTATTTTGGGAAATATTTATGCCACGATGCAAATATATATGTACACTTTCAATCAATTTTAAAAATAAATATATTAAAATGAAATTTAAAAAAAAAGTATTTATATAAAAAAAACAGTTGTAAGAAAAATTATAAAAACAAGCAGTTAAATTTTTTTTTTTATTAATTTTGTAACAAAATTTAAGGGAACAGAATTTACGACACTTAATTTGACTTTTTTTTTTATTAAACAATTAGCAATAGTTGCGATCGAGCATAAATACTTACAGCCCAGTCAGCCCACTAATGAGGATCGTTCCGGGTATGATTGTTGCATAGAAAACTACATTTAAGCAATTATGAAGCTCGTACATTTTGTGGAATGCGATTGACTAGAGCTCCTTTAATTATGTTTATTATATTATTTGTTTTTATGGATTTGAGTATACAATACGATATTCGATATATACGGTATATAGCAAAGGCGCATAGAGTTATAAGCTGTTGCTTTATTATAGATTTATTTCTATATTTTTGTTGAGTTAGTTAATTTACGTTAAATTGGGACTAAAGCTGTTTTGTTACTGTTCAAATAACTTTTAAACTTGTTTTTTAATTTTTAGTTCTCAATGTAATTCACTGATTTCCCTAAAAAACGCATCAAGCGTCTAGCCGAATGTGGGGAAGAAGAGAATAAACAAAGTTACTTTTATTATTTGAGCATTAGACACATATCATTTAACACAAATTTTTATAAACTATTTGAATCAAGCATGCAGAAAACTGTTCAATTTTCGACATTTAGAACAAAGCATACAGCAAATAATTTGTTTAAAAAAATATGTATTAAAAAGTTCTAATCTGTTGCTGATAAGGCAGACCGCGGGTTCCAAATGAATCATATAAAATTTATGGAACATATGAATAATTGATTTGAAATAACTGAAAAGTTACGACATCGACAAAGTAGATAAAAAAAAAAATAAAAGTGAATCAATATCGTGTTTTCTGCTGTCTATCGTAATCAGCAACAAATTACATATTTTATATAGCTATGTATTACCTTCGTTTAAATTAAATAAACTAACTACAGTGATTTTTAAACAAAGATTAACTAAGGATTAATTAAACAAAACACGAAAATTCACCTCTTGAAGCATTGCCGCCTACGCGTAAAGAGCATAACTGTAAATAGTCAGAATAACAAAGAAAAAATAACAAGAACATTTGGTTAGATTGTTTTGATTTAACAATAATCAAAATAACATCAGTAAACTATAAATGGAGCGTGAAAGAGAGTTAGTTTGACCAACACCAAAATCAATTTTTCATACAACATCACAACACCAACAACAGATCAATGGTCAATGATTATATTGAATAATTTTTATTGTTATTAAAAAAACAAATTTTTCACAAACAATTAATACGAGGCACCAAGCGGAAACGTCGACAACCAGCGCAATTGCTTTACTACAACTAACTGACCCCATAACAAAAGCATAACAATATACGTTCAGTTAAATGTTCCCCCACTTATCCTATATACTGTCTTTCTCTCTCTCACTCCTTCGCTCTCTTTTATTTGCCAGCTGATCGTGTTTGCATATGTTGTTTTTTTATGTTGAATTAGATATGAAGTGAATAAAGCTTTAATGCAACTTGTTGCTGATTTCTTCAATTAAACCTAAGTGAGACTAAGTAAGACTTACCGGCGGCTTTGTTGTGCAATATATATATGTTTATATATATCCGTCGCAAATGCAGTAAATAATATGGTTGTATTTTAATCGAGTATTAGTGAAAATCTTTCGCCTAAGACAGCATTATTCAGTGTGTTGCTTTAACTGCAACAATTATCTGTAAATATAGTTAGCTTGCGTTAGTTCGATGCCGGCACTCGGTTGTTATTAGAAACAGACACAGCACATTTAATATAAATAAGATATTTAAGTTAGTTTATTGTAATATTCAAGCTCAAGGAAATAGTTTTTTACTTTTTATATAATTACACAAACACAAAAAAAAAACTTTAAACAATGAACTCAAATATTAAAGTACTTACATTGTTAATTTAAAGTACGATACGCATCTTTGTTTAAAAATCACTGTAGTTAGTTTATTTAATTTAAACGAAGGTAATACATAGCTATATAAAATATGTAATTTGTTGCTGATTACGATAGACAGCAGAAAACACGATATTGATTCACTTTTATTTTTTTTTTTATCTACTTTGTCGATGTCGTAACTTTTCAGTTATTTCAAAACAAAATTAATAAAAAAAAAATTTTTGTTTTTTTATAATTTTTCTTACAACTGTTTTTTTTATATAAATACTTTTTTTTTAAATTTCATTTTAATATATTTATTTTTAAAATTGATTGAAAGTGTACATATATATTTGCATCGTGGCATAAATATTTCCCAAAATAGCTTCCGCTTCCACTTCCGTGTCCTGTGTATTTTGAGTATTGACGAACAATTTGTCTACAGATTGCTAATCAAAATTAATATTTGTGTATCTGATTTCGGAAATTATATTATTTGTGTGTAGTTGTTTTAGTTAACTGTTTTATTTTGTAGTAGAACCATTTCTTTTGTTTTGTAACCAAACGGGATGTACTGATTATTAATAACCATGCGATTCCTTCACAGAGTTGGCGTACCTTGCTTGGTAATTGCCCTGCTATTGTCCTTCCTTGTCTTCGTCCTGCTACCATTGGCCTTTAAATATTCTGTGAAGCTTCAACGGGGCATACTCTTTCTAACGTTTAGTAAGTAATCATTATCGTATAGCTTCATAGCATTTACAGTATAAATCATCTAATAACTCTGTTTTTTTTTTATGTATATAGTAACTTACCCCAAGGGTCTCGATCTTAAAAGACCAGAAAGCATTGGACTGTATGCTACCCGTAACTTCTATTTAACTTCAAAAGATAGCGACAGTAATGAAAATGGGGTAAACATTGGAGTTTGGCACGTGCTGCCAAAAAATGCTGTGCGTCGCTTTAAGCGGGAGTTGCAAGTGGAGGATGCATTTTATAATGAGGAAGCTACCAAAGGGCCAGAAGCACAAACTTCAACGGTTAGTGACAATGACAGAAGCTATAAAGAGCTGCAGCGTGTGGAGTCCTCGTTGCGTGCTGAATTCCCTGTAATTGTGCCGGAAAACATGCAGCTGTTTTATGAACGTCTATTGCGTGTGCCAGGTGGCAGCGTTGTATTATATTTACATGGCAATACAGCTACGAGGGGTAGTGGTCATCGTTCCGATGTGTATAAGCTTCTGCGACATCTTAACTATCATGTATTTGCGTTTGATTACCGCGGGTATGCGGACTCTGATTCGGTGCCCACAACGGAGGAGGGTGTTGTACGTGACGCTTTGACGGTATTTGAGTATATAGCCAGTATTACCTCTAATCCCATATTCATTTGGGGTCATTCTCTGGGTACCGGTGTGGCAACGCACATGGCTGCTAAGCTGGCAAACTTGAAGGAACGTGGACCGCGCGGTGTCATATTAGAAAGTCCGTTTACCAACATTCGTGATGAGATACGGTTACATCCGTTTTCGCGTCTATTTAGAAATCTACCATGGTATGAAAACACGGTTTCGGACCCAATGTATTCAAACCATTTACGCTTTGAGTCAGACAAGCATATTTTCGAATTTCCTCAGCCTGTAATGATTTTACATGCTGAGGATGATGTCGTTGTTCCCTTTGTTTTGGGCTATAAGCTTTATCGAATTGCGTTGGATGAGCGTAATCGCTCGTGGGGTCCAGTTGAGTTTCACCGTTTTGATGGAAGTCATGGGTATGGCCATAAGTATATATGTCGGGCACCGGAGCTGCCCAGGCTTTTACAAAATTTTGTAGAGAGCTTTCGTAATGCGATCTACTAGACTGCAGCTGCAAATTTCATAGTTGAAAAGCATGCCGTACTTTACTGTTTGTGCAACGGAAGTATTTAATTTTAAATTTTCTACCGACGCAATGTTACAAAATTTATTTATACGGTGCATACAAATTAAAATAGTCATTTAAATAGAAGAAAATAATTTTAATTACTCATACATTCACACGTGAAGAAAGCTTTAAATTAACAAATTCAAACACAATATTAATCGTTCTTTCATTTCAATAAGCTGCTTGATTTAGCGGTAAATTACGCCTGAGTTGGCTTTTATGAGAACCAATTAGAACAGATACGAATGAAATTGTTGTATTCCTCTGTCTCTAACTTAAATGTTCAACAGCCCATAAAACCATTAGCGCTAATTTTTAAATCACAAGCTTTAATTTTTTCGATTGGTGTAAATCAATTTAATCGATAGCTATGTAATCATCAGTGTGTCCACATTTATATGTGGATTGCAAATTATATTAATATATTTAAAATTACCTAGCAGATATGGATTTGTATAAAACAACGTATGACTTTAATAATTTATAGCTTGGTAAAAACAAAAAAAAAGAAGCAAAATAATGGCATTTGTAAGCAAAAATCGATTTATGTACTTAACAGCTGAGTTCTGTTAGAAATTGCCAGTAAAACAGAACATACTAATGTTAGCGTCGCTGTTAAATTTAAAATTTAGGTAAATTCACTATTATATATTATTGAATTTAATTTAGTTTTTTGCATTATTTTATTTATCAAGAAATAAATAAAGAATTTATTATAAATTTTTTGTTTGATTGGGTTAAAATGCTATGAATGTGATAAGAGAGATATATTAAAGCCAGCTGCTAATAACAGTTGAGAATATGCTTTAACTTTACCGCTGTAAAACTCGCTGTTAAACCAGGGATGCTTGCATTCATTATTTTTACATCAGATCAAATATGGCGCTGGTGTGTTGTTGTCGCTCTCGCAGTTTGGCCGAAATTAATTCGCGTTAATCGTGTCTCGCAGAAAATAGCACAAAAAGTTACAATCGCAAGGAGGCGAATAAACCCAGTTGCAGTGTCTGCAAATAAACCGTGCAAGTTCCTTTTTACGTTGCATTGCAAACGGAG
This sequence comes from Zygothrica quintamaculata, assembly GCA_037044455.1. Taxonomy (NCBI): domain Eukaryota; kingdom Metazoa; phylum Arthropoda; class Insecta; order Diptera; family Drosophilidae; genus Zygothrica; species Zygothrica quintamaculata. The sequence continues at coordinate 109,623 of JBAMBS010001412.1, forward strand.
TTTCAGTATAAAACGAAGTAGCCATAAAAAAATTTTTTGTCTCTACTCCTTGAAAAGGAGTTTAGTTGTTTGCTCTTCGTTCTTGTGTGTACGTGTGTGTGTTTGTTTGTGTAAGTGCTGTGCAAGTGAAGTGCTGCCAGAAACTAAATAATTAAATATAATTGCGGTATAATTTCTGTCGCAACAAAACAAGAAAAAGTAAAAGTGAAGAAAAGTGGACAAAACTCTGCAAAAATTTGAGACCGAAACATAGCAAATACTTTTATCGGCGGCTAGATTTGCTATCTTTACCCGCCGCCGCTCATTTTGAGTGTGTGAGCGTGTGTTAGTGTATGCGTCAGTGCCGCTTGCAGCAGAAGGAAAAAAGGGAGTTACTGGCAGGCAGTAGTCGGGCATAAATATCAACGCATTTACATTG
>JBAMBS010001413.1:0-205696 GCA_037044455.1 Zygothrica quintamaculata
TAAATTGTGATATTAATTAGTTAATTAGTGTATAAAAAAATTTTGCCAAAAAGCAACACAAAAAAAAAATTAAAAACAAAAAACAAATCAAACAAAAACCAAAATTCAAATTAAACAAAAATCAAACAAACGTAAGTAAAGAACAAGAATCAAAAAAAAACAAAAAAAATATTATTAAATAAAGTTACGTTGTCTCAAGTGACAAACTGGCCGAACAAGTTAACAAACTTAACGAAATATATATATATTTATTTATTTATTATTATTATTATTATCATTTTTTTTTTTGTTATTTTGTTTTTTTTTTTTTTTTGTTATTTTCGTTGATTGCCGGGCTGAGAGTGGGGCTACGGCTAAGGCTGATAAGACTTCCGCATGCTTAATAAATGATATTTACACAACACACTTAAATACAATAAATAACTTAAAGGAGCTTCCTCCCATCCCCTCTTCTATCTATCAGCAAACGAACTAAACACAAATTCAAATCAAAATCAAAAATTCAATTTATAAAAATTTTTTGTGCACGCAAATCAAAAGACTTAGACAACGAACTTAGCAATGATTATGTGTATGTGAGTTTTTTTTGTATGTGTGTGTGTGTGTGCAACAGATTTAAGAATTAATTACAACAATTAAAAGTATCAAACAACAACAGGAACAAACATTAAAAAGCATTTGCATGCGATAGCCAAAGAAAAAAAAAAGAAAAATGCTCAATAAAATGAGAAAGGCAAAATCCAACTTTAAACCAGAGGAGTCCCATTAATAACAATACCAACAAATAGCGGAATAAATACAACAATAAAAGCAACATCAACAAACAACAATAACATTAGCAAAAATAGAATACAAATTATGGCTTTTAACTTGGCTTAAAACAGACCCAGGCAAATATCATCTGATCATAAAATATCAAACGAGTTGCGCGCGCGTTCGCAAAAGACTCGAAAGTTCACTTTTCAAAAAAGGAGAAGAGTAAAAATATATAATAAAAATAAAAATGACAGACTGTAACAACAACAACAGTAAAAAAAAGAAAAAGGAAAGAAGTGTATAAAGAAGAAGACAATCAAAGAGATAAAAAAAATCACCATTACCATAGTCTGTCTTAAGAGCAAAGTAACAGTTAATACAGAGGCTAACATTGGGCCAATAGTTTGGAGTCTAGTAAATGTTATGACATTTAAGTTATATTAAGATTAATGACAGGACAACTAAAGGCTACATATATATATATATATATATATATAACTGATTCTAATTTCTAATATATATATATATATAAAATATAATTAAATATTTTTCATTTATTATTTATTTATAGATGCAGGATTATTGGCATATACCACGCGCCTCGCTCGTCTCGTCAAGCAGTTCGGCTATTAGTTCCGCCAGCTCATCAAAATCATCGAATAAATCGAATACAAATCAATTAACGATGGCAGAGCACACCAGCAGCACTAATACCAGCGCAGCGGTAACAGCTGCTGCTGCAGCCGCTGTTTTAGCAGCTGCTAAACGTGGTTCACGCTCATCACAGGGTTCTACTGATAGTAATAACAGTACACGGGTAAGTGTTTTTTTTTTTTTTTTTATCGAATTGACAAAATGAAAATTACTATAACATTAAATATATACTTTCTTTTTATAGAGTGCCGCTTCCGGTTCACTTTTGTTAACTGCAGCAAATTTGGAACGTTTCGCTGAGATACATAAGAAACAGGAGCGTCAACATAAAATGTTGTTAACTGCAGAACAATTACCAAGTGTGCATGATAATAGCTCATCATCGGCCAATTATAATGCAAATTTGGCTTTGGCTAGCAATAATGGTAACAACAAAGATTCAGTTATTGCTATCGATGCTGATCCCAATCTACAGTATATACGTACCAAAGATTTGGATACTGTATCAATAGCTAGTTCTATGCATTTTACAATGGTTAATGGTGAAACTGGTGGTACAAAGAAACCTAAACGTGGCCTATGCGATCGTGGACGTCAGGTGACCGTACTCATTATCAGTATGAGCACCATATTCCTGCTGCTCATTATGGGCATGGTCTATGCACTAGAGAGTAAGTATATAAATCTATCAGATCAATAACTATACACATATATATATATATATATATATATATTGCTACCAATTGCATTACTAATTCTCCTCTCTCTCTTTCTCTTTATGTTTCCTTCTACCTTTTATAGTGCGCGCTCGTGACATGCCCAAGAGCTAACGTTATATATGTAGGCGTTTAGGTGGGCGTAACCCATTTTTGGCTTCTTAGCATATTTATTTATTGTACTTTCGTCTATATTATTAAATAATTTGTTTTTTTTTTAATATATATATATATTTATATACATATATATATATATTTATATACATATATATATATATTTATATATATAGATATATATATCTTATTTAATTAATATTATTTTATATTTTTTTTTGTGTGTGTCAATTATTGTTATGTGCGTCGTCATCGCCTTTTGTGTTAGTTCTTAAGTTATTTATTATAAACAAAAAAAAAACTAAAAAAAGAAGCAAATTATTTGTATGACAATAAAACGCGTCATACTAGTATTAAGCGAAAAATTTTATATATTTAATTAGTAGATAATTAATGGATAACAATTAAACAAATTGTATCACAGTAAATTATAACCCAAACCGAAGTGAATGTCAATGATGTGTACACACACATATATATACATATATCTAAATATATATATACATATGTATACATACATGTATATTATTATATATATTTATATATTTGTATATCAGAGAGAAGCATATGTATTTTTCTGTTAAAGAATTTAAGTTATTTAGCCCTGTGATATGTCAAATAAACAGAATTGAAATCTTAATTTTTTAGTATTTTTCTTTGGTTGCTGACTCATAACCGGATAATATATATAACATAATTTATGTTATGGTAAGGAATAGGGTGGGATTTATTATATTATTACCCTAGCAACTATTTAATGGACACCATAAAAACGGGTCAATGGGTCAAGCATAGGTGTACACGCGACAATCGGCACTTACCTCCACCTCCTGTAAGGTTTGGGTCCACATATAATTATCGAGCGTGCAACCATTGCCTTCATTTGGTTTCAATTTACCAACTTCGTCCTTTTCGGTTTCATCATCAACTTTTTCTATGGGCTTCGATACATTTTCATTGACTGCAGTTACTTTGCCTGTATCTCCACCAGCGCCGTCCAATAGAACTTGGCGTTTTCTACAAAATTTATGGAATTGATACTATATTTATATATAAATATTTAAATTGATATAAAAATTTAGCGCACTTGTTCTCCTGCTCTTTGATAATGGCAGCAGCTTCTTCATCGGTTATATCACATATTTTATTAGCATTAATTTCCTTTTGACGAGCCTCACGTTCAGCACGTTGCTTTTCCTCTTTAATGCGATTGGCAGCTTCGCGTACTTTAACTTTTTCCTCATGTGCGCTCATTGCCAGCTTGGATTCCTTGCGAAATACATCGAGTAGCAACTTCTCCCACTCAGCTTGTTTGGCGCCCGTATAAAAGTCAGTTTTACGACGCAAAAAACTGGCCAATGTATGTAGAAACTATGAAACAAGAAAAGATAAATATGTAAGCAACGTGCTTGTATGATATTTGCTAATATATTTCAGTTTGCATGGTTTCGAAATGTGCATGGTACACATGGCATCTCTGTATTGTTACACATTATTTAAAATTTTGGTAGAAACATTCAGAATTCAGACCATGCCATGCTTATATTTGAACCATGCTGTCGCAGGCTCCAAAATAATACCCACCTCGGGAACACCGCCACGATGTTTTTCGGCCAAAGCCAATAGTATGTTGTCGTATTGGGATTCGTCAGCGGACATTTTTTTATATTTATAAAAAATTTACTTTTATATTTATATATTTATCCAACGCTATATGGTTTCTGGAATTTTCTGAATTAAATTGTATTTCTGACTTGACTTGTGTGCCGGTGACAGACAGTGTGACCAGCTAAACAACACCTAAAAATACATTCATAATGACAAGTAATATTTTTATACACAAAGACTATTTGCAATATATATTTATATGTGTATATATATATATTTATATATATGCTTGTATTAAAAGTAAAAATAATAATAAAGAAAATCATATATTTTTGTAAACTTCTTTCCAATTACGTATCAAATTATTAAACTATTACCAGAAGTGATACCCTAATAATCGATAGGCATATAGCAGGCAGCTTTATATAGTTTAGCACCATCAAAAGCTGACCGCGCTACTTTGAAACTTAATGAAACTAGTAATATATTTTATAGCATACTTTTTAACCATTCGAAGCTTTATAATATAGTTATAATTAATAAAATTTTGTAATATCTTTTAGGCACTAAATTATCGCAATGTGTTAAATTCAAACCACCGCTTAGTGTTAATTCCACTGGCCTGTTCTTTTGGAAGAACAGTAGGCATTAAAGCTTTTTTAGGTTTTAATTTCTCTCTGTCTATCTTACGCTCCATCTCTCTCTAACCTTCACGCTGGTTCTCTTGCTTGCTGATGTATGAAACACCGACTTTCGTCCTAGGTGCCCGTTCATTCTTATTCGGTCTTTTGAAGGAATCAGTCGCATTCTGAATCCAACGGACGTTAACAAACTTAACCAAATCGAAGTGCTAAAAGTAAGCGAAAATATACACATATATATATATATATATATATATATATATTCTTTTTATTTGTGCTAAGTGTAATATGAGTTTATCTACTGCAACAATAACAAATCAATTAAAGTGCAAAAGAAAAGTTATTAGTTATTGACATAATAAAAGGCAAATGTGAATAATCATAATAAAATAAAAGTACCTATTGAATAAGATAAAAAACGTGCATTGAAGCAATCTCAGGCTTCCCCTATATTTACTTCCTCCACTCCCCATAGGGAGTGTGTCGTTGCAAAAATCGATAAAAATTTTACATAGGGAGCATATATACACACGTACGCATGCATACACTATGTACGTAGCGGGTGCGGAAAGAAGAAGGAATGAGGAGAGCAGAAAGAAGTAGGAGCGGCAGCAGCCTCATATAACAGCGCTGTGCATAAAATTAGAATCTATATATAATAATATTTTCTCTGCTGCAAAAAAACATTGTTGCTGGAAGTTAATTATAAGTTGACCTGCATTGTATATATATGAATTAAGTTGTGCCGTGTAATTAAAGTGCTTCCTCAATGATTATCTATTGATGACTGGTGGTGTAGCAACGGTGTTGTAGTAAATCTTTATTCTCCCGTCCTGCCGCAAGTATTCCGCTCGTGTGCTTGAAGTTGGGCTTTGTGCTTGTGCTTGTGCTTACATTTATGTATATGTATGACTGTGTCCGTTTACGCTTCAGCTTAATGTGTATGTATTTGACAATATTTATGCTACTCCCCTTCCTCAATCGTTTGCTTATTTGCTGCGCTATACGATTCGCTTAACTATTTTTTGTTATATTTTTTTTTTGTAAATGTGTTTTCGGATTCTTTGCACGCGGCGAGAACGACGACGTCGATAGCAACTACAGCTTATTTTGCTATCTTGCCATGTGCGCGCCAAAGCCGTTCCAGAACCGAACAGACAACCAGCCTGCTCTACTGCTCCGCTTCAAGGTCAGTGTAAGGTTAGCTCTGCAATTGCGACGTGCAGGCCATGGCAGTGATTTTGATGCTGTCGCTGCGCGTTGGTCGTTTCTTGTATTGATGTTTTTGTTTTTGTTGTTTCTGTCATCAATTGTGTGGGAGGGGGGGGGGGGGGCGATTAAGTCTACTACCATCCATGCTCATCTGTTTGCCTGTGTATATGTTTGTGTATGTTTTCTATGCGTATCCTGTGTTAAGTAATTTGACATTCCCTTGTGGGATGCCTTTTCTCAACTTAATTTGTTTTTATTTTTTTGTGATGCCTTCGTAGACTCCCACTGCGTCAATTTCAGCGTCAACATCAGCAGCGCAAGCGATTTGTGTACGTGATGTGGGCGTCAAAATGTCGCCTGTTAACTTTTATGTGGGTGTTTCAAAATATTGTGCGAAAGCTTTCTGAGCGCCTTTCTACGTCACCTTACTCCCTAGCTGCCCTTTGACATTTATCTTATGTGCATATATTTACTTGTAGTATATGCGTATGTCTATGTATAGAGATTAGTTTTGTGTGTCTATGTACACACAGTGTGTAATAATGTAGTGCATACACAAGTATATATAATATTTTTTCTCGCGTTGCGCGTCATCAACTCAGCATCTCTGTCCCTCCCCCTTTTTTTTCTCTTTTTCACTCGTGCATTATACAGTTTTCTCTCCGCTTTTAATCTTTTACATAAGCTTACATAATCAGCTGGTGGCGGCGTCCCGTTTATTTGAATAAGAATTTTTTAATTCATGTTTTAGTTATTTTGCATTTTGCCCAAGTGTGCTTAAGTATGCTTCAATTGTAAGGATAATGGTTGTTTTCATTGTATTTTTACAGCTATTTTAATGATAAGATCTTGTTGCTTGCTACTTGTCTATGCAAAACAAGGACATAAAAGCCAATTACTATCAAGGCTTCAGATTTAATTGAGACCTGAATGCCATCACACAATTTAGATGACTATTTTAAAAGCTTTGAACAACGCAATACTTTTTAGCTTATATAAATATATACAGTATATACCGTTTATATGCAAAACTTTTATTGCAGAAAGTTATTTGCATATATTCGATATTTCCTTTTAAGCAATCATGACTTATATGCAAATACATACATTGAATTTAAATGATTATTATAAAATAAGCCACAGGTTTAGAAGTTTATTTAAATATATATTTTATGCTGTTCGTCAGCTATAATAATATTAATATTAAATATAAAATGAGATCAAAAATTTTAATATTGCTGTCCTACAGCTTATAATTTGTTTAGAACCGTTAAAATTTATATGAACTGATTCCAAATCAACGATTTTTTATTTGTTTAAACAAAATATTTTCTTATATATAATCAATTTTTTGCATTTATGATGCTAAATTTAGTTCTAAATAGTATTATGATATTTAAAAATAACATAATTTTGCATTTAAGCAATATTTGCATATAAACTGTACAGCTTATAAGCAATATATACTGTATATGTATATGTAACTATATAGAGAATTGTCGTTTTTACTGTTTCCAGTTAAGAATATAATTTGATTTCCATTTTAATTTGTCTTGATTGAATATCACTATTAGAAATTGGATACATTTTTAATGGTTGAACGAGAGGCGCCAATGTTACCGCAAATAATGAATACAGTTGCAATTGTTCAGTTCATTGATTTTCCAATGGAAAATTTTTTATGAAAATCAAAGCAAATTGCGTCGTAAAAGGAATAAAAATCTAGAACTTGACAAAATAAAAAAATTAGCTCAAACAAAAAAAAAAGAAAAACATAAAAACCAAACAACAACAACAAATTCATAAGATAACAAATTGTTGTTGTTGTTGTTGTTGTTTTTATTGTTGTTGTTGTTGTTGTTGTTGTTGATTGAGGTGCATTTTGTTGACGGCAATTTCCTTAATTGTCATTTACAATGCATTTAATGCCCTTTTGATTTATATGGCATTATGATATTTTTATTATTATTATTATTTTATTTTTTTGCCTTTTTTCATAATGCGTCAGCAAATGGACTGATATTGTATAACAATGGGCTGAATGCGTGATCAATTAACCGTTGCTAGGATTACAACAAAAATTACAACATAAACAACAACAGAAAAAACAACAACTACAACAACAACAACAACAACAACAATAATAATAATAATAATAATAATAATCATAATAATAATAATAGCTACTGATAAGCTACCACGCCGTAAGGCCATCCCATTGCATGCTAAGAAATTGAGGCGCTTGGCTTAAATTGGTTTCAATAGACGACAAACAACTGAAACGGTGGCACTGGCGCTGGCGTCCTCGTCATCGTCATTAGCATTGACGTCGACGTCAACGTGAACATCAGCCGAGACATTGAAGTGGTTAAACGCTTCCCTAACCAATCCAATTCATTTGGATTGCTCCACTTACATAACATATACAATAGTATAACTATATATATAAATTTATTTATATATAAATGTGTACGTATATATTAGCAACTAATATCAGTGATGATACCTACCCCAATGTAATATAGCATAGTTTATACCTACGCCAACAGCCCCTTGATAATCCTATAAATGTATGGCAACCCTAGCTATGCAAATGGATACCTAGAAAACTGCGACGTTTCTTTATTATTTACTCCCAACTGCATTCGCCATCGGTCTAATTGGCAAATGCAATGGACAATCGGAGACGTAGAAGGGTAAATGTTGTTGTCGAAGGGGTGGCGTAGGGGAATGGAGATGGTGGAAATAGCCGCACCTTTCGCGTACATCAGTGAAGGCATCTATAAATAATCTACAGCAGCAGCAGTCTACAAGCTACTATATATTTATTATCTGGATAAATGACAACTGTTTGGGTGTAGCCGACTTTGAATTTAATCTGTTGATTGTCTAATGAATTGCAACCGAAAAAGGGGAAAGACTTTTCTTTAGAAAGTAACTAAAAATATAATAATATTAATAAATTAATGCATAAAATGCAAAATAAATAGTGGTATAATAATAATAAAAAATAAATAATAAATTTTAATGCAAAATAATTTGTAATAAATGTGAAAATAAAAAAAAAATATTTCTGAGAAAATAATGACGAAAAATGAAATAAAAAATATAAACTAATACAATAACAATATTATTTTAAATAAAACTATATTTAAAATATAATAATATAAATAAATATTTTATAAAAAATATATTAATAAATATATTTATTTTAATATATATATGTATATATATATATTAAAAAAAAAATATAGTTAAAGAAAATTTAATTTTATAATAGTTTAATTTTATATATTTTCATATAAAATTTTATATTTTATAAATTAATTTTTTTTTTATTTATTTATTAAAACATAAAAATTAAAACAAATAAAAAATATAATAAAAATAATAAACTTTTACAAATGAACATACTTTATTAATAAAAATCATACAAATTAGTTACATTTTCAATTGGAATCTAAAAGACAATTATATAATTAAAATAATAAAATACAAATAAATGGATATAAATTATAATAATTAGCATAAATATGTTACAACAAATACTTTAAATATGCAGAATATTAAATGTAGTTAAAATAATTATCCGACTGAATACAAGGAAGATTATTTATTTAATTTTCCAGCCCTATTCATAGTTTCACAAATCGTGTAGCAAATGTATAATTTTTTTCCGATATTAATATGTGTATACAACTATTTATATATATATATATATATATATGCCCTATACCTATATAAAATTTCATACAAACAAGTTTTTTAGAGCTGCACTTAAAAGTTTTCCAGAAGTGCACTTATTGCAAAATATATTGTGCCTTTTGTTAAATGGATAGTAGTTAAATAATAACAAAAACCATTATAATACTATAACAAAAAGCATTTGCAGTTATTCTATTGCTTAGACAATAAATATTTGTAATTCCTTCTAAGGCAAATAAAATTTCGAATTAAAAAAGCAAAGAAAAAAGTGTTACAAAATGAGTAAGCATTAAGCAGTAACGCAAAGGTTGCGTCCTCAATGGGAACCCAACGCTTTAACTAATTAAAAACACACACACACACACAAACACCGGGGAGAATAACAATAAATAAGAATATAGTAAACGAGTGTAACTGACTATGTGAAGTTCTTTTCCCAAATTGAAAGATATATATAGATAAACTTGTAGCTTTTCACTGGGAGCCCTGCAGAATGCAAAAGTTGTTCTTAAATAAATTTTCTAAGTAATTCTCAAATTTTTTCTAAAATTTACACCAAATAATAAGTATAATATTTTTATTATATATATCATAAAAACTATTTTCTTATAAGATAAACATAACCTACAATATATATGGATACATTTACCTGTATTTTAAAGCAACAGTTGACATTGCTATATACAGTTTTCATAGACACCATTTGAATCGTTTTTGGTATCATTTGTGCTATTTTAAAAGAATTGTGGACATAAGCTTAATTAGTGCTACATATAATCCCATTTTTTCACTCTTAGAACTCCTCCCTGCTCATTTGCTTATCTTACCTGATAATAAAGAAAATGCCATATAGAAAAGTTGTAGCAAAACAAATGAAAAGAAATCTTTGATATTTGTTGCAAATAGTTAAGGTCGAAACCAATCATAAGCAGATCTTTCTTAAGGGAATACATATATATATATATATATATATATATATATATATGTGGTCATATGATAGCGTATATAAAGTGGATCTACAAAAATTTCCTTTTATTAATTTGTTTATATCAAAATGATATGTTGAGGTTATTGAAACTTGTTGCGTTTCCACATAATAGCAACATTTGTTTACATTTGTGTATATATTTATATATAATTATTTATATATATCTTAGTATAAATATGTATATATATATATATATATATAAAGTTTATAATGTGGCGTGCCATATGCCTTTGCCATGGCTCATTCCCATGATGTGAAAACGGACTTTGAACCAAGAAACGAGGAGCGACGCGCTGGAAGTGCCACTGTATAGAAAATGTCCCAATGTACTGTTCTATGTTTCTATATCTGTAATTTAGATCTTGTATATATGTATCTATTTATTTTGTTTTGTATCTTATACTCTGCCTGTGCATTTGTTTGTCATTCTAAGTATTTCTTGAGTCTGTTTATTTTTATTTGCTTTTGCTTCGTTTTATTTACATTCAATATTTATACATAAAATAGCGTACCTAGCACAAAGTATGCACTGATTGAATTTCATCAGCACAGGGTATACATACAATTTACCTGCTACAGGGTATCCTGTTTAACTATTGTCTATTTTCTGTACATTCAATGAACACGAAACATTCATTGAACACGTGACACATTTTTCATTTGGAATTCTGAGCGTTTGATCGATTTGCTTTGCTACTGTATCTATATATATAATATAATACATATATATATATATATATATATATCTTAAATAAGTATACATATATACATTGTCTAGTGTATATCTTTCTTGTCTTAAAATAGATTTTGTTTTGTGACTTTTGCGCAAGTTTCAATTATGCAAAGAAAATATTTCTTAGGCAAGAAAAAGTTGTGTCAAACATTTTGTGTATAAAACTATACATACAACTATAACTACCAAATATATATATATATATAACTATACATATATAGCTCAAGCTATATACTATATATCTATATATCCTTCATTGATTTTTAACCACGTTTAGGTATTGTAGAACAATTTGTTACCTGCATTTAACTTCTGAACTTCTGTACAGGGTACGTCATGGCACGTCACGTCACGTCACGTCTATAGGCTACTCTTTAACATACACACACACACACACACACACAATACACATGTATATTTACATAAAGCTAAATCTTATCATTTAATCCTAAAATGCTTCTAAAATTTCTCATTCAAAAAATGTAGCATATATATATATACATATATATATATATATATATATATACATAGTACGCATATTGCCCCGATTTATATTGATCACGCAACTATATCGTGCTTATATTAAGCCATTATCAACTTTATATGAACTTTAATGCAATAAGCTTATCAATCCATCAATCTTAGCCAATTTCCATTATGACCATCACGCTATTTGCGACAAACAAATCGAAATCAAAATTATTGTTTTTTTTTTACCAATGAAAATCAAAAGGTTACGAAACTTATGACCGTAATCTAAACCTATATCATGTTAGATATAGTTTTTTTTTAAATATATGTAGCAATATATACCCTTTGTTCATTTGTTTTAAAGGGTATAAGTAATAATGGGTTTTATTCCTCGCTTCCCATGCTTCACCTCAGCTTCAGACACTCGCTTAGCACATGTTAGACGCCTGATAGACCCCCCTCACCACACACTCTAGAACCTCTTAGACCTCCTCTAGCCACTCTCTAGGCCCCTTTTCTAGAACAAACAAACAACTTCATGAATATTATCGAAAGAAAAAAAGAGAGAAATTTTCGGCTTTTATCTGTGAACTGCCAAAAACCGGTCTGGATTTTTTTTATAGTCATAAAACTCCCAACCTCTAGAGCTCTACGACCGTCTGGTAGGAATATGTATATGTATATACATATATATATGTATATATATGTATATATATATATATATATGTATAAGTATATATGTTTATATATAAGTATGTATTATGTATATATCAAGAATGTGTCACTGCTGCTCGGACGTCGCAGCGTGACGTAGTCTACCGCCAGATAATATTGAAAAATTCTCTTGCCGGCCGGCAGGGACTTTGACCAATTCTTATTAAAAAAAATAACCTATGTGTATATAAATATACATATATATATATATATATTAATACAAAAATATGTACAAAATTATACTTACAACTATATATGTGTGATTAAGAACTGCTTATCAGATAGTAAATATCGAGAGTAGAGCAACTAAACGATGCTGCCTAAGACTGCTTCAACTTTAATGCTTATCAAAAATAAATATATATATTGAACATTATCCAGATATAGCTACCACTATCAATATTATATATATATATATATTTACATATATCTGACTAATATAACTGCGCTGTTTTTAATTTTTTATATATGGGCACGTGTCATTGCGATATTTCTTGAATTTGCCTCAAATAATTTGCATTGTGTTTTAATTTAAAAATTTTATCATCTAAATATATATCTATCTATCTATCTATATATGCATATATACATATATATGTATATATAAATAGATTATATGCATAAAGCAATATGCTTATAAATTCAAGACAAATATGTATTTAATTGAATTTTCTTGACATTTTCTAATATATTTTAGACTGTTTTTGGGGTTGATAGACCCTTGAGATTTATGCATAAAAAAATAAGCAGAAAAACCCAATGAAAACTTGTTGACAGATTTTCACAAAACAAAAAATATTATAATGCAAATAGACGATTTGCGTCAGCATATTTGTATTGGTATAATATATAGTAAATACCAACGAAAGGATGTAGGATATGTTTTCGTTTTGTTTTGTTTTGGCATATGAAAATATTTTATGGGTTTTTGAAAGAATGCAGCACGTTTAAAGAATTTTACAAATTTATATATATATTTTATTTGATATTATTTTTAATTTGTTTTGATTTTTAAAGTTTTTTCAATATATATATATATATATATATTTTTAGCTTGTTTTTTTTTTGTTAAGCTTTAATTATACATTTTACGTTGTTGTTTTTTTACTGCGTTTCATTTTGCAAATGATTTTGATTTGTTATTGTTTTTGTTTTTGCCTTTCTTTTATTTTTAAATTATTTCTGGTTTTGAAACTGAAACGTTTATTTCATTTTAAAATATTTGCTGTTATTGTTCTTTTTTTTGTGAAATTATATTGCACTCGTTGTAGTCATAAACTGCATTTGCTTCTGTTCAAGTAGACAGCAAAAAAGGCAACTTTATATATATATATATATATATTTGTATATATATATATATAAATTACAACTATTCCTTAATTGGATTTGATAGTGTTATCGTTACCATATTTGTTCCTACTTTGATAAATATATATATATATATATATAATATGTGTCGGGCCATTTTCACTATGTGAACTTTTTCAAGGTTCCAAGTGGGTGTTTAACTACTACAAAGTATATACAATATATATATATATATATATATATATATATATATATATATATATATTTAAACTATCGAATTATCTGTCTATTCTTCGTTTATAAAATCGTTAAGTCAATACTGGTAAAAGTTTACTTTAAGTGTAATTTTTTATTACGCAGCACTTTTTTTCTTTTCTTTTTTTTTTTTGTTATATTTTTTTATTTTTTGTGTCTTTGCTGCTAGACAAGCGGATTATGAATTTACGATAAGCTAAAGAGACACAAGTGCAAGTGCAAGGCATAAAAGTCAATGTGCTCGACGAAATGATACCCTTTAAGTTTTGCTGATCTATCCTAACAATAAAAATATTGACAACATAACACGCAATTGCTTCTGTTTTGCTTTTTAAATGAGTTTCAGCAGATAAATATGGTAAGTTCAACTTGCCTTTTAAGTTTAATCAAGCATATATATATATATATATATATATATATAATATATATCTATATGTGTATATATGTATTATGAGGTTAAAGAACTCTCCTTGCTGCCTGTTGCATAAATTATAAGTATCATTTGTTTACAGCCCTTTGGCAACATCCTTAAGCAGGGTGTTGGAACAAACGCAATGTGTTGGCAAAATATATGAAAAAACTATTTGCAAAGGGTAAGAGAAAGTAAAAGAGAGAGCGAGAACGTGAGCGTAGTGTAGTTGATGCTGAGGGAATGTGAGAGTGTAGTTTATGAGGCCCAGCCACTTAATGTACCTGTACTTATAACATGTTTGATGCAACCATATGTAAACATAGCATACAAGTTACAATAGACTGTAATGGTATTGCGTACAACATGTGTGTCGTAGGTATTTGAGTGTGTTTGGGCCACTTGTTAGAACAGAATTTAGCATTAGCTGGCGGAGAGTAAGTGTTAAATCGATAGATCGTTGCTGCTGTGCTGCTACCGCTCAGCTGGCGGCCGCTGTTGGGGGTTAGATATCGTTGAGTTGTACAATTGAAACTCATTCGCTTGTGAGCAGCCGTCAGTGTCGCGTGTGCCCCAATAAGCGTTCTCTGTGTTAAATAAAAAAGTTGAGGCAAGCATTTAAAAAAAAAAAAAATAATTTTTTTTTAATGCATATAAACGCGTGAGCGTTCTATAAATATATACATATATTTATATAAATGTATATATTTCTGTAACGCTCTCTCTCTCTCTCTCTTTCTCTCTCACCCTCTTTTCTCTTTTCATGTGTGCTAGTGTGCTAGGCTGTATGTCTGTATGTTTTGTGTGGTTTGCACGTTATATTGCAAAAATAGTGCAAATAACATTTTAAAATATAAAGAAATAAAATTGAAAACATTTTTTTTTTGTTTTCTATCTCAAGTGCAACACGCTGTTGAAATTAAGAAGAAGAAGAAAAATGAATCTGATGTTTATTTATTTGTTTTGTATCTTTACAGCTAAAATAATAACTGTGTTTTCTCTGTGCTAATTGAAACTGTTTATTAAAAATTAGCAGCAAAAACAAAAAAGAAAAAAAATAACAAAAAACAAATAAAAATTAAATAATTATTTGAAATAATTTAATTAAAAGAAAGAAGCAAAAAAAAAAACAAGAAGAAAACAAAGTTTTAGCAAGTGCAACGGTAAATGCGTATAATGGCACCAATAACCACTGGCAATTGCGAATTTGAATGTGCAACAAGTGTTGAGACCAATAATAACAATAATTTTGAAAACGATTTCGATAACATTACGATAAACGCGTCGCGCAGCAACGAACAGTCGAATGATACCGATTTGAATCAATATCAAGCTGAAGACCATGTCAAAGCTGACCAGCAAGAGGAGGAGCAGCAGCAGCAGATGCCATGGGAAGCACCTGGTAAACAGGGTCTTTATGATCCACAAAATGAGCACGAGGCATGCGGCGTTGGCTTCATTGTGGCCATCGATGGCAAACGTTCTCACAAGGTTAGTTTATTAATTTTTTATTATTTATTATTATATATATACTAAAGTTGTTATAAAATCTTAAGTTTTATCCAAAATAAATAATAATAAAATATATTATATACAGATTCTACGTGATGCCCAGACCCTGTCAGAACGGATGAATCATCGCGGTGCCTGCGCCTGCGACAACGATACCGGCGATGGCGCTGGTGTATTGGCTTCCATTCCGCACGGACTTTATGCCAAAGCACTGTAAGTTTATTTTACTCTATATTATCATCAATATTATTATTATTATTATTATTATTATTATGAGTTTCTTATTATTATTAAGTTTCTGTTATTATTGTTTACCGAAACAAACACTTGGCAAAGTTATAGCTTTGCCTGGTTCCATTGATGAATCTTTTACACGCCATAACGACGTCGACGAAGACGCCAACGCCAACGCCAACGCCAACGCCAACGCCAATGATGGCGTCTGTGGCGACAACGTTGAGTCGATATCGTGGCGATCTCGTGCACAAAACATAAAAATAGTTCAATGCTGCCTTTTAGTTCTAATACTCTTACAATGAAAGTAAAACGACTATTACATGATATATTTATGATAATAATTAAATAAGAACAACAAAATAAATAAATAATATTATGAACAATAATAATTAAAATAGAAATAATAAATAAATAAATAACAATAATAATTAAAATAAAAATAATAAATAATTTTTTATTATTGTTAAAATAAATGTAATAAATTATAATTAAAATAAAACGACAATATATAAATTGTAAATAAAATAAATAATGATAAATAAATAATTAACAATAATAATTAAAATAAAAATAATAAATAAATTTTTATTATTGTTAAAATAAATGTAATAAATTATAATTAAAATAAATCGTCAATATATAAATTGTAAATAAAATAAATAATGATAAATAAATAATTAACAATAATAATTAAAATAAAAATAATAAACAAATTTTTATTATTGTTAAAATAAATGTAATAAATTATAATTAAACTAAATCGACAATATATATAAATTTTAAATACAATAAATAATCAAAATTACACACTAAATATTAAATTGAATATTAAACAAATTTAACAAAAATTATTTATAATAAATAATAATTATAATAATAATAATAATAATAACAATAATAGTAAATTATAAACTAAATTAATAATAGTTAAAATAAATAAAAAATCAGAGTATTCGACATTCCCTATGCCTATAGGTTGACTATATATCTGTCTATATGTTATTTAACAGTTAGTTTATTTTGCTATTTACATATATAAAGGTATAAAAATATATGTTTATATATATGTACAGTTGTATTTGCAACCGCTGTTTGCTTCATTGGCTCATACTCGGTACACACAATATAAAAAAAATAAAATAAATAACAATAAAAAAAGAAACAAAACCAAAAAAAAACAACAATAAAAATAACCAGATGTACGTCAAAAATAGTTTTGCTGAAATGAGCCAAATCGGCAAACCATTGAATATTCACTCAAATATACTTCCCAAATATATATATCTATATATATGTATCTATATAGTTTGATGTGTAAAATGTTTTCAAATGATGTTTCTCTCACTGTTGGAATATAATTCGGAAATATATTCGGACTAATGCGCTCAATTTTCCATTGATATATAAATATATATAAATATAGTTTTTTTTTTAAATTATAAGCAAAGGTCAGGGGGGTAGACGGGTTGGGTAACGAGCCATGGGTAAAGGTTATTACTTAGCAAATAGCAAATATTTTCATTATGTTATATATGTCTATATATATACATGTAAAATATATATTTATATATATATATATATTCCTGAACAGATTTGCGCCAAATGGCAAATTAAAAGCTGACAAGGTCTAACAATTTTGACACATGAATAATAATGAGCTTTGTTCTCACTTACTTTTGTTTGTTAATTACAGTAATTATTTGTATATTTACATATATATATATATATATATATATAATAAGTATAAATAAATATATATGTGTATGTATATGTATTAAGTGGAGTAACAACTAAAAGCTCCGCTTAGACATAAATTTAAAAGAAAGTATTAAGTATTATCTCCATTTATACTGATAAATTTTAACTCAAAATAACAACCATTCATAACTTTTTTTTGTGTTTACACACAAAGTAGTTTTAATTAAGATTATGTACATTTAAATACATATATATATATACATATGTTTATACAACAGTTCAATTGCGATGTCTATATTTATAATGAATGCGATTTATAATGAATTTATAACTATACAAAAAAAAAAAAATCAAGAGAGAATCTGTCAATAAAAATTATAAATCTTGTTTAATTAACACCTAATAAAAAGAGAGTGTGAGAGGGAGACAGCTAGAATGAAACAGAGGGAGAAAGTGGAATGTAGCGTGTGTGTTGAGTGGAAGTGTAAATTAATTGATATATAAGCACAGCATTGCTGCATTCTTAAGAGGCAGGCAACATGTGGCAGAAACTAAAGAAAAAAAAATACTTGTGAATTTGTATTAAATTTACACTTGACACGCAATCAACGAATGATTGAATCTATGGCAAAGTAGGTGAGGTTTGTGTGAAAAGAAGGGAGTGACAAAAAGAGAGGAAGTGTGCCTGTTAGAAATATAGAGAGAGAGAGAGAGAGAGAGAGAGTAACTCTGACGTAGCTAGACTGTTGTGTATGCAACAAGTTTACAAAAAAAATTTATTTTTTTTTTATTTTAAATCTATCACAAGTTCAAGAAACGCATTAGATCAGATAATATTATATATATATATATATTCTTACATATATATAAATATATTGACAGATACAATTATATATATATATATATATATATATGTATGCAATTGTATAGGTTATTGTGAAATCAGTTTATATGACCATTGCGACGTTATTATGTTCATTAAATCGGATTTCTATATAATTTTGTATAAATATTGCGCGTTTAGAATGACAAACGGACACTTTGATTTTGGATTGAAACAATTCGATGAATGTTCGATTGTGCATAAAGGTGAACAGTGGCATCAATATATATATATATATATATATATATAATTATATATATATGTATATATGCATTTAGTAAATGATTGAATTTTGATGCTGAAGCCCTTAACTGAGATGTGCAAAGGTGCTGATAACATTTGTTGCTTAATTCGTCATATTTGACGCAATGGAATCACATTGGTCATTTTGATGATTGGCTGATTGTCAGGCAAAGTCTACTACAAATACACTGAACGAAAAAAATTCTGTAAAATCGATTCAAAAAAAGAAAGAAAAAGAAATTATATTTAACAAATAGTATTTTTCCCTAATTATCTTAACCCCAATACGACAAATAAGTTT
The DNA here is from genome assembly GCA_037044455.1 of Zygothrica quintamaculata. Lineage (NCBI taxonomy): Eukaryota > Metazoa > Arthropoda > Insecta > Diptera > Drosophilidae > Zygothrica > Zygothrica quintamaculata. The sequence continues at coordinate 19,159 of JBAMBS010001413.1, forward strand.
ATATAACATATAATTTTGTCTCAGTGTATTTTATTGTATAACAACAGTTTACGTAATAACTTTAAACACAACTTGCAAAAACATTTTGGGAAAAAACTGTATTTAAATAAGCTTAACTAACCCACAAATTTCTCTCGGTGGATTTATAAGTTTTCTAAGTGAAGCATAAGAGAGTTAAAGATTGTCTTACCCAAACTGTAATAACCCAAATAAAATTGCATACAAACTTTATAAAATTGATATATGTTTTCCCTCAGTGTACTTGCTTATTTATTTAAAATCGATCTTTATACTTTCTATACCTTATTTTAAATAGTCTGTTGACAAATATTCAGAAAATTACGAAAGACATTTGCGCATTTCATGATTTTCAAGATATTCATCTTATGATTTCTGTCAGTGTATTTTTAGAATCAAAAAGTTTTTCAAATCTTTACCGCATTTTGCAGCTAAAAGTTAAACATATTTTAATTATTTTTATTAATTACGCCAGTTTTTTCAGTGAAATTATTAATATACTAGAGATTTTGTGATATGCTCCACAAAATTTTGATAAAAATAATAAAATTGAAACTTGGCTTCAGTAAATGTTACTGTAATATTTTGATTTATATTTAACTACCGATTTCTCGCAGTGTACTTATGACGTTTTCCTTTTGCTTTTAATCTAAATAATTGCAGCGCTCAGCAGGGCATCAATTTACCGGAACTGGGTAACTATGCGACTGGCATCATCTACTTGGATGTAGCTCAACATGCATCAGCTGAAGGAGAGTTCAATGATTTGGCCAAGAGTCTGGGATTACCGATAATTGCCTGGAGAACAGTGCCAACTCATCAGCAGGCAATTGGTGTTGTGGCACGCAAATCTGAACCATTGTCTCGTCAGGTGTTCATAGGACGTCCTGCCGATCACGATGAAAAGAGTTTTCAACGTTTGGTATTTGTATTGCGTAAACGTGCAAGTCATGAATTAACCAAACCTGGTAGACGCTTCTATATATGCTCCCTATCGGATCGTACAATTGTATACAAGGGTCTATTCACCTCAGATCAATTATGGGATTATTATTCCGATCTAAAGAATCCACAATTTGAAACATATATGGCTCTGGTCCATACACGTTTCTCAACCAATACATTCCCCAGCTGGGAGCGTGCACATCCTTTACGTGTCTTGGCCCATAATGGTGAAATTAATACATTACGTGGTAATGTGAATCTTATGAAGGCACGTGAAGGCGTCATGCAGTCAGCACTCTTCGGGGAACAATTAAAGAAATTATATCCCGTTGTTGAACCAAATCTATCCGATTCCGGTTCCTTTGATTGTGTACTCGAATTCATTACAATGGCCAGTGATCGTTCATTGCCAGAAGCTGTGATGACTATGATACCCGAGGCCTGGCAAAATGATAGAACAATGCCACAGGAGAAACGTGATTTCTATCAATGGGCTGCATGTGTGATGGAACCTTGGGATGGTCCGGCATTGATCAGTTTTACGGATGGACGTTATATTGGTGCTGTGTTGGATCGTAATGGCTTGCGTCCATCACGTTTCTATGTAACCAAGGAGAATATATTGGTAATGGCATCCGAGGTGGGTGTCTATGATGTTGATCCATCACAGGTGACACTCAAGAGTCGCCTTAAGCCAGGACGCATGTTGCTGGTGGATACCAAAGAGCAAAAGCTAATACAGGATGTTGAGTTAAAGGCTAAAATAGCAAAATCTCGTCCACATTCTGATTGGTTACAACAAAAGGTAAGTTATATTAACAATACACAGTATATATATGTAATACATATATATACACACACACATACCTACACACACACACACACACAAACACACACACAAACATACATTACACATGGAAAAACTGAAATACAAAATTATTTTCTTGTTAAAATTTGTTGTCTGTAATTGTTATTTGGTTTATCTCTCAATATGTCCATTTCTCTCCCATGCTCACAATGTGATCTGTTGATCAATTGATCACATGATCACCTCCTTCACCCCAATATCTATATATATGTATGTATATGTGTGTGGACTAATACAGATGGTGAGTTATAACGGGTATCCCCTAAACTTCTCTAAGACGTTGAAAATATATTATTTGGCTTTTTTGTTTGAAATTTCGTTGCTTAACTTTGAGTTGCTTCGCATGTCCTTGTATCGATTACATTTAATCACAATAACTAATTTAATATTAAAATTTAACATTTTGTTCAACAGATCACATTGGATGAAATACGTAATGCAAATGTATTGAATGCACCTGTCGACGATACAGTTAAGCCACCAGCCTCACAGCGTGGCATCTTTGATCCGCGCCTCTCGCTCTTTGGTTATACAACGGAAACCGTTAACATGCTCTTAATACCAATGTTTAAGAACAAGTAAGTTAAAATATATAGAAATAAATAAAATGAAAATACCATTTTTCCCCTTAACCTTGAATATTTTATTCCTCATTTATTGTATTGTCTGTTTAAATTGTTTTAAACCCCTTTTTACGCTCTTAAAAATTTTTAAAAATTCTAAAAAAAAATTTGTGTCCTTCTTCCTTAAGAAAAAGGCGGAAATCATTCTACATTAGTTTAAAATATATTTTCAAATTTCTAACAAAAATTAACAATTTCTATTTGGGATTTCTCCTATACTTTTTAGCTGCTCCCATTGAATATTTCTCCTTTTTTTATTAAAAAAAAAAAAATATTAAATAAATGTATTTTTTACTAAGAAATTAGAATTTTTAAAAATATTACAACGCTTTTCTTTTTAACGTATTTGATCTAACTATTATTTTTTATATATATTTATATTATTAATTTATTTTTTTTTCATTATATAATATAGTTTTCTTTTATTTATATATTTTTTTATTATTTCTTTCATTTACAGAAAGGAAGCACTTGGCTCAATGGGTAATGATGCACCATTAGCTTGTCTTTCGGGATTTCAGCCCATTCCTTATGAATATTTTAAGCAATTATTTGCACAGGTTACAAATCCACCAATTGATCCATTCCGTGAAAAGGTTGTCATGTCCATGCAATGTCCAATTGGTCCAGAGGCGAATCTATTGGAACCATCGGCACAGCAGGTTCATCGCATTTGGTTACCAAATCCCATATTAAGCATTCCAGATACTTCCCTACTTAAACGTAATACACATCGTGGTTGGAAGACAAAAGTTTTGGATATAACATTCCCATATAGCGGAGGTTATCGTGGTTATATTGAATGCATTGAAAACATATGCCGTGAGGGTTTTCAAGCTGCCCAGGCTGGTTATCAACTGCTCGTAATCTCGGATCGTGCTGCTGGCAAAAATGAGCGCGTTGCTGTTTCGGCTCTGTTGGCACTGGGTGCATTGCATCATCATTTGATTGAGACACTGCAACGCATGAAGGTTGGCATCATTGTGGAAACCGCTGAGGCACGTGAAGTGCATCATATTTGTGTATTACTTGGCTATGGTGCCGATGCAATCTGTCCTTATTTGGCCTTCGAGCTGGCACAGGCTCTGCGTGATGATGGTGTCATTGATCCCGATGTCTCGGACAAACAAATCTATAATGCCTATGCTCAGGCCATTGATACGGGCATTGCTAAGGTTATGGCCAAAATGGGCATTAGCACGCTGCAATCATATAAGTCAGCCCAAATATTTGAGGCTGTGGGCATGGGCAATGAATTGATTGATAAATGCTTCCGCGGCACACAAAGTCGTATTGGTGGTGTCACTTTAGAGCTATTGGCCAAAGAGGGTTTGGAACGATTCCAACTGACCTTTGGCAAAGTGTCACCGGACACACGCATTCTACGCAACCCCGGACAATATCATTGGCGTCATGGTGGTGAGGCGCATATCAATGAACCCTCCTCCATTGGCAGTCTACAAGAGGCAGCTGTTAATAATAATCTGAACGCCTTTGAGGCATTTAAGCAGACCACACTGGAAAGTGTCAGGAAATGTGCACTGCGTGGACAACTTGAGTTTGCCACCGATCAGGAGAAGATTAGTCTAGATGAGGTGGAGCCAGCCAGTGAAATAGTTAAACGGTGTGTATAACTATCTATATCCGACTCAACTTAGATCAAGATTAAGACTCAGACTGTGCCTAAGGCTTAGACTGAGACTAAGCCTGAGTTTAGGAGTGAGATTGTAAAAGAATGGGAATGGCATTGATAAGGGTACTAACTATCTATGTATACTTTCAGCTTCGCTACTGGCGCCATGAGTTTTGGCAGCATTTCTTTGGAGGCACATCAAACCCTATCCATAACCATGAATCGAATTGGTGGCAAGAGCAACACTGGCGAAGGAGGCGAGGACTCTGATCGTTATCTAAGTATGTTCTGAGCAGAAATTTTAAACCTCAAGTATTATCATTAATTTTGGTTTCTGCTGCAGATCAAGATCCTCAGAATAGTCGTCGTTCAGCCATCAAACAGGTGGCCTCTGGACGCTTTGGTGTAACTGCATCCTATTTAGCGAACGCAGATGATTTGCAGATCAAAATGGCACAAGGCGCCAAGCCAGGTGAAGGTGGTGAGCTACCTGGCTATAAGGTAACCAAGGACATTGCTAAGACACGCAAATCGGTACCTGGCGTGGGTCTTATATCGCCACCACCACATCATGATATCTATTCCATTGAGGATCTGGCTGAATTGATCTATGATCTGAAGTGTTCCAATCCGAATGCTAGAATAAGCGTTAAATTGGTATCCGAAGTGGGTGTGGGTGTCGTTGCATCCGGTGTAGCCAAGGGTAAGGCTGAGCATATTGTTATCTCTGGCCATGATGGCGGCACTGGTGCCAGCTCTTGGACAGGCATTAAAAATGCTGGCTTACCCTGGGAATTGGGAGTTGCTGAGACGCATCAAGTGCTTGTTTTAAATAATCTACGCTCAAGGTAAGTTCTTTAAGGCAAGCAAATCAATTTTGATCCTTTAAACCCTGCTGCCTGAACCCCTGTTTCATACCAAACTCCCCTTCCCCCATTCACTTGTTACTAATCATATACTGAAGAGCGCCTGGTTAAGCAGATGACAGATGCGTTGGAAGAAACGTTGACAATACAAATATATAGAATATATAAAATCGATATACTAATGCATATATACATGCGTTAAGCAAAACATCGATAAACGATAGAGGATAACTATGGAAAAAACTATGAAGCTTCACAGCTCTTTGACGGCATTGAAGATGTGCAGCAGCAACAACAACAAACAACTGATTGGATTGGGGAATAATATATTATAAGCCAAATACAACAGAACTATGTATATATATATCTATATATTATATACATGTACGCTGATTTATCGATAATTATGTTAAAGTTGAAAATTTCTACTCGTTTAAGAGAGATAAAGACTGTTATAGCTAGATTGCTGCTTCTTACTACTACTACAGCTACAACAACAACTACACATATGCACACACAAAATACCAAAACATATCGATAACGATAACGATAACGATTACATATTTCTGAACCAAATCGCTGACAATCTCATCCCGCCGCGCTGTGCTCCATTTCGTAATTTCTACTCATTATTTTAATTATTCATATGGAGTTATACATTAATATTGCATTCCTTTTTATGTACATCTACTTTTGACTCCTTCACCTATATCCTGGAAATTGCATCCTACTATAGAGTTGTTGTACAAGCCGATGGACAATTGCGTACAGGCTTTGATGTGGTTGTTGCTGCTTTATTAGGTGCCGATGAGTTTGGCTTCAGCACAGCTCCATTGATTGTTATGGGTAAGTATTAGATAGACCTATCCTTGAGTTAAGCTAGCTTAAAGCTAGAATTAAGCCTGAATTATCCTTTAACCTTATTCTTCTCATTTAGGCTGTACTATGATGCGTAAATGTCATTTGAATACATGTCCCGTTGGCATTGCCACACAGGATCCAATCTTGCGTCAGAAATTTACCGGAAAACCGGAGCATGTGATTAACTTCTTCTTTATGCTGGCTGAGGATGTATGGTTCACATTATGTTTAATAGCTAATATTTAACATATTTTAATTTGCATATATTTATATACCATTGCAGATACGCAAAATTATGGCCAATCTGGGCATACGCAAGTTCCAGGACTTAATTGGACGCACCGATCTGTTGCGTGTGGCCAGTCAAAGGGATACCAAGGCCAGTAATTTGGATCTCAAGCTATTGCTGCAGCCAGCTTTGGAACTGCGTCCTGGTACAAATATTGTGGGCGGCTCTGTCAAACAAGATTTCCAATTAGGGAAACGTTCCGATAATCAATTGATTGAGCAGGCACAACACATTTTTAATGGTAACAAGGATAATATTACACTCAAAATGGTCATTCACAATGAGGAGCGTGCCTTTGGTTCCACTTTATCATATCATATTGCTTCTAAATATGGTGAAGCTGGTCTGCCCAATGGCAAGAGCATTGATATACAACTGCAGGGATCCGCTGGTCAAAGTTTCTGTGCCTTTTTGGCACGTGGTGTTAATGTTACACTCAAGGGTGATGCTAATGATTATGTGGGTAAGGGCTTATGTGGCGGTAATGTGGTCATCACTCCACCAGATACAGCACCATTTGAATCCCATCTCAATGTTATTGTGGGCAATGTGTGCCTTTATGGTGCCACCGAGGGTACAGCCTATTTCCGTGGCATTGCTGCTGAACGTTTCTGTGTACGGAATTCGGGTGTAACCGCTGTCGTTGAGGGTGTGGGGGATCATGGTTGCGAGTATATGACTGGCGGTTTGGTAGTTATCCTTGGCTTAACAGGACGCAATTTTGGAGCTGGCATGTCTGGTGGCATTGCCTATGTATATGATATTGATGGTTCGTTTAAGCCCAAGGTTAATCCTGAATCTGTGGAGTTGTTGTCATTGCAATTGGAAGAAGATGTCACCTTGGTTAAGAAACTTTTGGGTGATTTTATTAAGAAAACCGATTCAAAGGTGGCCAAAGAATTGCTAGACAACTGGGCACAGGAGCAAGCCAAATTTGTTAAAGTTTTTCCCTATGAATATCAAAAGGCACTTAAGGATCTCGCTGAACAGCAGGATGTGCAGCAGCCAACTAAGGTGCCAACTGCAACTATTGAGAATGGTAATGGTAAACATGAGCCGCATATCAAGGATATTGAGGAAGCTATACAGGATGTTGCTCTTGAGCAAAAGCGTGCTGAACGTGTTCTGGACAAGACACGTGGCTTTGTTAAGTACAAGCGTGAGTCGGCACCATATCGTGATGCTGCTGTGCGTCAACAGGATTGGAATGAAGTCTACAACTTGCCACATGTGCGCAAAAATCTTAAGATGCAGGCAGCCCGTTGCATGGAATGTGGTGTGCCCTTCTGTCAATCGAATTCGACAGGTTGCCCCTTGGGTAACATTATACCCAAATGGAATGATCTGGTATTCCATGATGAATGGCAAGAAGCATTGCGTCAATTATTGCAAACAAATAATTTCCCCGAATTCACTGGGCGCGTGTGTCCAGCACCCTGTGAGGGTTCCTGTGTTTTGGGCATCTCTGAACCAGCGGTTACCATCAAGAACATCGAATGTGCTATTATTGATCATGCATTTGAGCAGGGTTGGATTAAGCCCGAGATACCAGAGACACGCACTGGCAAACGTGTGGCTATTGTTGGCTCTGGTCCATCCGGCTTGGCTGCTGCACAGCAGCTCAACCGTGCTGGTCATTTCGTAACGGTCTACGAAAGAAACGATCGCGTTGGTGGCCTGCTGCAGTATGGCATTCCCACAATGAAGCTATCCAAGGATGTTGTTAAACGTCGTGTTGATCTTATGGCGGATGAAGGCATTGAGTTCCGTACCAATGTGCACATTGGCAAGGACACAAGCGCCGAAGAGCTGCTGCACAAGTGAGTTTAAAATCAATAATGAAAATATCCTTAGCCATATGCTAATTGCAATCCTTTAATAGATATGATGCTGTCTTGTTGTCAACTGGTTCAACATGGCCACGTGATTTACCACTAGCTAATCGTGATCTGCAGGGCATACACTTTGCCATGGAGTTCCTTGAGGGTCAGCAGAAGAAGCAATTGGGTGGCAAAAAGGATATCATAACAGCCGAAGGCAAGGATGTTATTATTATTGGTGGCGGTGATACAGGTTGCGATTGTATTGCGACTTCATTGCGTCAGGGTGCCAAGAGTATTACAACATTTGAGATATTACCGGAGCCACCAGTTAAGCGTGCCAATGATAATCCTTGGCCACAATGGCCAAGGGTCTTCCGTGTTGATTATGGACACGAGGAGGTGCGCGTTAAATGGGGTAAGGATCCACGTCAATACTGTACCACAACCAAAGAGTTTGTTGGTGAAAATGGACATATTAAGGGCGTGCATACCGTTGAGGTTGAATGGACGAAATCAGAGACGGGCCAATGGCGCATGCAAGAGGTAGCAGGGTCGGAGAAATACTTTCCTGCTGATCTGATTCTCTTAGCTATGGGCTTCCTTGGACCAGAGAAAACGGTGCCAAATGAACTTGGCCTGGAGCTTGACCCACGCGGCAACATAAAGGCTTCCAATGGTCAATATGGTACTTCAAATCCTAAGATCTTTGCAGCTGGCGGTATGTTTGTATTAATTATTCAAGAAATCTAAATTTTATGCTTGTTATGTTTCGTTTTTACAGATTGCCGGCGTGGTCAATCGTTGGTTGTTTGGGCCATAACAGAAGGTCGTCAGGCAGCGCGTCAAGTGGATTCATACCTAACTGGTAAGCCCAGTGGGCTGCCTGGACCTGGTGGTGTCATTGATCCAAGTGGCCACAGGGGCTAAGTACCTGACGATTATGACAATGATGCGGTAGTCTGTGTCTGTGTGCGTGCGTCGTCCTTAGCGTAAAGAAATTTTTTTTTGTTTTTTCGGCGAAAAAAAACCGAATTACAATTTGTGATTTATATTTTCGCGATTTTAGTTTAGTTAACGCTAACAACAACAAAACAACAAAAAAAAAATCAAAGACTTTAGTTTTTTACACTATTAAACACGTTATCCTTTTGGCTTTTTTTTCCTAAATTTTTTTTTGTTTAAACGACGCTGCGCTCATAAGGCGTTCCTGGCTAGGCGATGCCCTCCATACCGATGATCCGGATTGAGTCAATTAAGTGTGTGAGAGAGAAAGAGAGTGTAAAACGAATGTTTGAAAACCCAAAAAAACAAACAAGCAAAAAATATGGGAATTTCGACAAAATATCCAAATTCAACGACAATAATTAGAAATTAACCGTTACTGAGTTACAAAAAAAAAAAAATCATAAACTATATATTACCTATTATATAACTTTTAGAGTTGCATTTCTGTTAAATAATTGATGTTGCATTTCTGTCTGAACAAAATTGGTATGCTGATTTTCCAATGAAACAATACATATACATACATATATATTTATACATATATGTAGATAATATATATGTATATATATTATCTTTATGTATGCTAATCTCAGCTAATAACGTGTTGCATTTTTAGATGTTGTTTGTTTTTTAAACTACAACTGACCGTTAGTTGCAAAAGTACCTACAATGTATTTACAGTATGTAAATTAAAATTTGTATTTATTATAACCACATGTTAAAATATCTGTTTGGCTAGTTAACGTTATTACAAAAGAAATATTAAGTTTGAAAACTAAATTATTCATATATACACATACCCTCGATATACATATATATATACATACAAATTTATATATATATATATATATATATATATATATATATATATATATATATATACATACAAATTTATGTAAAACAAAGTGGTGAAGTATTCAAATATATATTAAAGTGTTACAAGCAAAAATTATAATTCTTTTAAAGCTCTTATTGCGTACCAGAAAGCTTTATGTTGAAAAGTTTTTTGATATTTTACTTAAGATAAGATACGCACTCGAAAGCTAATTGATTTAATATTTAAGACCTTTAATGATTTTCAGTGTGTACTCATTAAAGAATAATCGATAAATAGATATATCGACTAGGCAATATGTGTGGCAACAAAAAAATTAAATGGTTATCGTTTTGGTACTTTACACAATATTGCGGCATGTCAGTGTGTACATCCTGAAAACATAGAAAATAACATTTCTTTTTGCTATAGGGCAGCACCGTGCGTCTTTGGCACGCGTAGTTTTTGTGCAGATTTTTGGTGAAAATTCATAGTTATTTGCTGTGAAAATAGAAAAATTCAGCTGCAATCATGGCGCAATTTGATTTAACACGCATTAATTGTCAATATTTGGACAGACACTTGACTTTTCCACTATTGGAATTCTTATGCGGCAAGGAGGTTAGAATAAAATATACATTGCTTCGTGTCACCAGTTCGTCATCAACACAAATGGCACAAAATTGCATCTAATGAAGAGAGAAAGAGATGGAGTAATGAAATTAATTAATATTTTCATAATATGTTTCTTGTTTGATAGCTTTACAATCAGCAGGAGCTATTGGAGTATATTCTGGAGACGGTAAACAAGACGAACATGATTGATTATACCATGGACACGCGTAAACGTCTCAATCTCAGTCAGGAGATGCCTGATGAATTAGTGCAACGTAAAGCTGAAGTACTCGCCACTCTTAAGCAGCTACAAAATGAGGTTGCGCCCATTATGAAGGCAACCGATATCCTTAAGAATGGCGAAAGCATGAAAGATTCAAAAACCTTTGTAAATGCTCTACAAAAGGATTACAATTTTAAGGTGGAACATCTAGAAAGTGCCTATAAGTTGGCTAAATATTTGTATGAATGCGGTAACTATCAGGAGTCGACTTCATATTTGTATTTCTGCCTTATTGTCATGTCACCCAATGACAAAGTGAGTCTTTATCATATTAAAAGTTTTATTAAACATAATTCGATGGTGCATAAAAAAGTTAAATATCTTATTCGTTTGTTTATAGAATTATCTTAATGTTCTCTGGGGCAAGTTAGCTGCTGAAATACTAACATTGAACTGGAACACGGCATTGGAGGACTTAACACGCCTACGTGATTACATTGATAGTGCTAATTTTTCAACAATTCAAGCGCTGCATCAACGTACATGGTTAATTCACTGGTCCGTATTGGTATTTTTTAATCACCCCAAAGGAAGGGATCTTATCATTGAGATGTTTTTGTACAAGCCATTGTATTTGAATGCCATACAGACAATGTGCCCGCACATAATGCGTTATTTGGCAACTGCAGTTGTTATAAATCGTACAAGACGCAATGCACTTAAGGATTTGATAAAGGTTATACAACAGGAATCATATACGTACCGAGATCCCATTACTGAATTCCTTGAATGCCTGTATGTTAATTTTGATTTTGAGGGTGCCCGACTTAAGCTACACGAATGTCAAACGGTCATATTAAACGATTTCTTTATTGTTGCCTGCCTCAATGAATTTGTGGAGGATGCACGTTTAATGATCTTCGAAACATTCTGTCGCATTCATCAATGTATAACAATAAGCATGCTGGCGGATAAGCTTAATATGAAACCTAATGAAGCTGAATGTTGGATTGTTAATCTTATACGTAATGCGCGTTTGAATGCTAAAATTGATTCAAAACTGGGACATGTGGTTATGGGAACACAACCACTTAGTCCATATCAGCAGCTGGTGGAGAAAATTGACTCGCTATCTATGCGTTCAGAGCATTTGGCCGGTCTAATTGAGCGCAAGAGCAAACAAAAGAATCAAGAATCAATTGACTCCTGGAAATACTATTAAGCATAGGATAAACGTTTTTTTGTATCCAACGGGTAGGCCACAATGCCTAATCCTATTATAAATTGTAAACCGTCTATTGGCACGAATAAAGCAACATCAATTTTCGTAGCCCAAATATCAATAATTAATAATTATTTTTACCCACAATCTAAGCATAAAGCCAACAATCCAACCAATAATAATTTCATTTTATAATATTTATGTGCTTATTAGTTAACATTCAATTTTATTTTTTTATTTCCAATGGAATATAACATGTTACAAAAGAAAGATATATAAAGGAAAAAACAATGCTACAAAAAATTGATTTTTTTTCTAGCCTAGAATGCAATAAAGTGTCCCATATATTATCTATGCTTAGCTATATCTTTATCTTCTTATACTCCTCTTGCGCCCAGCGCAAATCAAAATATTCTCTTGTAATTATCAAACAATTAGTTGCTATCTAGCTTTATGATTTCTTGCACTACCTTTTATTACCATCCATTCACGTGTTGGTAAATTTTGCAAGTATGTTATCCATTTGCGTACTATCAATAGCCATATAATGCCATAGACAACACACACAGCTGCCTCCAAGAAGTAACCATCAAAAGTTATTTCACATTTTCCCGAAGCTATTGAGCAGGCCTAAAAATGATAAACAAAAACAATTAGGAAAATCTTTTTTATAATTTTTTTTTTAAGTTCATTGAATTAATTACCTGTTGTTCCTCTTTGTTGACACATTGATTGGTGGCCTGTGTTGTGCATTGTTTATAAGTGAGTACATCAACTAACCATAGTACCACTGTATTGGGCCAATTGCCACCAAGATTACATAATGTATTTAGGAATGTCATATAGGTGCCTCCCACAGCAGGGTCTGAGATCTTCGCAAAGAATGCCATAGCGGCAACAAACATACAATATAGAAAAACTTGATAACAGCCATAACTAATAACGAGCATGACATAATAATATATAGGTACTTCTCCACCAGAAATTAAGTATGGTGTGGCATATGCGATAAACGTGGCAACTGTTGCCAGTACAATGCGATAAGGTATGGCCCTTAAATATAAATCCATAGGCCGAGGTCCGTTTGTATATTTACCCACAATAATGGGCAGTATTAGTTGTAATGGAATCACAGGTATAGCCAGTAGAGCTAGTTTTTCCTTGGGTACACCGGCATCGATCAATTTTAACGAGGTAACTGCATCGGATGCAGCAAATGTTACTTTAACTGTTAACAGTATTGCTGCAAGTATTTGTATAGGTCTCTTACGGACCATATCCCATAAAACTTTATAGCTTTGGCGAATATTAAGTTCATGTTCTTCACTATAGCGTGCCGACGTGTTGGTATCACGTATATCATTTTCTTTCTTAAAGATCGCTACTAGCGTCGTGGCAACTATAAATGTGAGTCCCCAAAACCATAGGAAACGTGGTAATGTTATCATGCCTTGATCAGCTGGCACAGATCTCAAGTATGTATTGCAAAAGTTTTTCGATTCAAGTGCAATAAATACCACATAGCCAAGGAAGTAGCCAGCTGTTTGTCCAACACTATTACATGTGGAAGCATAGCCAACATTGCAACGTTTTAACATTGTTAATGCCCATCCATCAACAGCAATATCCTGCGTTGCAGCCAAAAAGTTAAGTAAGAAAAATAGTAGCGTTAATAATGGCACATTCGGTTCCAATCCATCCCCACCCAACCAACGATCGACGTGTGCTGACAATAATAGCATGAATCCACCAATTAAATACTGTACAGGTACAAGCCATGATTTTCGTCGTCCAAAACGACGCAAATATAAAGAATCCACAATAGGAGCCCACAGCAATTTAATACTAAATGGCCAATAAGCAAACGAAAATTCGGCTTGTTGTTTATAAGTGGCACCACGGTTTTGTAAAAGCATTGGAACAGCAGCTATCAGGCCTATGGGTATACCCTGTAATATATACAGAAATAATAATATGGCAATATTTCTCCTATCGCCACGTATATCCGGCTTATCTTGTCTGTCCATGGCATCTGCCATTGACTCAATGAGCTGTCGCCCATCGTTTGATTGTGCACGACGGCGTGCCGACATTTTTCAACCTGCAATTTATATTTGTGTATATATAAATACATTATATAATTAAACGAGAAGTATGAAATGGTTCTTGGGTTTTGAAATAATACTTCCACCCAGAAATTCTACTTTACCAACTTCTGTTGTAAGAACTAAAATAACAATACAGCAGGTCCACGTCAGTTAACGGCCTTCAGGTATTGCAGATGTTAAGTTGTTGGTAGTTAATGCATATATAAATATATATATAATTTATTTAAAATTAGTTTTAACTATTCGATTTATAACAGTGAATTTATATCAAAATATTATTTCATAATTTGACGATGTGGCTAAGGGTTTGTTGACGTTTACTTTGCGCTAAATGCAAGCACTTTTCATTCTTCTTCTTTTGTAATTTTGTATTAGTTGCGATGTTTATTTGAAACATCGATAGTATTGTTTGATTAGTGTTTGCGTTATTATATTATCGATACAATATTCAAATCTCTCAAAAATGCGGGTAAAATTTGTTAGACTAGTAATATGTACTAGCGTACATATACTTATAATAGAGATATTATTTAATGAAAAACTACTCTTACTTTTTGTCAAATTATTTGATACATACTATCATGTAAACAATTTGATGCAAAAATTAAATTCGTTACCTCAAATATACTATTTTTAAATGCTTTTCATTTATATATGTACTTTATGCTGTTACACATATATTTCTTCGTTTATAGTGTAGTATTGAGTACAAAATTTTACTGTACATATGTGCCAAGCGAAATTTATTAAATTAAATCTCTATTGTAGATACGTGTACGCAATAATCCATCTTACATTTTTAACAAGATATTGAATTTGTAAACAAATAAATTTAATACTAATTAATATTTAGATTGGACAATATTATTAAATATTAAATTCATACGGACTTGTATATATAAATATATATATATATATGTTTGTCGGCAATAGAATGGAAAACAGTTAAAAATACAAAAAAAAATGTACGTTCATGTATAACAATTTTCATTAGAGTATAATTTTCAAAGCATTGTTGCCCTTTTTTTTGTTTCTTGCTTTAAAAAGGCAACACATTTGTGACAGAGTTAATTATTCGCTTAGCTTAAGTAATAGAGATTTTTAATTGAAACTGGCTGGCTGGCTGCGTGGCGCACGATTGATAAAAAATAGTTTTCGTTAGCTTTCAATAATTCTTATTGTTTTGTTCTGATAGTCATCGTTGTTGTCAGCGTCGGAATCACCATCGTACATTTATTATGTTTATTTTTTACCAACTGCGTATTATTATTTTTTTATTTATTTGCTTTTTACTCGGATGACGTGCTCGAATTAATTAAGTATTGGAAGGCCATAGAAAATGTTTTCTAATTGGCGGGCGAACCGCAGAAGACGGGCTCCTCCCATTTGTGGTGTACCTCAGGCGTTAGATTGCTTATCTGCACATGCACAGCCTGATGTTTTTCAAATTTGGGCGGAATGGCGCATAGGCGATACTTGACTTCATCACCAGGCATGGGTACATATTCACCTTCGATACTGTTTTAATGAGAATAAGAATGGGAATGAGTCAACATAAAGTTTAACAAATGTGATTTAATTTTGTGTGTAATTTGGATTGTTAGTGCATTAATTTTTAACTTACTCAGATACATGGCAAAAGACATCCTCACCGCCACCATTTGGTGTAATAAAGCCGTGTCCTTTAGTACGGCTAAAGGATTTCACAACACCGTTAACAACTGGATTTTCCATAGCGCGCGCTGAGCTGTATTAGTGCGCGCGCGTGTTTTGTTTCGTTATTTTTTTTTTTATTTTTTTATTTTGATGAAAAAAAGGATGAGAGAAGCAGACAATTAAATCAATGCCAAATGATTATAAGGTCGACTGGGCGACAAGGACTTACGTTGAGGCCGTGCGTGTGCGCCGCGTGATGATAGGGCTTGGCAGTTGCAGCGAGGCACTTGGACTATGGCTGTTTGGATGAAATATTGGCGGTTTGGCAGACAGCATCTTTTCGGGTGTTCTTGGCTCGGCCATTATGTATGTAAATATTTAATTCCTGATTTTTATACAATGTATGAGGTATTTGGTAGCACAGCGAGCAGGAAGCGTTTGTAATTGTAAGTTGAAGTTTAATTGGCAGCGGCCTTTTAATTGTTTTTTGCGTGTATTTTTCACCTCTCACTCAAATGGACAGCAGCCAAAGTCTGTCGAGTTCAAGGACAGGGCGGTTGGTTAGTCAGCAAATTGCGTTGCACTCAAAGAGTTTTCAATGACGCTTACCAAATAGAAAATGTGGCAAGCAATGTCAAATAATACCCAGCTGACAAACAACTGGTCAAGTGTATATTGAACTAGCTGGTCGCGTGCTCTTAAACTTGTCTTGTAACTTTTAGCTTACAACAGGACACTAACACTAATGCAATCACTTTGCCGCTATTTGCAATTCATGTGCAGGCGGCACACAAAAAAAAATTCAAGCGTAAAAAACTCAAGCGGTAATTCAACTTTTAAAGCTTTATATTTATAAAATTTAACACTTAATGGTAACTTTACACAATTAAGATGCTAATTATTAATTCATTGAAATCGTTTTTTTCCAAAACTAAAAATGAATGGCGTCGGCGGCGTCAAATAATATCGACAATCCATTCGATTTGTATTTGGTAGATAGCCAGTTATGAATGCATTGCTAATACTAAGCAAACGAACTATCGATAAGAAATCGGAATATCACGTTTAGTCATGCATCGTGCATCACAGTTGCAACTTCGATAAAATAAAATTTAATTTAAATTAAAGAACCTCCTCTAAATACGAATTTTTTTTATCACTAATGTAATCAATTAATTTATGGAATGATTACTGCGGATAAATCTTTACCGAATGAATGTACTTAATTTTTACGGTTCCGTTCTTTAGATGCAACCAAGACTTAGCCCCGCATAATAAGCTCCAATTTAATCACATATTACATTATAGGACAATTACATCCTGTCTCATAGTTCATAAATAATTCAAAACTTTTATTTACTACTTTGAATAATATAATTTTTCTTACATACTACCCAAAATTATTGAGTAAAACTACTATTATATCAAGAATTTAAACATACGTTTATGTTAATAAATTTATTGCTATACGTCCTCAGTTCCGTTACCCCCTTTTAGATTTATTTCTCCCCATTTTTAAACTAGTTTATTTATATTAAATTATCCAATGTGATGGGGATATGTATACATTTTCACCCAATAAACGACAATTGTGACTAAGTGTAAGCGCTTTTCTATGCGGTAAGTCAGCTACGAGATACTCTATATATAGATAAAAGATTTTTATATAAATCAAATTATAATATAATATTTTAATTGTTATATGTTTAATAGATTTTAACCTTAGCTTCCAAGATATAAATTAAAGTACCGAACATGGGTTTATGTGAGGGTATTAAAAAGAAGTAACAAAAATTTTATTTTCACTAAAGTAAGTGGTGATTATAGTATTATTTACGAAGAGCAGTAATTTAGGCAATAAGTTAGAAATGGTTTAGCAAATCAAAGCTTTACTTAGGTAAAGTTACTCGTACAGAGCAAATCAGAACTTTTGAATTTACAATAATATATAAACTATATGTATATTTCTATTCGAATAAATATACAGATATAAAAAATATATATAAAGACTTGCCTACAGAAAATGGAGAATATTAAAAGTAGCGGATTAAAATATTGTTTGTTAGTCATTTTATTTTACTGGACATTGGGGGTAGAGGCCAACATAACATGGTTTGTATAATATTAATAATAATGTATTTGTATAATAGTTGTTTAATTTTCATAATCTATTATTTATTAGCTCATCCAATGATTTACATGCTCTAATTCTTGCACGGGGTGGAAGTAAAGGAATTAAAAATAAAAATTTGGCACTTGTTGATGGCTTATCATTATTATCACGTGCCTTAAAAACTATTCAAAATTCTAATTGCTTTCAGCATATCTGGGTTTCTACTGATGATAAACAAATTGCTTTGGAGGCTAGAAAATGTAAGTAGAATCTAAAATAAATTACAATTACTAATAAAAGTAAAATTTAATTGGTTTTTAAAACTACTTTTTTTGTGTTATTCCTTTATAATACAGAAAAAAAATATTAATAAAATGGAAGTATTAAGAACCATTTATTCTTATAGATGGTGCTTTGGTACATGATAGACCACCAAAATTGGCAATGGATGAAACATCATCAATTGAAGCTGTGCAGGAATTTCTTGGTGTTCATCCAACAATACACAACTTTTCATTATTTCAATGCACTTCAGTTTTCCTAAAGGAAAAATATATTCTTCAGGCAGTGAATAAGTTTAACACACATGACTGTGTATTTTCTGTAAAAAGGTAATTGTTAAGGTAAAGCCCGTTTATCATGGGTATGATAAACATCAAACTATTTATTATTTCAAAATATAAAACATACTTGTTTTTAGGTAAAGTAACCAATAATATAATACTAATTTAATGTATATTAAACAAATGATTGCTTTTATTTTAAATTTTTTTATGTAACTATTTTTATTATATATAATTATTTATTAAATTTATTACCATTTTCACTATATAACTATAATTATTATTATATTTTTGTGCTACTTGATTCATAAGATCTCATCTCCTGCGTTGGAAAAAGGTTAACGATCAAATTTTGCCAGCACACTTCAAAGTGGATGCCAGACCCAGGAGACAGGATTGGGAAGGAGATTTGGTAGAAGCCGGCATGTTTTACTTTTCAAATCGTAAATTGGCAATGAATGGAATTTTTCAAAATGAAAAGTAAGTGTTTAATTTGGACTTTAGGAATTCAGTATATTAATTATATTATAAATTAAGCTGTGCTGTTGTGGAAATTTTACCCGAAGATGGGTTGGAAATTGATACTCATCATGATCTTAATGTAGCACGTTGTATTGCTGTCAAAGACTACATCAGAAAATAAAAAAAGAATTTTTGAATTCCAATATATGTTAAGGTTATTTAATTAATAAAGTTATTAATTATCTATTATAAACAAACTTTACATTAAAAAAAGAAATAAAAATAAATTACAAGGTTACAAAACTTAATGAACTTTAATGATCTAAATATAAAAATAAATTTGATACCCCAAATTTGAAAATTTCTTGGGCACCAAAGTTTTTAAATTTAATTAGAATTTATCGATGTTATTTGTAGATGTATTAACAACGTTTCGACGTACTTCTTCTGTGAAGACGTCAGTGAATAAAGACGAAAATAGTAATAAATACATTAAAGTTCTAATTTACAAAAATATCCTTATTTAAATTGTGAAAGACTATTTTCATTCATTCATTTAATATCGATACGATAATTAATCGAATAATACACGAGTATTTATCAGTATGTAAGGTACAATTGCAGATAATTATAAAGGGAAAAAAAGTGTAAAACATTGGCATGGAGTTTAAAAATAAATAAGTAGCTGTATAAATTGTAGAATATTTTATACCTTGTTTCCGATCAAACGTATTTTTGTGAGCAAAGCTTGGTAGGCAGATTACAGCTGACTGATCGTTTAAATTTCACGTAGTCGTGTGAATGGGAAGAATTTAAAAATAAATCAAATATACGTAAATGTAGTACATTAGTAGAGATTGCTATTGTGTTTTCGGTTTTTCTTGTTTAAATGCTTAATAAACTAAACGTCGACTGCTTGCTACAGATATTAAAATATGTAGACCTTAAGGATCAACTGGCGCTATGTCAAGTATCTCAGAAACTGCGTTCTTGTGTCCAAAGCTACTGGCAACATCTTAAGGAGGCAAACTTGGACAGAGATGTACTGGAACAATTTAAGGAGCAGCCGAATGTAGGGGCTGACTTCATGGAGTTGGCTAGTCAGTCTCTACAAAGTTTAGTGCTAGACAAAAACAACGGAAATTTACTGAATTTAGAGTCATGGAAGTGCTACAGTTTTCCAAAATTGACAAGTTTGGAATGTAAAATGTGGTATGGCACTGAAGTGGAGGAAGCAGATGAGGAGATAAAACTGTTAACACAAATGTTGCCAAAGCTTACTAAACTGACACTGCAAAGCAGCGCCAGTGGACAGCATCTGTTGCTTTGGAATCATTTAGAAGAGTTGCATTTAATATGCTGCGAATCATTGGATACAAATACGTTTAATTTAATATTTACCCAGTTACCACTGCGTAAGCTTACGTTACTCTTTTATGGTTATTCTGTTGTACTGGGTGATGGCGTTTTACCTGTCTCTAACTGTACTACACTAGAGGAACTTATTATTGATGACCATCATTTGTTGGGTGCTTTTCTTCCCAATTTATTGAAGTTGCCAAAATTCCGACGCTTAGCATTCTACACACGTGACTACTATGAGGGTTTACTAAACACGGTGGCCAATTTACAGCCACTGAGAGTGAAAAAGCTTCTGTTTAATGATGCTATGTGGAGCAGTTCACGTGTTGTTGATGTCATCACACGAATGTCAAATTTACGTTCTTTTTTGCTTCAGGATGATGATATTGAGTCTCAACAGCTGTACGAAATATGTAAAAGCCTACCGCATTTGGAAGAACTGCATTTAATGAAAATGCGCTCTTTGCCCACAGCCACACAGCTTTGGAACATGATAGCTGCTTCTGATACTTTAAACCTACTTAATTTAGCCAATAACTGCTTGGATGAGGAGTTTATTGAACTAAGTGCTTCCTGTTGTAATAGAGCGCTTGATAAATATATTTCAAGCTCTCCATTCATTCTCAATATGCATAATACAAAATTGAAAACTCAATTGCAAAAGGTTGGGTAAATTGCTAACAAATCAATCATACAAAACTAATAAGCTTTACTTTTTTATTCCAGAACAAGGATGCACTTAAACATCCAAATTTAAAAATCTCATTTGATGAAATTAATTTGAATATTTGGAGTTCTCGCTTTGTTGAAATTGAATTTTATCCCCTGACCATATAAATTTAAGATAGTTTAAATATATACCATGTGCAAATCTATATTATGTGATCAATAAAAAATTATGTGTTTTTAAACAAATAAAATCTGTAAATATTATATATGGTTACCAAGTTTGAATTTCAAAAGTACATTAACGCTAAAAAAGTATACTAAAAGACCACGGTTCTAAAGAAACTATCTGTATACAAGAGGTGTCCGTTGATAGAGTTTTCACTGTATATATTAATATATACTATAACCATTTGCCTGATATCGTTTCATGCTTATATTTCAAACTACTTTAACCTGTGCTGCGTATTAAAAAAAGAAATAGTTGTTTTTTTTTCTAATGGAACTTGTTATGTTTTTAAGTTGCATTAATTAAATAATTAAGAACAAGATTTATATTTTTGTATTTTGTTTTTTTTTTTTCAGTTATTTGTTGTATTTGTTTACAATACATAGACATAAAAATTATACAAATTATCAAAAAAAAATATAAAAAAAATAAATATTTATACTTATCGGTTTAGTTAATATTATTTGCATAAAATTTGAAAACCGATCGTTCAGAGATGCATCAATGGGCGTACATACAAATTATATATATATATATATATTTGTATACATATATATATATATGTATGTGTATATATTTATATAAATATCATGTGTATATATATGTATATATTAATGCATCTGATTTTATGTTAAATGTATTAAATGAATCGATTTTTGAAAATATTCTCAACTAAATTACTAAATTACACTTCAGTACAGTTAGAAATTAGTTATTGTTGTTGTTTTTGTTGTTGTTGTTGTCGTTAATATGTTAATGCTCTTTACGTATAGTATGTATGTATATATGTATGTATGTATGTATGCTTGTATATGAATAAATATAATACAAATATAAGTTTGCTTATAGTCTACGGTCTAAAATGTTTATACTCGTAGTTAATTTTTGCTAAACGATCACAATAAACAGGCACTCGCACACATACTTTTACACATTCACAGTTGAATCTCAAAAATTGTTTCAAAACATTTAAAAGACATTTTCAGACACTCACACAAACCTAATATTCATTCATTAATTCATACATTCATTCACTCACTCGTACAAACAAACAAACAGTTTGCATTCATTCGACTTATGTTTAAAAAAATTTCGCACTTAAGACCTAATCCGTTGGACTTAAGAACTACTACTATATATGGGGCTCTGGGTTACGTATTCCGTTGTTAACACAGTGTCGGGAAACAGTTCCACCAATAAAGAAGAAAAGGAACAACAATTCAATTATGGGTTCAATCAATACAATTCGGATTTGGATACGGATGCGGATTTGGATATGATCTAGTTTCTTGTTCCGGGTTGGATTGTGATTCAGATTTTAATTCTATTTAAGTCGGATTGTAATTCGGATTCTGATTTGAATTGTGATTCAGATTTTCATTATGATATAAATACGGATTTAGAATTGAATACATATCTTGTTTTGGATTGGGATTCTTATTTGGATGGAGCTTGGAGGGAGATTGACCTTGAGCTGCAGTTCTTTCATTGCTTTGACAAAAGTTTTTATAAAATTTTGGACTTGCATATATCGTATAACGTATATCGTATATCGTATATGGTATATGGTATATCGTATATCGTATATCGTAAGAAGGTTTTTTGAATAACATTTTTGTTTCATAGTTTGAATGACTGAGGGTTGGGGTTTATTGGGCGTGCAGCAGACATGGGGGCGTGATATATTCCATACCCAACTGCACTTAATCGCTAGCTCGCTTTGTTATCGTTGTGGGCAGCGTATTGAGTAATCACAGCAAATCGGCGCAGATGCCACCGAACCACGCCATATATAGAGGCAGCAAATAGAGGACCAGAGCACGACGCAGCGTCATCTTCTCTGGTGCATTGGAGGTGCGTGTAGCGCCATCCGTTGATGAGTTGTGTGCGCCACTATCATCATCATCATCTTTATCATCATCATCGTGACCATTGTGTGCTTCATCCAGATCATTATTATCGTGAGTTATATGTGTAGTATGTACCAAAGGATTCTTATCATCCACATTTGGACGTGTTGTATGTGTAGTAACTGATGGATGTGTATCCTCATCATCATCATTATCCGCATTTACACGCACTGCTGGATGATCAACATCAGGCCTGTGACTGGGCTCCAATCCACCCAATCCAGAGCCCTCATCGTCGTCCTCATCATCCTCAGACCCGGAACCAGAACCAGCACCGCTACCCGCATAAGGTTCTTCTGTAACATTACAACAAATAATAAGTAATGGATACATCAGTCTCTCCAAAGTTCTATACACTTACCCTGCTCACTCCAGTCCACATCCTGACCATTGTATGCATTACGTAAATGATTTATAGCATTCTTAAGATGAAACAATTGTGTCGATATTTGTGCAGTTTGACGTGTGCTCGCTGGATTTCCGTTAAACTCTGGATTCGAACCATGCTCCGTTGTTATAGAATGCATATATCTAAAATACATATATGATTAGCTATTGCAATGATCATATAATATTTGGGTTGAATATTACCTGTCAATTGTATGCCCATTCCAACACATACCGTCCACATCAGAGGATGCAGCGATATCTTCGTTGCCGCATATTGAATGTGGTAAGTTTGACCAGAACTTCTTGTACTCCTTAACACGTTGACGTATATCGCGCACAATTTTATCCAATATTGGCTCCCGGCTACCACCATTATTATCACCATCATCGTCATCATTATCATTGCGGTTGTTTTGCTGTTGTTGCTGCTTTCGTCGTTGTTGCTGCTGTTTGCGACGCTGCTGCTGCCGTTTGTTGCCATTTCCACCATTGCCATTACCATTGCCATTGCCATTGCCATTGCCATTACCATTGCCTGATACGGATGAGCCTTGTTCCTGCGACTGTTGTAATGTTGATTCCTGTGAGCCAGGATCCGCAGCGCGTCTTTCACGTAAAACAATTGCCTCATCTAATGTTGCATCAATGTCCAATGTGTCTGCTTCTAGTGTGCTTTGGGCGTGCACTTCATGTACCGATGCAGCAGCTGGTGCCAGCAAAAGCTTTGGATTTATTGAACGTTTGGAACGTCGTAATGTGGGTCTGCCACAGCCTTGGAAAACACGATTCGTTATATCCTGCCCAGAGTCCTATAAACAAAAAACAATTATAAATCTTAAATATTGTGTTCAGCTTAATCAAATCTTTTATCAATAACAATAATATAATATAATATTGTTTGAAAAAACATTAGAAGAGTAAAGTACTTGTTACCAGTTGTAATTGGAATTTAATAACAACTTCCTACAATCAATTATAATAATTAATTACTTTGAAAATAATTCAAAGTCAAATTCATGTGCATTTGTTTTGGCAACATGAAATTTTTCCACATTGTTTATTATTAAGCGCCATCTATTGGTTACAGTTTCTTGTGCATTCTATATAAAACAATGAAAGGTCACATTGCGCCGCCTATTGATATAATTTTATACTTCATTAAACATCAAAACACTTTATGGGCTTATGAGAAAATCTATTTCCATTTTTAGTCTCTTTGCCGTTTAAAAAAAAAAAAAAATAAAAAATTGCGACTAATAGATTGGTGCAAATTAATAAAATAATGATTGTACTCTATCCAACTTTAAGTGAAACATCCTTGATTGTAAACTTTTATCTCTATCTTAAGAACTTTCATTTATGAGATCTTTTATTCAAATCTACTTAACTAAATCATCTAGTTACAGTTAATGATAAATATCGCTATATACTTTAGATTAGGGTTTGAGGTTTTTGGGTTGGGGTTATCAAAGCGACCGCTTGACACGATTCTTTTGGGACTATCCCAACATTATTTCTTCTTAGCCTACAGCTAACTGTAATGGTTAAAACAGATTCACAAAGAAAACAGTCAAAAAAAAAAAAATAAATAAATAAATATAATAAAAAAAATAAATGTTGCCAAGCTCTGTGCAATCTCAGATAGTTGGCTAAAAATAAATGGCTTAAAGTCAACAAACTAATAAGAATTAAATTAAAAAACTATTTTGCTTTCGCCTTTGGCCTTTCATGAGGCCGACTTGCCACAGCACACACAGGCACACACAAGCAGTACACACACACACATACACATACACATACAATAAACGCGCAAATAAACACATTAAAAGACAAATGCCGCAAAGTAACAGCAACCGCAACAATACATACACACAAAATATATACACACACACACACACACACACACACAAATATAACAATCAAAGTAAAAATGTATAAATTTTAAATGGAAATATAAATTAAATTCATATGGGAACCAAATGTTGTGCAAATAAATCGTTAAAATGGCAAACAAAATACAACTAAGAGAGAGACAGAGTGAGAGAGAGAGAGACAATAGACATGTAAGGGCAGTACGAGTGTGAGCATGATAGCGATAGAAAGAGCGAGAGAGAGAAAACTCTAAAATTATTTGTTGTAGTAATCAAAATTCAATAAGTTATTTCCAGCATAATTTACGAGCTTGAATAATTTTTGTATAAATTGTAGCATTTTATAGCAAAATTTCGAAAAACAAAACTAAAAGATTATGAATCAAATTTATGATTCTATGAATATTTCCCCCTAAACGAGAGTTAAGAAGAATTTCAACTAAAAGAAATAATATAGAAATAAAAACTAAAACCAAAAATATCGTAGAATTTGGAATTAAAGAAAACATATAAATCGATCATACACAAATGTTAAAAGAAATTGTTAAATATCTCAAGGATATCAATACGATTTTCTTATGGACCTTTTGGGTACGGAAAGCTTTGCTCAAAGTCAAACGAATAAGTGCATAGTTTCGAGAAGTCTTTGGGGATGTTAAAGCGTAAATATGTTTAGTATAAATATTTATATATATATAATATATAAGATAAGATAGATCAGTGCTCAGTCATCGAAACGATTAGCAATCGCTCAAAGTCATGTAAAGCATTCCAAACATAAAAATGATAGCATCAAACAAGGTTATGGTATAAACTCCGAGATAAAATCTCTTGGAATAGGTAAGTTGAAACTATTTACAATACAATATATACATATATGTGTGTATAAGTTTATAGCATGCTTAAAGCGACTGCATCTATATGCAATCCAGGAAAAAGTGGGGGAAGGGTCGTGACCTAAGGATCATCAGGCTGGACATTGAGATGTTAGAGAATAGAAAAGAATTTCTCAAAATTGTTAAAGTATCTAAAGTGTAGCTATAGTCATTAATTTCCATATAAGGAAATAAAATAAAAGGAAAATCAGTTTATGTAACGATTTTAAGTAGTAGCAGAATAACTCAAAGAAAATCCCTAAGGGAGGGTAGAGTATTAGAATGTGTTTTATTGTTGTTATCTTTAACGATTTCTAAATGATTTGTAAGGCAAATGGAAAAGATAAGTTAACTCACCTGGAAGTTCATAATGGCCTCAGAGATTTTAATATTGATGGGCTCAACAACCATAACAATATTGAAAGAGCCAAGCATACGTTCTGCCACCTTATCCATGGCCAAAGCAAAGTTCTCCCATTCGGCATCGAATTCATGTATATAATGCAGACATCCTTTAATAACATTCACACAATAATTGGTGCAGGGTTTCTCCGTGTAACCTTTGCAGGCGCCACAATGTTGCATTTTGGTCAAAGCACTTGTACAATCCGAATTTAAACGTATCTGGGAATATAAATATAGAATAAATACGATTAATGTGTGTGTGTGAATGTTTGATATATTTGATGGTTTATACTTACGGTTAGTATCCTTTTGGATACTTCAGCTGCTGTGCCCAGTGCCTGGCCATAGGTGCGTGTGGCAACAAAGGATCGTTTAATTTGCACTGACAGCTTGTCGGGCACATCACCAAATGGCTTCAGTTCCTTCATATGTCCACTGACGCACTGCATGTATCTGAAAATGGATGCAACATGGATGAGAAATGCAAAACAGCAAAAAACAAAAAAAGAAAAATAAAATTGGAAACAAAAATAAATACAAAATGTTTGTGGAAAGAAAAAAATAAGTAGATGTATATATGTTCATTGGCATTAACTGTTGCATATAAATGTTAAATGGTAAATGTTGCACAACACTTGCAGCAATTTCCTTCCGCTGTTAAACTCCTACTATTTGCATCTATGCCTCAGCTACACCCTTTGTCTTTGCACAGATTTTTATGTGGAAAAATAATAAAAAAAAAAGAGCAGCAAATAAAGAAAATATTTGGCTGACTGATTCTCTTTGCTTGCTTGCCATGTGTTGCACGCTACACGCTGCACGCTGCACGCTGCACATTGCACGTTGCACACTTGCACATTGCATGTTGCAACTCCTGGCCATGAGATATGACAGCTGTTGCACTTGTATGGCTTTCGCCATTTCCAAACACCACCAAAACCCCATTGCCTCTATCAATTGGCAGTCGCCATTCACCACTTGCCCGTTGCCCGTTGCCCGTTGCCCGTTTGCCAGTTGCAAGTTGCATATACAATAGCAATGGAAGAACGAAGCAACGGACCAGTGTCAAGTCACCAACACCATACACCATCGTATCGAGCTACTTGTGTCGTTGCTTTATGGCAATTTAGCTAAATTATTTAGAAATTACTGAAAGGGAGCATTTAGAGAGTTGCCGCTTAAGCAGCTGTTTAACTGAGTATCGTCTAACACTAAGAGAGGGTTACTCAAATAGTTCTAGTATCAATTGTTGGAATATTATCAATTTTCTCTGTAATTCAATTTGATGTTATTTCTATCAAGTTTTGAGCTCAATTTTCACTAGGATTCACATGCTTAGGTTAGGCTTCCAATCTGTCTAGAATTGATGTTTACTTTCGTATTGTAAATGGATAAATTATTCAATATATAAAATTATAGGTAATTTTTTATAGCAGTTGTTCAGGTTTATAAATTGCCCCAGACTTTAATTGAGCTACCCCAAACTATTATAAATATATATACATGTATATATAAATAAGTGTATAGATTTCAGGTTGTAAACCACAGGGTCAACTGTTGTTGATGTTTCATTGTTGTGGCAACTGTTAAAGCAACCCCTTCATTAAATGCAGCACACTGTTTGTGAACAGACTTAATACATACTGTTCGGATTGCGGCACTTCTGCTGACCCCTTGACCAACGGCAAGTGCTAGCAATTACGACAAGGAGACGGGGACGACGACGACAATGCCAATGGCAATGGCAATGGCAATGGCAATGGCAATGGAAATGGCAATAAACGGACAACGCGCCAAAGCACGTACGACAAACCAAAACGATGACAATAAAAGCGAATCACAGGCAAAGGTCCATAGTGGTTCAACTTCATGGTGCTGCTGGTGGGTCTGCTTTTGGTTGGGGAAGCGTTGGTAAAAATTGAAAAGCGCGTGGGTAACACGAGCCGTGATGTCGATGTCGTTGTTGTTGTGGATATGGATGTGGATGACGCTAAAGAATAAAACTGAAACCAAAGCCAGGCGCGCGGAACAATTCACTAAATGGTGGAACAGCAGGAACAGCGAAGGGTCCAACTGCTCCCAGGGCAATGAGCCAAGTGGGCGCAATTTGGCGTACAGGAAATGCGAGCAGCTGGCACAGGAAAGTGGTTATCCACCCAAAAATATAAAACACAAGAGAAGAGAAGAGAAAACAAAAACAATTTGGTTGTGGGTATATGCATATTGTGATTATATAAGTAACTTAGCTGTTTGCTTGATTAGCTAACTGGATTTAATAGCCTATGGGATACCAGAGACACCATAAGGCCCCTATAGAAGTAGCTACAAATCTTTAAAATTGCCTATTTTCTTGGCAGCCAACCAACATCTGTTTGTAAACTTCCTTCTACTTCTCCTTTTTCTCCTTTTGTTTTTAATATTTTTATTAGCTGAAAAATGTTTCATAATAATTCTCTTTAAATTTTCTATATACACTTTAAATTCAAGCTGAATTTCTCATGCGAAAATTGCCTGTGAACTAGAGAGAAGGACATTGAGGATATTTCACATTACTCTTCCAGTGAGTGTTTAAGGCAACTTGTTGTAGATTTTTCAGCTACTAAGAGTCTTAAATAAATAATACTTATACTTAATAGTAGTTATTGTAAATGTATCCTTTAGAATTTGGTATTATATTGGTTATACTATAGAAGTATAAACAGCATATTATGGCTATGACTAAGCTGAATAAGGTCATATAAAATCTGTATGTTTAGATTTTTATATATAAATTATTAATAAGCAATCATTATATTCTCATTATTTATTTCATCCTGCCACTGCTTTATAGTAGAGCATTTGCTATTCGTTGTGTCTCATGCCAAAAAAAACAGAAATTTAAACATTTCTCTGTGCTAAGCATTTCAACCGCCGACAAAAACCAAATAAAAAACAAAAGGGCAATTGAGCTCCTACTGGCTGCCAACTGAAATTGCACACCAGTCAACAAGTCAACCAGTCAACAACAACAACAACAACAATAACAACAACAACAACAATAACAACAACATTAAAGCTTCCTTTAAGCATTTTCAATAGAGTTTGCTTTCAGTCGTCAGTCAACCGTTGATGCTTGACACTTTGCGGTTTGGCACGTCTTTTGCAGCAAATCTGTCTCCATTCAGTGTCGAGGGGGAGAAATGTAGTTTAAGGAGAAATGAATGTCAAAGGGTTCAACTCTGCGGGGTGAGAGATTTAGGCTTTTTCATAAATTTCTATGTAGAAAAATTTAAAAAAAAAAAACCATAATAATAATCATAAGAATAAAGAATGGTTGCTAAGGCTTAGAGGAAAAAGACAAAATGTTGTGAAAATTTTGCGATAAAATTTGTAAATTGTAAAAATATTTAAAATTTATAGTTTCTATGGATTAATGAAATATTCAGAATATTGAAATATCTATTAATAATGTAAATTTAAGCATTTACTTAAAAAAATAAATACAAAAAATATTAAAAAATATAAAATTAATTGAAAACCCGATTTTATTTCGAAGGGAAATTTATTAGCTTATTATTATTTAGCCATAAATAGGATAACTAAATTTATAACGCGATAATACTACACATGTTATTCACAATTTATTCACAGCTATTCACAAGACATTCACCAGGATCATAACTACATTCAAATTCTTGATAATTCAAATTGAATCAAATTGCTTTCAATTGATTTTACTGCTAATCAAATAATTCTAATAGAAATTTAAACTGTTTATTTTGAATGTGACAAAGTATATTGTATAGAAAATGAAGAAAGATAAACAAAAAGAAGTGAGAGAGAAAGAGAGAAAGAATGATATATGAGAGTTGTTACGTACTTTTCATCGAAATCATATTGAGCATTGAGCACAGTGAACATCTTCTGATAGAGAGTATTAAAGAATTTATCCATAACCTCAAGAAGATCGACACGTCCACGTGCAAAGTAATTCTCCAGTTCATTAAATAGATCCGAAAAGACATAGGAATGCTGTTGGTATATAGCTCCATATGTACGTACGAACATTTTATGAAATTGTCCCTTTGATTCTGCTAACAATTTGCGAAAAATATCTGCAAAATATATAAGAATTAAGACAGGAATTAAGAGAAATAAAATAAAATAAATATTTTTAGGTAATTGTCTAAAGAAATTGCCATTAAGTTGTGGCACATCCGTTGAGTTACTATATACATATATATATATATGTATCTGATACATCCGTTTGTTAAAACAAATCTTAACATCCGCATTGTCGTCTGCCACTTGACAATGCCATAGACAATTGTCTTTATTTCTATATGCGTGTGCGTATGTGTGAGTGTGTGTGTGTGTGTAATCTGATTCCTTGATAATCGGAAAACAATTAGAATCAAGCCACAGTGAAGCTACTGAAGCCACTTGAAACTCGCAATTACATATGTTGTTACAAATCTTCTTTAAGTTTTCAGTTCAGTCTTCATGCAATTCGATTTGGATTTCAAATTTGGAATATATATATATATATATATATATATATTCTTTTTTTTGGTTGAATTTTTTGTTTTTTTTTTCGTTGATAGCTTCAAGTGGCTGTTGTTGAGTGATTTTTCTATATACTTTTTCCTTTTTGTTTGGAATTTAGTTGTAAAATTGTAACTTACCATTAAATTTAGTTGCCTTGCCGCCCAGCAAGACGGACATTTTTGTTATCTGGTCCTTGGTATGCCATTCCAATTGTTGACGGGATTGTGCTGCCATACGCGTCTCCATGTTGTAGGTGCAGCAGGTGCCCACCGAGGGGGATTCACAGTAGCGTAAGACACGTTCTAAAAATAAACAAAAAAGGAAATATATAAAAATTAATTACAATGTTTCTATATCATCAAAACAAATGCACATCAATAGCGCAATAAATCAATAATAATAGAGAAAAAAAAAATACGAAAAATAAATAAAAGAAAATATAATAATAATAATAAATAAAGAAAAAGCTATATATATTTCAAAATATTTATATATATAGTCTATGCCATAAATGAATCATTTATTAATTATTTCGTACAAGTCAGCAATTGACAGGAAGTGAAAATAGATTAAGTTAAGAGATCTCTAATCGGATTAGGGCAATTAAAGTTATCGATAGAAAATCAAATAAACGACAAAGCGATGTAAAAGATTTGATTTATGTTATAGTAAAAATAAATATATATATATATATAAAATATTGTAGCAACTTATAAAAAGCAACTAATAAAGCAAATGTACAGTCAAAACTCGACAGATTGAAATTGCAATGGGGAGAAAACATTAATTTAAAAAAAATGTATAATTAAAAAATAAGTTATTAAAAAGTAGCAGTAGAAGTTATTTCAAAGTAAAGCAAATTTTATGAAAGTTTTAAATTCTACGAATTATTAAGGCTTTCCATTAACATTATCGAGTTTGCACTGTAGTTTCGGACTGTACCAAAAAGTGCACTTGTTCTGGTAGTTAGTAAGTTGAGCTGTAACAAAAAACATTTTATGTTTGTTGCTGTGTTGAAATTTGTTGTTGCTGTTGTTTGTTGTTGTTGCTGTTGGTGTTACTATTGTTGTTGATGTTGTTGTTGTTGCTGTTGCTGTTGCTGTTGCTGTAGGTAGCCTCTGTTATGGATGCGTTTCATTTGTTTGATTTGGTCAGAAAGTAAACTAAGCAAGCAAAAGGTAGTGCAAACATTTGAGTTAATGAACATTCCAAGAATTGAAACTTGCCACTGCAACTGCCACTGCCACTAGCACTAGCAGTGCCACAGCCACTTGCCAGTTGCCACTTGACATGGTAACCAAAAACCCAAAACCAAAGACTGGTCAGTAAAAATAAAAAAAGAAAAAAACCAGCTAACTGCATATCACTCTTGGAACTCAGAAGAAGAGCTGAGCACTCAGTCTTCATTTATTTTTCCATAATATTTTGTTTTCCTCTCTCTCTCTCTCTTTCTTTCTTTCTTTCTTTTAATTTTCACAAGAAAACAAACGAAGCGTTTGCTACCGCCATAAGACTGTAACGAGGAACCGTAACACGAACCGTAAATACGGGCGTGGCATATACTACCCTACCCTGTCTTGCCCCGCACTGCATTGGTAGAACTAGAGGCGGGGACATCTTTGGAAGAATCTTGCCAAGTTTCCATACAATTTTCAAATGTTTTCCGGCCATATTTACGTAAACATTTAACACGTTCGTTATATATATATATATATATATATATATATATATATCTTTTTTTATTTTTATATTTTATAGACGATTGAAGGAGTTCAGGTAGTTAAGGCAAACTATTTGAGAAATTGAAAGAAAAAAAAAAGAATAAAATTTATGCATTAGCTGCATGAACTACAAGCTACAGCCCCTACCTCCCTACACACAGATACCCTGCTGCATGCATATATACTATACGGGGCATAACAAAAGTGTCTGGCATTTCTTTTTTTGGTTGTTTTTATGGCAAGTTTTTTTTTTAACAATTTTTTGTTTTTTTTGTTTATTTAGATAGATCTTATGAATGGAAAGAAAAGACTAAAAATGCTGTACACTCGTACACAAATCACACTAATTGAAAGCAAACAAGCTGAACTTATATCTTTGAATACCCTAACCAAAAAAAAAGGGGGTCTACAACGATATGCCCAAAAAAACTTGCATCGAAATGAACAAGTTTTATAATTATATATGTTTAGATTATATATTATATTAGCACTTAGTAGCTACAGTTGTTGAATAGCTAATAGTATGATTACATATATATATATATATATATATATATATATATAGTCTATATAGTGTATTAGTGCGCTGATATTTTGCCATAAAAAATTAACGCTTAATAAGTTCTTTATGTCTGATCCATATTAGTTTTATTATTATGGGATTGTAAACATAGATTTGACATAGTCAAAACGGTTTATATAGATTATGCCGATTATATATATATATATATATATATAGATATATATATATAATTAAATAGCATAATTACAACGATTGAATGTTGCTGCTATAAAAATAGAAAACGTTGAAAATGCTCGAGAGCTAATTGAGCGTTCAGTAGTCTATATATCTTTCGGTCCCTCTTTACTTATACAAATATATATATATATATATATATATATTAGATTTTTGCTATACAGTTAAATGCATCATCTGCAGTAAATTGAGTTTATATTTTTTTTTATTTTGTTTATTTCTAATATAAATTTAGCTACTTTCCATGCGCATTTTGTAAACAAAAAAAAATAAATTGAATTTTCGTTGCGTTGCGTTTGCTTCAGTTTTTTGTTCTTGTTTGAATTTTCTTCCCTGACAACAATATGAAAATGTTTGTTGTTAATGTTGTTGTTGTTGTTGGTGCTGTTTGGAGCTACTCTGTTGGTTTTTATGGCCTGTACTAATTGTTATGTATAGACATATGTATATGTATATATATATATTGTATTGAGTGTGGTACAACAATGAGGCAAATCGAGGGCAGACAGCAAAGCCTTTGCTTATCTAAATTGCCTCGTTACCAACAGCAACAACAACAGCAACAGTAACGACAACAGCAACAATTGTAGCAACTTTGGTTTTCATATGGATTTTCATTAATTTTTTTTATTTCTTCCTTAAATTATTTTCCTTCTCCGTCCCCTTTGAGCATTGTTTCTTATGCGGATTTAGTTTTTACCAAGTTAATTGAAATCGAGTTGATGAAGTGCTTAAGACATGATAAAACTAAATGATGCTTAAACTCTCTCTTTGTCTGTCTATCTATCTAACCAGATAGTAGGATGTAATTAAGTCAAAATGACAAGAAAAGGGATTCATTCATGCCATGCCGCATGCCGCATGCCGCATGCCATGACTGTAGTCCATAACCTGACCACATAAAATTGTTGGCCAACCACTAACCACTTTAGCCACTCTTCAATCTCACTCCTCAGAGAATCAATAACCACCAAAGCGAAATTGCTTGTCCATTAAATGGTGGCAGTTTAGAGACCGAAGATTAAATACTCTTGATATTAGACTGTAGATTTAATAGTTGTTTCTAACCAAATCAGTTATATGCTTTATATATATATATATATATATATATATATATATATATGTATATATGTATGTGTTGATAAGCCTTTTATGCAATGCGTAACTAATGGTTAATAATAATATAGCAAAGGTTTGCTTATAATGGCATTATATCCTTTACAGGATAAACATTTTTGTGAGCCTGGCATTTTTATGAATTGCTGCATAATTTTTGCAGAGACAACAATAGCAGCCCAACAGTGCGAGGTGGTGGGGGGTTACGCTTAACAAATGTTGCCAGTAGGCAGAGCAACAGCAACAACAACAGCAACAGCAACAGCAACATGCGATGGGAAGGTGTCATGTATATAATAAATGACCTCAACTTACCGATATGGCAGATTTTTTCATTTTTTTTTTTTTTTGCTTTTCCCTCTTTTTCCTTCCTTCCTTCCTGCCTTTTTATTAAGCTGAAACTGCTTCTATTTTTTGGGAAAAGCGAAAAAAGCACCCTGCTGTCTAATAGAAAAGTCTAACTAAGGTTTTCTGATATCATATATATTAAATGTATGCAGGCAAAGCAATTTCTCTCTAACACCACCCAAAAAGTAACTCAACACCCTGCAACCCGACAGTGTCATGCAACCAACGAACCCACCCGCCCCTTGGGCACAGGCACATGTGGTTATGGTACAACACAACAGCACAAGCTACTTTTGTGACCCGGGGTGTGCTATATATATACATATATATATATATATATATATATGTACCCCATGTACCCAATATACACTCGCACTCCTGTCGTCTCTGGCAACCAAAGTGAAAGCAGTCAAGCGAAATTCATTTTGAAAGATTTACTGTAACGATCAACAAACGACAAACGACCAACGAGCAACGACCAACGACCAACGACCGTCGTTAGATGAAGGACAAAGGACGACCAAAATACAGTTACCCCTTGGGGCGAACAAAGACAGCGACAAAAACAACAATAACAACAACAAACACAGCAACAACAATAGCAATAGCAATAGCAATAGTAACATTACATTATCTAAAGGGTGCGAAGGTTTTGCAATGCTTCTTCTACACATATAAATATAAATATAAATACACACACACACACACATACAGAAAGATAGATAACACTATGAGGGAAGAAGAAAAAGGGGAGCAACAGAAAGTTGATAGGCGGTCAGAGTGTCTAGCAGGTGTCTGCTTCTAGTGTCAGGCTAGCGCTTTAAGTTGTGTGTGCCTGATAAATAATCGTAATATTTCTAACATGCACAACACAAACAACACCCTCGCAGCCCCCAGCTCCCAGCTCCCAGCTCCCAGTAACCAGCTCCATGCGCCACGCTTTAAGCTTCACTCTTTACACTCGGCAATGTTGCAAGTAAAGCAGCAGCCCTTAGTCAATGTAAAAGCAACAAAAGAAACAAAAGGAAAAAGAAAATTTTCTTTTTTTTCTAGCATGTGGTAAGTGCAGATTAATACAGTGGAATACAACAGTTCAATTCCGATTAAAAATAATAATTATAAAATAAACTGCATAGCTACCTCGACAAGGCAACCAACAACTAAAAATATATTTACATATTTACTTAAATTAATGTCTAAAAGTAAGTCAGCAGCAGACACTTTATTGCTATAATTAGTTTTTAGTTTCTTTTTTCAAAAAATAAATACATTTTCTTAGAAAATTAATTTGATTAAAGCAAAGTTGCTTGGTAAAAATGAAAATTAATTGTTTTTATAGTTGTTTAATAGGGTGCATAATGATACCGAAAGGTGGCGCGACTTAAGCTTGCATTAGTTGCTTTAAGTTGGCATATAATACACAAACAATAGGTGGCGCTTAACAATGAACAATGCAGGCGCTTTGCTGCTGTCAAATTTATTTTGTGTACAAATTCGTGATATTGAAATTTTTCTTTAAATCGCTGCATATAACCGAGAAAGAGAGAGGGAACCAAAGAGTGTAATGTTTAAGAACTAGTTTTTTATAACTTATTACTTTAAAAAAAAAAACTTACTTTATATTTTGTTTCCCTCAATGTCCTCATTTGCCCCATTTCCATAATGGCAAAGTTTTCCCATTTACATTTGCAACAAAAATTTGAGACTGTTTGCTTATGAAAAGCCAAACAAACAATAACACGAAACAACAAACAAAAGGAACAGCAGCTACATTCAAAGCACAAACAAAAGCAGAAACAACAACAAAACGCAGTTAGACAAAAGCGAATGTTAAAACTAAAAGCGCCATGACGAAAAAAGCAAAAAGAACAAAACCAGAAGAATATCCTAAGAGAGACTAAAGAAGAGAGAGAGAGAGAGAGAGAAAAGTTGTGAGTTTCAGTGTACACTATGAATGCAAAGCGAAAAAAAGCGCAATGGTTAAGGATAAGTGATAGATAGAAAGCGGGAAAGTATGGGTAGGTAGAAGGGGAGAGTACATGTTTTGGCTGGCAACAGCCACCTATCGGTTCGTCCTTTTTGGTTTGGCACAAAAATGCGAAGCAGCAACGCTAACAGGCGCACAGAAAACAGCAGCAAGCAGCAACTGTTGCACACGTGGCCAGAAGTTGCTCAATGGAAAAGCAACACGAAAATAAAGGAAGCAATGTGAATACCCCGATGAATGGTCGGTTATTCACAGAGAGAGAGAGAGAGAGAGAGAGAAAGAGAGAGTACGTGTGTAGTAAAGTCAAAAGGGATAGAGATGAGAACAACAACAACACAGTCGAGACAGAAAGAGATAGAGAGAGACGAGGTCGTTGCACGCTTGAAGCAAAGCTTTCGCTTTCACTTTCAATAGGGTTGCACATGCCGGGAAAATGCAAAAAGTGGGTGGTGTGGGCTGAGCTGATAGTGTTGACTGCAAAAGGGAATACCAACCCTTCACAACTAATGCCGGTCTTTTTGTCGTTGTTTTTGTTGTTGCTGTTTTTGTTGCCGTTGTCTGGCAAGGAAATTGCATTAGGCAAAAGTTTTCCCATTCCCAGACAGAGAGAGAGACGTAGAAATACAAGAAAACAAAAAACATATACAAAAAGGTTAAATAACCTTAGAGATGGACAGGCTTTTAGTCAAATCCTCCCCTGAACCCGCACCATTAACACGCCGCATCCAACCCCGCTCTGACGACTTTCTTCTGGTTACTTAATTTAACTTCAATTTCCGCTCTTCATTGTGATTTTCGTTTTTTTTTTTTTTTAACTTATTTTTCATTTTCCTAAAAAGTTGCTTACGGCCTTAACTTTATGCTTATGGTAATGAGTTTTAATTAGGCGCACAGCAAAGCAGCAAAAGCAGTTGCAACTCGCATTGGGCATGCAAATAAATACCTTATAAGGTTTTCATTTAGGGTTGATACAAAGTTTACCCTTTTAAATAATGTGTAGGCGGAGTGAATGAAACGTGCTTTTTATACAACAATTAATCTGTTAATTGAAATATTTTACTGTATATATATAAATGTGTGTGTGTGTGTGTGTGAGTACTGGCAACAGCTGCTGTTGAAAACTGAAATCTGTGTGCGGCTTGACTACAGAATTGGGTCAGGCACAGCAAGGTGGTACAGCAGCAACTACAATAAATGCTATATATGTATGTATGTATGTTATTATATATATATTTATGTATATACATATGAGAGGGGGGGTGGGGGTTATGTGTGAGAGTAGAGTTCATACAAATGGAATCTTGCATTTAGATTAATCGAAAATTTTAGGACTGCATGTGGATAAGAATTTCAACACATAACTCAATTGCCACCCGTCGTCAACCTGTGCTGCATGCAACGTAACAAAATCACAACAACAAAAAAAAAAAAAACACAAAATAGAGATATAGCTAAACACATATACATTTATAAATATATATATGTATATATAGTTATGTACAAAATAATTTTCTTCCAACATTAAATCGCACTCAATTAATTTTAGAGCACGTGAAATTGCTGAAGTTTCTTGCCTCTTGCACCAGCTGAGGATGCAATATAATAAAAATAAAACTTGCAAAGGAAATGAAAGACATTGCAAGAGGTAAATGAAAATTTAGAAAAACTAAATAAATGTGTTTTTGGAGTAGACATTCCCATACGCACACACATAAACACACAACATCCTAAATAATTTGGTTAAAAACAAATGAAATATATAGGGTGGTCCACGCAAGATTTGCGTTTTAAAATCGCTATAAAAAAGCAACGAGTATATATTTTAACCATTTCATAAACCGCAAACCTTCTACTAAATATCTGACACATTGACAATGACATTCGAAATATCAAAGTCAAAATTATCGATAGTTCAAAAAGCAAACGCTAGATGGGCCGCCCTGTACAAAAAAAAATTAAATTTTACTTAAATTTCTTTACTTTGCGTTAACATGTTGTTAATGTTTATAATTAACATAAATTATTAGAATACTTATTTATTATGTAAAATAGATTAAGTTATTCTATTGAACTATTTTAAATCATTTATAGATTTTCATTTATTTAATTGTTGATTTGAGTTGAGTTGAATTTTTAAATGAAATGAGAAACACTTAAAATATTTGATGTTGCTGTTTTATTCTTATTTATTATTATTATCAATTATTACTTTCTTTTACTTCTTCATTCAATTATTCATTCTATTTGTTTTTCTTTTTATTAGGCAAATTGTATAAACTATTAAACTATGATGAATGATAAAATCAACAATTTAACTATCAGTTAGTTCTGTTTATACAGTGACACATCATATGAAAGGAATGTCTGAAAGACTCATTGAAACAAGTTCCAAGATATGAATAAAACCATGAATAATGAATAAACATTGAATATTATTAAGACAACATAATTGTGAATCTGTTATTGTGCTTTTACAGTAAATTTAATGAGCTTTGCAAATATTTAGCATATTATAAATTATATGCAAACATCGTTAGGTTTTATACTATATGCGGCTCTGGGGCAGCTGAACAAACAGACAAACAGAGAAACAAACAAACAAACAAAGGAAGCAAGAAACAAACAAATAAATTATTAGAACCGAAAGAAATTGAAAGTAATAGTTTATTTCGATATGGTTATATTATAGCATTATTTAGAAGTAATTTTATATTTTTTTTCTCTTAAATTTCAGGTAATATTCTATGACTCTGATATTATTACTTAGCTAGGTAGTAAGGTAGGTAGATAGGTAGGTAGGTGGTGGGTGATGGTGGTTCCCTAGGAGTAAGTACCAGTAAATTTGCAATTTCGACATGCATTCCTTGAGGCATAGCAGGCGGCATAACAGGCGGCACAGCAGGCAGTGGCACAGGCAGCTGAACAAACTA
The DNA here is from genome assembly GCA_037044455.1 of Zygothrica quintamaculata. Classification (NCBI taxonomy): domain Eukaryota; kingdom Metazoa; phylum Arthropoda; class Insecta; order Diptera; family Drosophilidae; genus Zygothrica; species Zygothrica quintamaculata. Next base: position 58,960 of record JBAMBS010001413.1, read on the forward strand.
AGGAAAGACGTTTCGCTGCTGTTAATGTGCTTCGGGTGCATGCAACATTACATTTAGCATGCTCCACCTTCTGTCCAGCCCTCTAAACTCTGTACGCTTCCTGTCTCCCTACTCACTCCCTATATATATGTGCGTATGTGTGTGTGTGTGTGTGTGTGTGTGTGTGTGTAATTACGTGTCGTGCCAGGTCGTTGCATAAATGCCAAATGCAGAGAGGAGACGAGAAGTAGGCTGTAGTTGGATGGAGTCAGTGTTGTTAGGCAGCGATTCGGTTCGAGTTGTGTCGGGTCGAGTTGGGGGTCAGGTTGGGTTGGGGTTTAGGTTTGGGTTAAATTTCTTTCTTTCTCTTGCTTTCTACACGTACTGGCGGCTCTTCTAGGCGTAATTAAAATTACTCAGCTGTACTGAGAGACGTAGAAAGGGTAAAGGGAAGTAAATGTTTATGCTACTAACACGTTCCATGTAAACAAAGTGCTATGTTAGGAGATGGAAATGGAAATGGAGTTGGAGTTGGAATTGAAATTGGAGGTGGAGTTGAAGTTGGTGTTGATGTTGATGTCGACGTCGACATCTTAGCTGATGCCTTCTTCCTGGTCGTGTCGAGACATTTGCATGATGAAGTGAAAAATGTTGCAAGCTTTGACGTTGCAAATATTCACATAAGTTATTGTTAAAATTGTTGCCTAGCTGTCTGCACATTAGCCCTCCTACAATTCATATCATTCTTGTAACGTAATGCCATCCACTGTATTTATGATTATCTATAGTATCATTTTCTTACTCCTTCCACAAAATATTTCCAATGACAATTTTTCAATGTGCAAATGTGCGAAAAATGCATCAAGCTAAGTTGTCGAGGCAAAAATTGCACATAAAAATTGCACATAAAAATAGCACACAGTGCAGCAGGCTGAATCCATTTTCTTTCATTACACAGTTGTTGCTGTTACTATATTTATGAGGTATAATTACCCCGCTGGGAAAATAACAGCAGCAGCAGCAGCAGCAGCAGCAGCAGTTGCTGCAGCATTGCCAACAAATTTTTTTTTCCCTTTTTGCCTTTTGGCAGTGAAAATTTTACAATTTTACAATTGATGATAAAATGTCGTCGACATGTGGTCAAAATTAAAAGCAAAAACTTAAATAGCCGCTGTAATATCTGGTTTAAATAAGTTAGAAACTAAGCACAAAATAGCATATGTTAAACATATCTACATATTTATTAGCTTTAACTATAACTATAGCTATATTAGTTAAGAATATATATATATACATATAATGGCTGAGAAATACTAAATATAAAAAACAAATGCCGCTTGTAATAAATTTTTATGTTTAACTTAAAGTTTTGCCACTTATTTATTATACACAAAATCAGTTGACGACGTTGTTTATTACTGTTTAAGTATCGATGTTAATATTTAATTACATATTAATGCTTTGGCATTAAAACATAATAGAATAATAATCAAATAGTAATAAAATATTGATGAATTTCAACTTCTGTCTTTTGCACCTGTTTTTGCACTCACTAAAAAGTTCTTTGTTCTCCATAGTTTGCGTTGCGGCAATGTGTGAAAGCAGGATAGATATAGTGTTAGTCACACAGATGCAGCAGGTAGACGCGTGCCAATGCTATGCGTATGTATTGAGAGAGAGTTGAATGCATATAAAATTTGGGCAATTTAAATTAAAGTCAAAGGAAGCAAAACTCAAATATAGCAGCTGGCGAAAAGGCAGGCAAACGCCATGACAAGGGAAGCAGAAGAGAATAAGCTGATGAGAATTTGTATGTCAAAAGAAATTAACCAATCAATCAAACAATATATTTATATTAGTAACAGTAAACAATATATAAAAATAATATAAAAAAATATGTTGCTATTTTTATGGGTAGGAGCAAAGTTCAAGTTAAAATTACTTTCTTTGATTATCCTTATCATGCGCGGGCTTTCTGTTTCTATCTATAATGACATATGACATGTATATATATATATATATATATATATATATATATATATATAAAGAAAAGTGGACTTCAGTTAACGTTTATAATACATACATATATTTATATATAAATTTAATACCCCTTAATTATATTTGATTTCAAACACTTTATAGGGTATTTATTTCTTTATATAAAATATACACAGAAATTAATTCGAATTGTTGAAATGTATTGTATATAAATATTGCGATTGAAATTCTAATCAAATATAATGCCATTTACAGCTATTTTTGGCCATTTGTTTGCTTTGCTTGTTTTGTTTGTTTTGCTTGTTTGCTCTAGCACCCACCCCCCCCCCCCACCTCACTTGCGCCTTTACACCTACTTTTGCATTGAATCAACTGCCCTTCCCCCCTCCCCTCTCCTTACTTCATATGTAGCCAACAACTATGTGGCGAGCGTTCATTCAAGTGAAATTAATTAAACAATAAAATTTGATTAATGGGCATTTTTTGTGTGTGTGCGTGTGCGTGTGTGTGTGTGTGTGCGTGTGTGTGTGTGTGTTTGTGTTTTTGGGTTCAGTTGTACGTACGATAGAGGATGTAGGGATGTGGGGATGTATGTGCAGAGTGAACTGAATGGTAACACCACCAAACGTGTCCAATCGACTCGATCATCAATTTGGTTAACCTGTTTGCTGTTTGCTCTTAGCTGTTTACATTGGCAAGTTTATTTGGCTTAAACCAAAGGCTCCTCATTCAATAATATTTGGCCAATATTTTCAGGCATGCACAATGTAAACGATGTAAGAACAATACAATAGAGACAGGTAAAGAATTTCAATTTTGTTTTTTTCGTGTTTTGTTTATATTGTTTTATTTATTGTTTGGTAATTGGAGCAGCAGCTGACGGAAGGGCAATAAATTTTTTAACAATTGAATTAACGTTAAATTTATTTAAAGTCAAAGTTGACAATGAAAATGTTAAAATATTTATTTTACACTGCGAGAAAATGAGTCAGATATGAAAGGGGAAATTATCTTAAAAGTTTTATATAATATATATATAGAAAAAATTTAACTTTTATTTCATTTTATATTTGAAATTAAGTTAATCAGATATTCATGGTGCAATTTCTATGCAATCAATTATGCAGAAGTACATATAAAAACATAAAAGGTGGGAGACTTAATGAATATAGAGAAGTTATATGGGAATAAAGAGAAAAAGAAGAAGCATTGGATAATCAAAAGCGCCGCTTCAGATCACATCGAAAGAAATCCAAACAAGTTGTGTCTGTTGTATGTTGACTCGTATTTAAATTCGATTTTGGCAACAAGATAAAGCCGCTCGACAGAGATTTACAGCAAACGAGTGCAAAAAAAAAAACAACAAATAAACACTAAATAAATAAAAAAAAAATAAAGTAAAATAAATCTAAATGAAATACCAAAATATATAAAATAAAACAACAACAACAAAATGTCCAACGTGTTATTCAAAGCACGTTCCTGTCTTATAGACTTTATAGAGCTCCTTTTCTTTTGTATTGCCGTTGTAAGCTCAGTTTTTCAGTTTTTTTTTTTTTCGATAACGATGACGATGACAACGACGATGACATGGAGGACGTGTTGCTGTCAACTATGTCTTCGTACGTATCTGGTCTGAGCAGTGACTAGTAGTAAGTGGAAACTTTGACTTGATTTTTTTTTTATTTATAATTTATTTATTTAATTTTTTTGGCCCAATTAAGTTGACAATAATTGAGCAAGGCTATACAATACATACTAATGTACATATACACATACATATACAAATACATATAAATATTATATTATATATATATATATTAATATATATTTAGGTCATTTAGAGAGGACCTGAATCAGGTTTTTTTTTTTTGTCAGCTCTTGTTAACTTTTCACCCAGCACTCAGTCAGCTCTCAGCCAGCTTTTAGCCAGAAAGCTGACGGCGTAAATGACGTAAATGAAACCCTTTTTGTAACCACACAGAAAAAAAAAAAAAACCACAAATGCCATTAAATCAGAGATTTTCACAATTTGCCACAGAGCGCTCCTATGTGAGATTGTCTGTTGGGGTTTTAAGCTCCCGAAATTGCTGGCAAAACCACAAAACAATTTCGTACAAAAAAAAAAAAAAATAGAAAAAAAAAACATAAATATGAATGAAAAAAACAGCAAACCAGAAAACTCATCAGTAACAGACACAGAAAAACACAGAAAAAAGAGGGAAACCAGTAAAAAAAAAAATCAACCCTAAACGAAGGACATTAAAAGAAAGATATCCTTTAAATAAAAAGCAAAAATGTAGTAAAATTAAATAATTAAAATAATAAAAAAAAAATAACAAATAAACTTTACAACGATTATAAAAAAATATGAATCTAAATTATTTGATTGAATCACAATCAATAATAAATTCATTTATCGAAACAGCAAACAAATCGTTTTAAAGGAATATAAAATTGTACTTAATTAGAATACCTGTGAATAAGCATGAATATACTGTGAATAAACTTTAAGTGGACTTGGAATAGACTATAAATATGCTGTGAATAGATTGTGAATAAACTGTATATAATTTATACAATAATTTATGCCACAACTCCAATGAATCATATTATGATTTTTCTTCTAGTGGAAGTTATTAGACAAATTCATGCGAACAACAATTTTCTTTTTAACCAAAACAAAAATAAATTTTTAATTTAACTAAAAATAAATGTAAAGAATATTATTTAATAAAATTAATTTTACTTTCTAAAAAATTATTTATTTTCTAAACATTAAACAATTTAAATAGATTCAAACTTTTCATAATTTCAAACTAAAAAGTAATTTTTAATTTATTTTGTAATTTTCCAACATTTTCAAAGCGCTTTCTTAACATTTTGATATATTTTTTTTTATAAAAATGTTTCTTCATTTTATTAAAAAAAAAAGAGTTATATATATATATTTCTATATATAAGTTATTTTATTTCTATATATAAGTTATATTCACATTTAAATTTTCCACTTTACTTTAACACTCCTTAGTTAGACATTTAAAACTAAAGTTAGTTAGTTATAAATTAATTTTTTAAATTGTTAACAAAGTTAATCGTGTGTGAAATGAAATACTTTTTAAAGCCATTTGCCCCATTTAAGCCATGTTTTTACAGGGTATAAAAAAAATGGGGGAAAAACATGTTGGCAAATGGCAAAAAATTGCAATCAATATGAGTGGAAAAAATTATATTAGAAAATAAAATAAATAATTGAAAAAAAAAATAGAAAAAAAAATATAAAAAAATAAACTAAAACGTAGAAAATGTTTAATACCTAACAAATGCGCCGTCTGCTTGCGGTTAACTGCCATTGCCTATTACTCTACCCTTGTCTACCCTTTGCACACTCTTCTTCTCCCTTACTCTTATGGTTTACACTTAACTTAACTTAACTCTTAACCCGCAGACTGCAATTGACATTATAGGAAAAAAGATATTGTATCTTTTGCAACTCATACTCATAGCTGTCTCTTTATGTGTGTGCGTTTGTGTATGTGAATATATATATATGTGTGTGTGTGTGTGTGTGTAACTGTGTGTAAGGCAACGCTTGAATAAGTTTTGGTGGCTTTTTTAATGGCTTTATAAATTGGAAAGCTATACACATACAACCTAAAACTTAAAGAGAGGGGATGTGAGGACAGCAGGCAAAAGAGCACAAATAAATCAAACTTTTGCAATGCTGGCAAATACCCGATAATAATTGCAACTGATATGCAATTGAATAGCCTCAATGATATTCTTAAAAATACTAATAATAAAGTAGCGAAAATAGGAATATAACAGATCATAATATAACAGTCTATATTAAAGATTTGATATTGAAACTTTTATTGAAATTTAGCTATAATAAACAATTAATTTATTAATATAATTTTTAAGTAATTTGCGACTGATCTTAAATGAGATTTTAGTTAAGATTTAATTTTAGTTTATTATATATATTTAAAATTATACATTTTATTATATTATTTAAAAGCAGCTTAAAAGGAAACCTTTAGGTACTTTTACATTACTTTTTTTATATAAAATAAATTATAATTATTTTTTATTTTATTTTCTTCAAATCATTTCACAATAATATATGTATTTAATTATGTTTATTTCAAATATATATAGGCACAAAAATAATTGAAATATAATGTCCTAAATTATCAAAATGATATTTCACATACCGCAATTTGTTATGGTACATTGATAATTCCAAGAAAGAAGCCACAAAACAGCTGAGAATTTTTAAGTTTTTCCATCTAATATATATATGACAATGATTCATCCAACCATCCCCCCACTTTCCCACCCTTCTATTTTTTTTGGAGGGAAGTCGAAAAAGAATAGGGGATTAAATGCATCAAATGCACAGATCATTAGACCCACAATAGATTAATGAGGCTGACAGTTTGGATTTCTTTCATTCGTGTGTCAATTTATGGCTATAATAATATAGCCCTCCACCCATTATCTCCCCCGACCATCACATAAATTGCTACTACAACCGCACTTGAAATGCCAATGTGTGTTCCTGCGTGTGTGTGTGTGTGTGTGTGAATTTGTGTGTGTGCCATAAATTGTTTGTAATTTCAGAGGTGACGCCCACTTGTTGAATCAAAGAAGTTAAACCAAAAGGTCTCCCTCAACAACTTCACCTCTGTCTCTCTCTCTCTCTCTCCCTCTCTCTCCCTCTCTCTCCCTCTCTCTCCCTCTCTCTCCCTCTCTCTCCCTCTCTCTCTCTCTTTGTCAGTGTCTGGCTCAGTCTGCTGCTCTCGAGGCAAACAATTTATTTAGTTAGTTTTCTTGCACTTGTCATTAAATATAATTTATAAATGATTCCAGTTGAGACATTGAGACTATAATCATATATGTGTGTGTTTGTGTGTGTGTGTGTGTGTGTCTTTTGAGGGATAAGACAACAATGCGTGGGCGATGCAGCTGACAATGTAACAAACCAACTAAATTATACTCTTTACCCTGTATGCTGATGTATATATATTTTAAAATATTTCCACAGTAAATAAAAGTAAATTATATATAGAAATTCAATGAATTAAGTAAAGTTTTATTCAAGTCAAAAGTTGCTTGTTACGACTTTCAGTAACTTTCATTTTATATGGATATACACTATCGAGGTTTGACTGTATATACAATTATATAAATATATCCCAATTGAAGCATAGTTTCATAAGTTTAGGGCATAACATTATATATCAGTTTTAGGCTATAATTGTGTAATACAAGTTAAGAGCACTATAAAAGATTGAGGGCTTTTTAAGTGGCGCACACAGAAAGAGAGACAAGCAGACGCAGGGAGGAGGGGAAAAGAGCAAAGCAGAAAGTAAATACATATGTATATATATATATATATATAGATATATATAGATAATTATTTAATATGCTATTCAAATGCTCATAAAATGTCAAATAAAGCCACATTAAAAATGAATACAGATAGTTTTCGACAGAAAGGGGGACAGGAAAAGGGTTAAGTAGTAGTGTTAGTTGTGTGTGTTTGGTGTGTTAATTTGCCTAAATAAACCTCATTAAATATGCTGACTAGCAAATGGCCAAAATGGTCGCACAACAGCAACAAATTATGATTAATAATCATCATCAGCCGCATTGAGAGCCAGCCAATACTCCATAAATTATGTTGTCACATGCAAAAGTTGCTCATACGACCCGTTTGCCACTCATTTATTTACTTTATTTTTTTATATATATATATTTTTTTATATACTATAACTAATTTCCAGTTTTGTCTTCAATTTTGGTTCTTTTTTTTTTTTGCTGGTGTTGTCTTTATTTTATTTTTGTTTTTGTTTAGTTGTTAGTCTCCTCAATTCACGCGTCTCTAACAGGATTATGTCTCACGCAACATTAGCGACGAGTTCACTAATTAAATCCTGTTCCAGTCCTATATATGTGTATATATATGTGTGTGTGTGTGTGTGTTTAGTTACCTTCTTGTGTTGCTTTGCCCAATTTGTCGCCTCACCTTCTACCTCAACATCTGCTTCATCTACATCTGCCTGTGAACATTCTCCAATTCTCTACCTGTTTCTCCTCACAGCGTGTGTCCATTTTAGTTTGGAATTTTCGCTTGATTATGTCCACGACTATTTCCCTTTCCCTTGCTCCCCCCCACACTACCTTACCCTCATTGTCACTGCGTGTGTGTGTGTGTGTCTCCATATCTGTGTCTCTGCTGTTACCCGCTGCTCTCTTATGATTTCCCTCTGCTACGATCGATTATTGATTTAATTAATTATCTACGCTCTGTGTGTGTTTTTTTTTTTTATATTTTTTATACACTTTATATATTCTATTTCGCTTCTTCTATACCCTTTATACATAATATTAGCCTATTAGAACTGTGCAGTAAATTATAAATAAATTTTTTAAACATATTTCGATCTCTAAATGACTCTATTTCCTATATATATATATATATATATATAGCGAACCTTACTCAACAGGTCAAAAGGTTAACATACGAGCAGAAAAAGTTGTGTTCAATTTTATATAATTTATACATTAGGTCTGTACCATAAAGTTGTAACAAATTGCACAGACTTGAAATGAATCTAAATAATATTTTTATAAATATTATAAAATAATATGATTCTTATATAGGGTATATACAGTTTATATACATATATATATATTAATATTTTTTTAATTTTTTTGTTGCTTACAAAACTTGTTGACAAGTTGCAAATGAAGAGAAATGTGGCAACAATTGGCAAAGTGCGGAGACGCCTCTTCATAAAGCAACAACAACTGAATTGAACTGAAGAACCTTTTTTACGCCTTTGTCCATTTTATTTATTTATATTAAAATGTATCTTTAGTGCACTTGATGAAGCAGCAAAAGACGTGAAGAAGGGGAGTAGTGAAGAAGGGGAGAAATAAGAAAGATAGTAAAGAACGAAGAAGTAGAATACTGTAATAGCCATTGCCAATTTACAATGTTGTTTACACTGCGTGTTAGAGTAGAGACAGATACAAATTGAAAGAGGGCAAAGAGAGAGAGAGAGAGAGAGAGTGAAGTAGGAAGATTTCAACCCACTTGCCACATTGCCACATTGAAAGGCAATTCATGTTGTATCTTCGCTGTGTATGTGTGTGTGTGTGTGTGTGTGTGTGTGTGTGTTGTGGAGGCAACAAATTTATTGCTGATAAATTGTTGGGTTGTTTAACAGCATTTAACTAAGAGGCGGACACCAATGGAATAGGCTCCTCTTATGGGTCATTATTATTATGAAATTGTCAGTGTTTAGGCGCAAATTGCAGTTGCTTTAATTAGCAGTTAGACTCATATACAATCATATAGATAGACACAACTGATCAGATCAGTTTATATATATATATATATATATATATATATACTAAAAACCAGCTGTTTGCGTGTTGCCCCAATTGATTTCAATTATCATTTTTTTATATAGGTCGAAAAAGCTTTTAGTTAAGGCTTAAATTTGATTTTAAATTAAGCATGGTATAATATAATTTTAAGTTTTAAATTAAAATATAATTAAGTATAATTATAATTAATTAGAAATCAAATTAAAGTAGAAGAGCTCAACGATTGCTGCGTAAAATTAATTTTGTGCCAAAGAAAATACAAAAAAAAAAAGAAACAAAATTTTAATTACAAAATAAATTGAGAGATTAAGACATATTAAAAGAAAAACTACTTACAGAAAAAAAATATAGAAAAAAAAAATATAAAGAAAAACGAGAGAAAACAAATAGAAAACGCAATTAATGAATAGCTAAAAGCTGAGTGTCAAGAGGTCAAAAGATTAAAGATAAATAATCAAAGGGAAGCAAAAAAAGAAAAAAAAAACACAACTATCAATTAGCAGCAGCTAAGCATTAGTCCAAATAGGGCGTTAGAGGGCGTGTCGCAAGTAAAATGAAAATTAATTTATCATTTAAATGAAATACGCAAAAAAAAAACAAAATTTATATTTTCTTATAGGGTATGTATAGGCCATATGGGGTATACATATATATATATAGGCTATTGACCACTCGAAACGAGTTAAGTTGAAAATAAGGAATTATACAAATTATAGCAGTTTATGGCAGCACTTAAGCTTTATAGGAGCAGCAGCAGCAGCAGCAGCATTTCCCTCTTTAATCTCTGGCCAAGAGAAATAAACAAAGAACGTAAATTGAAGTGCTAGTGATGCCCCTTTCTACGCCCCTGCCCCTGCCCCTGCCTCTGCCACTCAACGAAACTCTAATTGAGTGCGCAAATAAATAACTATTTTAAAATGGAATAGGTGAGGGGGGGAGATAATAATATCATCTCTCAGAGAGAGAGATACAGTGCTTATAGCACTTTGATTAATTTCTTTTTCATACCGGGAGACCAATGCTCCATTGGATGACATCCTCAAGCCATGTACTTCTATGTGCTTAAACAATTAACGGCATATTGAGTTTAAACTTTAAAGACAAACTTCAGTTAAGAGTTGAACTACAGTAAGAGAGAGAGAGAAACAAACACAGAGAGATAGAGACAGAGACAGAGAGAGAGAGAGAGGGAGCAGTAGTAGGGTTAGAGTTGGTTTCTTAGCTGGCTGCTTATTTGTTTTGAGTGCTGGCAACAGCTTGATCACAGGAAGCTGCCATTAAAATATTTGCAACAACGGGGGGTCGTCTCTATTGCCCCTTAACTCTTAACCCCTTCCACTATCGAATAGGTATACACTTCCATCCATCCTCACCCACTCCATCCACATCTTTAGATGACTTTGGAACTCGTTCTTTTAGACCAAAAATAGCCTTAGCAAGCGTCTAGATGGAAATTCACAGACATTCACAGACCAGTCAGCCAGCAGCGCATTCCGTTGGACCATGCAACGTGCAACGTGCAATGTGCAACGGGCAACTTGAATTTATGAATCGTTCAGGCTGAATGAATCTTTTACTTGGGTGTCTGCCTCTCTATACTCAAAACTTGGTATTCAACTTTAACTCTCTCTCTCTCTGTCTCTGTCTCTGTCTTTGTCTCTGTCTTTGTCTCTGTACTTACCCTGGGTCTGTATATCTCTCCTACTCTATCCGAATCTGACTCTGATTCGGATTCTGACTGTCAGTTGAAATCTTTATGTTGGCCAGACGACGATCTTGGTTGGCTTTTGGGGCGTTTACAACGCATTGGTATCTTGTATTTATTTAATTGACGTTTGAACGTGTTGGTATTATAAAATAGCCACAGCCAACAGACCAGACAAGAACCAGAACCAGAAACAGACACAGAAACTAAAGCAGAATCTGAACCATGACAGAGATCAGAGCAGGTTACCTCAACATTTGCCTTGAATCTGGCCAATTATGTATGTATGAGGATCTGGGGCGTTGCTGGACAAATGGACATGTGGGGGCAATAGATCGACATCGCCATCGACATTGCCATCGGCATCAAGATCGTCCATTGGCAACGTCCATTGACGTGTTTTCTGTTTGGATTGCTGTACGTGCTGGCAGGCTAATTAGCCTTAAAACTAGGCGTAACCAAGGGATTGCCTGGGTGTTAGTTTATTATGTTTTCTACTTCTACTACTTCTGCTCCATCTGCTTCTTCTATAATGGTCACAAATATGTGGAGGATGTGTTAAGGCGAAACCAAACTAACATTGCTTTCATGTGGAGATTCCATCACTTAACTAAAAGCCACCCACCTAAAGAGCTGCCTATAGGAAACTAATAGATAAAAAGATTAAATATAAAAAATATATTTTAAATATATATATATATTAAAAAAAAAATATCTATGTTTATATATATATATAAAATAATTAAGGGAAATAATAAAAACAATTTGCGTCATAAACTGCTCGCTGGAGTCATACACTTTGGGGGAAGTCCCGCAGATTAAAATAATAATATGTTTATTAAAGGAAATTTAAAAATGATATCATTGGATTATACAATACTTTATATATAATCTCTATCTGCTGAAGTTATTTCCTTATATATATATATAGGTATATATATATATATATTTTAGCAAACTCATTGGGTCGATCGATCAATGAAATATATTTCAATTCTCTCACGTTATACATACATATATATATATATATATATATATATATATAAATTTATAAAAAGGTGTCACCAAAAATGTTAAACAAAAGAAATGAAGTAGAAAAGAATGAGAATGGAGATACACAGGCAATAAATAAACAAGTTTAGGCCTCAAATTGTAAGGTCATTTAAGAAACGAGTCTAATTTGCAGTGTTAACCTGTGACAATAGCAATAAAGATATATATTTCAAATATAAATTTACAAGAGAAAAGAAAAAGAAACAACAACTGAAAAATATTAAGAAATGCCGGACGTGATTGGATGATAGACAACTATTTTGTAGCACAATCAATGGGCTATTCAATCTATATAAAAGTGTGTATGTATGTATGAGCCTATGTGTGTGTGTGTGTGTGTGTGTGTACTTATAAACTCATAGTTATATACAACATAGATATGATGTATATTTATATATATATATAGTTATAACAGCTCCCACAGAGTCACAATCCAACACATTGAACAGAAATTAAGTTGTAGCTCAGTACAAAGCATTGTGGCATTCCAGAGGCATAAACCCCAGACACACTTCCAGTTCCAGTTCCCAAATTCAGTGCCAGTCTCAGTCTCGGTCTCAGTCTCAGTGCCAGTCTCAGTCTCAGTCTCAGTCTCAGTCGCCGTGTCAGTGTCAGTTCCAGGCATTAAACCTGAACACTTTTTAGAGTAGACTTCGTATCCAGACTGATAAGATCAACACAGCCGCACTAATAACAGCCAATGATGTGAGCTGCCAACAACAACGACAACAATAGCAACAACACCAGCAACAAGTTCGATGATGCTTTAGGATATGACTTGGCATAATTTGTTGTGTTATTAACAGAACAATCCTCTCAACATACACGCTACCCGCCTCTATGCCCCAGCCACCTGTACCCAACTATGGAGTGAGAGATCTTTAAGATCCGATTAAAACCATTAACACTTTTTGTTGCCAGCAACAATTTTATTTTTTATTTTTTTTTTTTTTTTTCATTTGTTTTCATTTCTCAACAATTATAAAATCAAATAAAAAGAACAAAAATATGTGTATATATTTATATTTATATATATAAATATATATGAGAAAAATGTTGTTAAAGATGCGGACACAAAATGTAAACACAAAAATCTGTTGTTAATTTTAAAGCGAATCAAACTGAATCATCAACAGAAATATATATATGTATTTTTTTATTTATATATATAGATATTTGTTGTAGGCTCAATTGATTACCTATAGGCAGGTAATTAATTCATAAATAATATATATATATATATATGTGTGTGTGTGTGTGTGTGTGTAAAGGATATATCGTTTACAGCTGTGCTGTGGGTGTCAATCAATGTATAACACACATTGGAAGCAAATGGTTTGTTGGCTAATGGAATGAGTCAAGGGTTAACAGGCCCAACACATATATATATATATATATATATATTTAACACTTTTTCAAGACGAAAAGCTAAATAAGCAAATAGGTTGGTAGGTTAGTAGGGTAGTAGGGAGGTGGGAAGGTAGGGAGGCAGAACATGTTTCCTCTCTAAGTAACCTTCACATGTTGTCAATTTTACTCATTGAATCTTTCAACGCGCATCGATGATATTTGCACATTATTTTTCACACATTTTCAACTATAAACAGATTGCATAACTGTATGTATATTATATATATATATATATGTATATATATATACATTACTTATACATATAAATATATACTTAAATACTTTGTATAGTTTGTACTTTTTTTTAAGATTTATTGTTGCTATTTTCATAAGTTAAATTCAAGTTTTAATCTTATTAATTAGTTTAAGCTAGAAGTAAATCCTATTGGCATACATTATATAGTATGTGTATATGTACATATATTATCCTGTCCAATCACAAATACATTAATCAAATTCAACCTTTCCTATCGCATACATCTAAGCATTAAAAGCATTTTTCCATTCGGCTGCCAAAAAGGAAAGCAAAACCCCTAAAAACAAAACTATTAAGCAAGGTAAACGCCTTTCTTCATATATATATATATATATATATATATATTGAAGAATTTCCACTACACACACTATATATATAAATCCTTAACCATTAGCAAGCGCACACTAAGAGTCCTTACACTGATTATTAGTCCTAATCATGCAATATGCTGATGAAAAGGTGCTGCCCCCAGGGGCAATTGGGAACCAAAAACCAAAATGTGCTAATCAAAACTGTGTGTAACAAAAAAGGAAAATAACATATATATATATATATATACATCTATGCGTGTATAGGTAGTAGGAGAGTGAAAAAAGGTAGTCGGGTTACCAGGAAGGGGGCGTTGCTAAAACCATAACAAAGGCACAAAAAAAAGGATAATGCGTAACGCATAATGAGAGTATTAAGAGCACTCATACATACAATACACACACACACACACACACACACTCATACTAATAGCGATAACCGATAAGCGTAACAAAGATGTGAGAAACTGTTTGGCGGATGGCGCAACTAATTTACACCGAAAAATGCAGCGCAACAAATTGAGTCAAGAGCTGCGTCCCCCCTTCCCATGCGACAATCACTTCAATACATATATATATGTATATATATATATATATTCTTTTTTTTTTTCATTTCATTCAACTGATTGACAGACGGACAGAAAAACACAACGGACAAATGGACATAAAAGTAACAAAAAGAAGACAACCAACAAAATGTGTCAATTTGCAGTAATCTTATCTGTGTGTGCGGTCTATATGGCCCTTTCGCCTGGACATACACACACACTCACACAGAGAGTCACATAATACATACATATATATATATATATATGTGTGTACATATGTATATGTGTCTTTTAACTACTGAATGAAATCTCACAACAGCTTGAAACACGACTATAAAACTACTCTCAACTACTGTATAAATTAAATTGGGTTAAATGCTAAGCTTTAACTTTATATATATATATTTTTATATTTATCTTAAATATATATACAAATATATATAGTATATATATACATAAAGATCACTTTGATTGTTTCGTTGTAATAAAATTGTATTCAAATCGTTTCTTAGCATTCAAAAGCTTCAAATTTCTGAACACCTGCGATTTTATGATTAAGCGATAAGCTTTTACCGTTATGCTGCTACACTGTAGTAGTAAATGTTTGCGTTGCATGCTGAGAATTACAATATGTGAATATGTCACTATATAAACACACACACACACACACACACACATATATATATATATATAATCGAATATGATTAGGTTCCCAATTTCTTTTCTAGGGTATCAACAAAATTGAACTAAAAATGTTAAAATTCCACAAAATTTTTTTTTTGATAATGTAACATTCTGCATTTAATCAATTAAATATATATATATATATATATATATATATATATATATATAAATATTGATATCTGTTAAGTCTATGACGTTTTGTTTGTGCGTATCGATCACAGTAATTGTAAGTGTGTATGTGTGTGTGTTGGTGTTGGTGTGCCCTCAAAATGTAAAAGTGAGACAAAAATTGAGCGCATTGTTAAAGAAAGGGGAGCAAAATTGAAATTGATATATGATCAATTAGCTGTACATATAAATCATATATACCCATACATATATATATAAATATATATATATTTATATATATATTATAAAAAGCTTCCTTGATTTAGGTTAAAGATCTACTTTGCCTTTTCAGAGTTAATTTATAAAATTATTTTATTACAAATTTTGTTTAGCTTTTAAAAAAAAAGCTGTCAAATGTTTTCCAGGAAATCTATATATATATATATGCGATATATAATATAAAAAAAGTAAATATACATAACTGCATATATTATATATGCATTTAGCTAATGATATATTAGATTAAACAAACTTCTTTTTTATTTTATACTACCTCTTCTGCAGCTTAAAGCTATATACACTTATATACATATGCACATGAGATTCTTGAGATATTTCTTTTTTCTCTTTTATCTATGTCTAGTTGTTGTTGTTGCGGTGTGAGTGTGTGTGTGTGTTGTGGATGAGTATTACAAGTATGCAGAAAGGCAAGTGCTTAAAATGACATAAATTAAACACTCGGCTACCTGTCATCATCATTCTCACTTACTCCCTCTCTCTCTGTCTCTGTCTCTCTCTCTCTCTGTCCCTCTCTCTCGCTCTGTTTTACTGTTACTATATATTTGCATCTCTCTTTCATTCTGCTCATAATCACCAACATCACAGTCAAAGACAGAAGCTGCTCGTGTTGTTGTCGCTGTTGTTCTTGTTGTTCTTGTTGTTCTTGTGTCGGCATCAAAGCTTTGATTTCAACATGGCTCCCTCTGCTCTCAGCCTCACTATAACTGCTGTTGTTGTTTCTGCTATTGCTGCTGGTGCTTCTTCTTCTATTTATTGTTGTTGCTGTTGTTGTGTCGAGTGTCTTGTGGTTCTTGTTGTTATTGTTATTGTTGCAGTTGTTGTTATGTATCCTACAGCTAACAATTAAGTCTAAAGCGTAGGTACACACACTTACACAACACACACACACACACACGCACACACACACACACACGTAGCAGACGACATGAAAAGTTTGTACAAATTTTTACAATAATTACGCATAGAAGCAAAAGCAATTGCAAAAAAAAAAGGAAAGAAAAAAACACAAAAAAAAAAGAAAAAGGAACGCAGAACATGATTAATGCGAAATCTGGAAACATATGTTGCATATGTCTCAACTTTGTTGTACAGTGTACAACGCTGTAAAGCAGTTTGCTGTGTGTGTGTGTGTGTGTGGTGCCATTGTCAGACAGCATGTGCGTGTGTGTGTGTGTGCATAAAATAAAATGCGTTTTTAATTTGCAGATGCGCGTAACGCAAAAATACAAAAAAAAAAGGAAAAATAAAGGAAAAAAAGGAAGAAAAAAATGTGCAGAAAAGGAACAAAATATTGCGAGAGAAAAAAAAGGAAGGAAAAACACAAAAAAAAAAAATAGCTCGTTTTTTGCATTTTTATTGTCGTCGCCGGCGATGGTATGGAAATTATTTGCAGAGTGGCAAAAGCACCTTTATTTATGGTGTAAGTTGCAAGGGAATATGAATAGAGTTAGAGTAGGTGACGAGCGGTGAGAGAGGGGCAAAAACGCGTAGGTGCAGGCTGGTAGGCGCGCAGGCAGGGGCTTCAAAAGAGACATTGCAACGCGACCACCTGTCTCAGTGACAACGCAGACAGCTGCAGGCTGCAGCGATAAGAGAAGCGAAAAGTCGCAACATAAATACGCTTTAAATGAGAATCGCAAAGACAGGTGTATGTTTCTTTGTGTGTGTGTGTGTGTGTGTGTGTGTGTGTGTGATAACCAAATATACAGTAAAGCTTCTGTAAAACGAATTTTTAATAGGTTACAACAAAAACAAAAAGAAGTTGCTAACAAAAATCTCAAAAATCTTTAGCAATTTTTTAAAACAAAAATTTCTACAAAAAATTATTTAACACATAGCAAAAAGGTTTTTATCTAGATATATATATATAAAACACACACATATATATATAGATCTGTTATATAAATATATCAGCTATATATATATATATCATTTATATGTAAATCATATATATATATATAGATCAGTTTCACACTATTAAAAGCTTGTTATATATAGCATTATAAAGCTGCCTATCTAGGATATAGTTTACTATTATATACATATGCATATGTATATATATGTATGGTATATAGCAGCTGCTGTGGGTTGATAGGGTATCATTTATGTCCACATATCATATCATATCATACCCTACACCCAGTCGAATGCTGCCCACTAAGTAGCGCATTTGCTGCATCTAAAGCGTGCGTAAGCGTTGAGTATCTTTATGGCTTGGGAAGAGCTCAATACAACAGCACATATATATCTATATATATATGTGTGTGTGTAATGTGAGGAGAAAGGGAAAGAGGTAGAGTCTAGAGTGGGTACTCTTGGTGTATGTTGCATGCCTCAAATGCCAGCACAAAAGCAAAGCAAAGCAAAATAAAGCAAGGCAAAAGGTAGCCTGACAAACAACAGCGGCGACAACAGAGCCTCATTCCCATAGTAAATACCCCTCTTCCCCCTCACCCATCCACAGCATGCTACATGTTTTCATGTTTCCAGTTCTCAGTTACCACTTTCCACTTCCCAGCTCTTAGTTCCCAGCTCCCAGCTCCCAGCTCCCAGATCCCAGATCCCAGTTCTCAATTCTCAATTCTCAGTTGCCAGTTGCCAGTTCCCAGTTGCATGCCTCACTCTTAGTGTCAGTTGAGTTAGTTGTGGGTATTGAAATATTGCCATGTGCCAGCGCCTGCGCCTGCGCCTTCTGACGACTAACTTGCAACGTGAGCCTACTACCCGCCTACCGCCTACCGCCGCCCAGCTGAAACCCTTGCCATCAACTCAATAGCTTTTATACTCTTTAGGCAAATGTTTACCGGCAACAGCTGCTGCTGCTGCTGCTGCTGCTGCTGCTGCTGCTGCTGTTGCTGCTGCCACTGCTGCTGCTGTTTAGGTGTAGGTTGACAAACCAACCAAACATGCCAGCGCATAAAAAAATGGTAAAACAACAACAAAGTAAAGAAGAAGAAGAAGCAGAAGCATAAGTATAAGAGGCAAACAGCGTGGCAAAGTCAAACGAGGAGGCACTTGAATATGCGCTGCCAGCCAGGCTCTTTTGGTTGCACTTGAAAGCTGCACAATTCCGTTGCTGTTGCTGTTGCCACACAGTCGCACAGTCACACAGCTCACCTGCCTAAACAGCAGCAACAACAACAGCAGCAACAACAACAGCAGCAGCAACAACAGCAGCAGCAGCAGCAGAAACAGCAACAGCAACGGCAATGGAGTTGCATCCCTCTAGAGAGCGTTAAGAATTGTAAGTAGACGTGGCTAAAAAGCAACTCGAGCCATACAAAATTCGCATTCACGTTTTGGCTTTTTACCTTTGCGCCTATTTATCATCAAACGTTGAGGCACACACACACACACATGCACACACACAGATAAAGACAGAGACAAAAAGACAATGAAACAGTGAAAGAGAAAAAGACAGGGACTAAGAGAGAAGGAGGATGAGGGAAAGACACATTTGCAGTCTAGAAAATGGAATGTTTGCCATATGAAGTTCAACTGTTAAAAAGAAGTTAATATCTATACTAAAAGCACTAAACTGTTTGACTAATTTAATACCCTGTAATCACATAATTTAAATAAATATATTAGGTTAATACAGTAGATATATATATATATATATATATATATATATACATAGATATATATCGGTTAATATAAGTAATAGCCAAAGACTTTTATAACATCATTTGGATAGCAACAGCAGCTTGCGACTGAAATTGCAACTAAAACATTGACTGCATCTGCATCGGCATTTGCATCTGCATCTGCATCGGCATGTGTATTTGCATCTAGAAACTGGAACTGGGTCTGTGATCTGTCGCTGCAGCTACTACAACTAATCTCTCTTTCTCTTTTCACATTCATTCTCTCTGACCAAAAGCCAAAAGCCTAAAGCCAATCAAGCAAGATTGTTGCCAACAGCCAACAGCCAACTGCCAACAGCTAAAAGGCAACAACCAACTGCCAACAGCCAACTGTTGCCCCAAAGTCCAAGTCCAAGTCCAAGTCCAAGTTCAACTCCAAATGGACGTTACATTCCATTTAAAAGTTGAAGTTGGCGACGCGAATTGTTACTCCTACTCCAGTATAGCGTGAGAAAGAAAAATATTGATTCAAAGACCCAAGCGATATGCAAAGTACGATTAAATTCCACAGGACCAAAAGAACACATTAAAAAAAAAAAAAAAAAAGAGAAACGAATATAAAACCGGATTGCAATTCAAGTCAAAGGTGCTAAATGAAGTTCTTAATTAAGTGCTGCAATGTGGATAAAGATGAGGATGAGTAACAGGATGAGGATGAGGGTGAGTATAGGGTGAAGAAGCAGTAGAAACAACAGGAGTATGACAACAGCAACAGCAGTTGAATGCAACTGTAACAATGTCTAATGTCCTTCACTCTCTCTCTCTCTCTCTTTCTTTCTGCCTGTCTCTCTCTCTTTCGCTCTCTGCGCTTGCTTATATTATTATCTGACTCAGATCAAAATGAACAATCAAAACGGAATGTATAAATGATACTGCTGCTATCAGACATTCCGATCAGTATTATCTTTAACATGACTTGAGCTATATAAATATATATATATATATATATATATATATATAGATTCTTATCTGTCTTTATATACTATAAACGGAATCAGAGACAGGAATCATACTAATGACTGGACATTAAATATAGTTTTCTATATTTAACTTGCAGAAACATTTAATCTTATTACATCCACAGATTCTATATATATATATATATCTATAACTTTCTACACATACATGCATATATACATATACATATATATATATATTCATATTCTGCTACAGATCTATTTAGGTTCTGGAAACATTTTAAGCTGCTTTTTAGTCATTGAAAGTGAAACCTACTCTGAACTCATTAAGTAAACAAAGTTATTTGCAGTCACATAAATAACAATTTAATTAAAAAAATTACAAAAGAGCAAAGAAAAATATATATATATATATATATATATATATATATAGATGTATATGAAAGAAAGCAACCCTAGAAGTAGTAAGTACTCGAAGTAGAAACAGCAGTAGAAGCTATCAAGAGTGCCATAAATAATAATAATGATATACAAAAAAATTAACTAAAGTTAAAACTGATTATGATTATGATTATGATTAGTGCTCGTAGGAAGCCAGCAATAAGAGGAAGAACTAGGGAGGGGCGGCAAAAAAAACAAAAAAAAAAAATATAAAATAAAAGACAGCACATGCTGCTCGACCCTCATTATTAAGCGACATTTGTGGCATGACATGCAACAAGCGGCAGATTAACATAAATTTAAAGGCGTCATTAGATGCCTCCAGCATAACTATGTATGCTCTATCTACATGTATATGTATATGTATATGTATATGTATATGTATATGTATGTATATCTATGTATGAGGACACAACATGGCACAAGATTGAATAAGGCAAAGTGTAGTCAAGTTGTAGGCAAGTTCCCAAAGGTAAGGCAAGTTTTATGGGCCGCAACAAAGTAGTTAAAGTACTTAACAAACACCTGTCCAAAAAAAAAAGGAGAGAACAAAATTGGAAAAGTATAACAAGTATGTACGAAAAACAGAACAAAGTCTAAGAAACGAATATAAAATACCCTAAGATCATATACTATATAAATATATAGCTTATCTTGCAGTTAAGTTGAGCTACTTCAGACTCTTTCAGTGGCTTAAAGTTTCAGGCGTAAACTTAAGGTATATATATGGTCCGATTTGGCTGAAATTAATAGCACAGATTGTATATATATATAAAAGTCTATAAGCAAAAGTTCAAAGCTCTAGTTGCAGCTTTGCGTTGTACAAAGCTTTTTAACAATTTGCCAAAATTTTAAAAATTGCATAAGAGCAAAAAATTTGCAAGTTCAAATCACATACAAATTTTTATCGTTTATATGGTCAGATTTTGTTGAAATTTTAAGCACAGATTGTATATATAACTATATATATATATGCAAAAATTCAAAGCTTTAACTGTAGATTTGCCTTGTTAAAAGCTTTTTTATGAATTATGCAAAATTTGCGTAAAAGAAAGAAAGAAAATCTAGACACAATTTCTCTGGAGTTATGAAATTTAATTAAAGCTAATCATATTATATAAATTTCTACAAGCTTAAGCTACCTGATTTGAGGTTTGGGTCACAATTTGTCTAAAGCGTTGGCGTGCGTTAATAATAATTATAATTAAAATAATAATTGTAGATATTTATCTTCTTAAAGATAATTATTCGTCTCTCTAATTATTAGCGCTAATTCTTCTCTTATGAGAGCCATACAAATCTTTCAAGTGTTATATTATTTTATTTTATTATTTTTGTTGTTGTCGTTGTTGTTGTTGTTTTTTTTGTATCTGTTTTCTTCTCTGCTTTGATTGAAAGATGTGCCTAATTGATAGTCGCGCACTCGCACGAGTCATCGAGACGTCAAGATGTTGTGGAAAAGCCTCTGCCCCCCTTTTAACCTACAGACTCCTAATTTCAACACAGACAAGTAAAGACAATACAATACTCAGACTTAAGATGACTAAAGAATCAAAAGAGAAGTGAAGAGAAGACAAGACAAGACAAGACAAGTCAAGACGCGTCTTCAAGTGCGTGTCATTCTGTAATTTGGCTTGATTATTATTAATTTGCAGAGCGCCGCTGCCACGTTCTACAGTGGATTGTTTTTTTTTTAAAAAAAAAGGTATATTACTTATATATATATATATATATATTATAAATATGCGTAGAGTAGGAGACAGAGATGAATGAATGAAGAAGTTGAATGCAGAAGAGAGTAATTGTTATGAGGAGGTTTCTTCTATGCCGCAGGCCAAAATATTTATTTGATTTGTTAATGGTTCCTAT
The DNA here is from genome assembly GCA_037044455.1 of Zygothrica quintamaculata. Taxonomy (NCBI): domain Eukaryota; kingdom Metazoa; phylum Arthropoda; class Insecta; order Diptera; family Drosophilidae; genus Zygothrica; species Zygothrica quintamaculata. Next base: position 81,587 of record JBAMBS010001413.1, read on the forward strand.
GGAATGGTGTGGATGCTGGGCTAAATATGGCAGGGGGAGGGGAGGGGGGAATGTAGACACAGGAAATGATAAACAATTGAGTAAAGCAACAAAAACAACAACAAGAAAAAAATTAAAAATTAAATATAATAATGAAAACTTACATGAAATGAAACAAAACGTTAAATATCAACTTACCTGTAAGAAAACAGAAAGAAAATTATTTTAAATTGGGTTATATATATTAAGTTTATATATATATATAAGTATATAAGTTAATGATAATGATGATGATAATGAGTTTGGTTGTTGAATTTCTTATAACTTACGAAAAAAAAAAACAACAAGAAAAAGGAATAACAAAGCTAAGAAATTATCATTTCTTTACAGATTGATTTTATCTTTATTTGATTTGAAATTCATTTGCTCTTTTTTCACTTTTTATTATTGTTTTCTTAAGATTTTGTTTAAAGCATAAATATAATGAATATATATATATATATGTGTCTACAGTAAAAACTCGCTAATTTGTATGGCATTCGTTTTATATTTTACTCCTTAAGTTTTAACTTAAGACATTTCTGTATTTCTTTTTTTTTTGCAAGTTCACTTTAACGAGGTTCAACTGTAGCTACTTTGTTCAAAAGTTAAGATCCGTTTTAATCCAGTTAAATGTGGTTTTAACTGATTTATGTGCATTTCGTTTCTTTTGCTGTATATATAACTTATTTCTCTGCCCCCCCCCCCCCCTCCCCCACACTTGTCTTCTCCCGTCCATCTCTACCTCCACCACGCTCTCGGTCTGAGTCTCTTATGTTTTTTGGTTTTGCTAATTTTTCAGTCAACTTATCTCATATTTAACTCACGTGCACAATTCATGGAAGTCACAAAAAAACTAATTTATACACATATTTTCTCACTGTGTAACCCTTTTTGGACTTCCTCTATTAGCAGCTCCACCTACTTTAGTTGCCTCAAACAGCAAGTAACTTGCAACCCGCAACCTGCAACCTCTTAGCGGCTACTACAGACAGGAGCTGTATACACTGTGTACACTGTATGTATGTGTGTGTGTGTGTTGTGCGTGTGTGTGTGTGTGTATGTATGTAGGTAAACAGTCATGTAAATTTCACAGAGCCCGACTCAGTCAGACACAGACAGACAGAGAGACAGTGAGACAGGCAGACAACAGTCATACACTTGGAAGATGATTGCATCAGGGCACATGGAGGATGGCAGTCAATTGACGCTTTGTTTTATAACTTTCAAGCCATAAGATAATAAACAACAGTTTCGATCTACACAACCAACTATCTCTCCATCCCTATTTAACTCATTGTCTTTTATTGTAGAAGGCTTCTTTCTTTCTTTCTTTCTGTCTGTCTATCTGTCTGTCTGTCTGTCTGTCTGCGTGTCTTTCTTTCTTTCTTTGGGCTGCTTAGGTAGTTTTCGTAGACGCTTGCAGGTTCACAAGGCGCCGACAACTGAGAGAAACCACCAAAGGTGATGACTGCTGTAATTGTTGTTGTTTCTTGGTAAAAGGTGTTGTATACACATACAAGCACACATACATGCATACATATACAGACATATATACATTTACATTTCCTTGGCAAAGTCAAGAGCAAAGTGCTCGGAGAGACTCCTTCTTTGCCTGCATGTGTGTGTGTGTGTGTGAATTTCGTTGAAGTTAAAATTTTGACTCTTGACAAGGTTCATAGCATAGCTTTCAACTAAGGTCTGAGAAAAGGTTTAAAATGCAGCCAAGAACTGTTTAACTAAAGTTTATTTTTCACTTAATCTCAGCTCAAGATATATATCCTTTATTTACAGTTAATAAGGATATAACTCTGATTTAAAGATATATCTTTTAGTGTTCTATACAATTTAAAATTGCAAATACAACTCTAATCTATAGCTATATCTTTTACTAATAGATATATTGTAAATGTATATATCTTTCAGTTAAATATTTATCTGATGGTTATAGTTATTAACTCATTGTATACCTAAATATATATTATTTATATGACTTAAAATGCCTTTTGTAGTCGCTTTTTAAATACCGAAAATTCCAACCAGATTTCACTCTCCTCTTATACTCTCTCTTTCTCTCTTTCTATCTTTTATTCTGTCCCTTTCCATGTTGCTGCTGAGATTCTTGTGGTTCCTTACGTATTTCTGTGCAATTTAAAAAAGTGGAGCACAAATCAGCAGCTTTTAGGCATTGCTATAAGACGCCTTTCAATATGGTATCAGTCTGTGTCTGGGCTTGGAACTGGGCCTGAGACTGGTCATTGTCCAGAAATCTTAAATATGGCAATCAGGAGTAAAGGAATGGAAAGCAAAGTAAAGCAAAGCAAAAGAATGGAAAGCAAAGGCGATGCTCATTATTAAATTTTGGGCATTGTAATGTTTATATACCTATAAATGCTATAGTCTCTGTATGTGTGTGTGTGTGTGGTTGTGTAAGTGTGTTTATATATATTATAACTGCTTAGCTTTAATGGCTATGGAACACGCGTTCTCATAACGGTTTTAATGAAATACATAAATTCGCCTTTGATTCCATGTCGCCTTCGATTCCACTTGGGTGAGCCAAACGATCTAAATGATTCAACGATCCATCGAGGCATCAACAGCATCGAGTGGCCTCAAGTGCATTTAAAGTGCGATCCAAACGATTCAACGTTCCAAACGATCCAAACGATTCAACGATCCAAACGATCCAGCGATCCCCTTGGACCTCGATCGTGAGCGTGAGCAGTTTACTAAAAACTTATTTTTTTGAGGAATTGTTTTCATTTATTCTCTCTTCTTTTGTGCATTTTTTTGTTTTTGGCTTCCTTTTCTTATCTTTATAATTATGTTTTTGTGATTTTCTTTTTTGGATTTTTTATTTTTTGGATTCATTTTGGTTGATTTTTCTTTTTTATCATAATTAGCTGCAATTTTTAGTGCTAAAGCAAGTTGCAATCGACAGTCGACAGGCAGCAGGCGGCAAGTTAAATACTTGTAGTTTATACATATATATATATATATATATATATATATATATATATCTTTTTAAACTCTTCTCTTACTGTTTACCCACAGTTTACCCCACCAATACATACATATAGTGGATTTGCTTTTAATGCGCTGAACTGAATCTTTTTCAAGCTTTTTGCATAGAATTTCTTTTTAGCTGCACAAACACCAAACAATTTTGCACAATTTACGGCCATGAATGAAATGAGTTACTACGTTGATGCCGACAAAAGATACACATGTATATGTATATATATATGTATGTATATGTAAAACTATACAGGAGTATGAATATGCCAGACCAGCACAGACCAGGCCATACCAGAACAGACAAGAAGGTTACAGAAGAGATGAGAAGAGAAGAGAGAAGACCAGGCCAGGCCATTCCAGATTAGAGACCAACAAAATCTGAAGTAAAGACAAGTTGAGTTGCGTTGAGTCCACTCAACTGTGAAGCAGGTAAAGAAATTCGTAGCATAGAACGGTACAGGATATGGATATGGACAGACAGAAATACAAATATATATATATATATATATATATATAGATGAGAAAGACAGACCAGAGACAGAGAGAGAATATAGTCGGCAAATGTACAAAGCGTGAAGCGAGGGTGAAGAAAAGAAAAAAAAAATAGAAAAGGAGATTTTTTCTTTTGGTTGCTGCTTTCATTTGATTTCAATGAACTCACTCGGCTAGCGAATGTTGCAAGTGCAAACACAAAACAAACAGCTGATAAAAATGTAATAGACAACAACAATAACAACAACAGCAGCAAAGAGTAAATGTATCCATATAAGATACACAGTATCTATAGACATATAAACGCAATGGATTTGTGCAGATAAATATAGACAACATTGATACTGATACGATTACAGATACTGTATACAAATAAATATATATATATAGACACAAACACACACACACACACACACACAAATATATTAGATTTACTTTGCTTTCTTTTCTCTTATGTTTTTGTTGTTTTTATTTTTTGGTTTCACATTACAAACACAATTTCGCTTGGGAAAAGGACAATTTGTTTTTGTCCTCTGCCTACAATTTGCGTTCGATTGTTTTGGTTTATATAATATATATATATGTATAGATATATATATATATATATATATATATATATATCTATATCTGTATATATATACATTGTAATTGAAAACCATTTGTCAGCAACTTTGTAGTACTTTGTATTGCTAATTTCTGCTACTCATATCCTTTTTTTTGTTTCTTTGCTCTCAGGATATGCCGGAAATGTCTTTATTTGAGAGCGTCTAAAGTTCTTTTTTTCTTTTCTTTTTTTAACTCAATGAATATTGATTTTGATTTTGTTAACGTTTCAATAGAAAATCTAATAAAAACGAATAGCAACAGGAAGTAGATGTATTTCAGTTACATTTTTATCAAGGCTATACTTTACAGTGAAACCTCTACAAACGGTAGCCCAAGCGAGTTGTCACTTGGTATATAGAAAAAATATACTTATAAAGAGTTGAAATCAATTTAAAATACATTTAGTATACAGCTTAAAGCTTAAATAAGATCAATATATATACATCAAAGAGTTATCGATTAATATAGTTCAGTTATAAACTTATCAAATCTTATATATATATATCAATTAGTGATATACTTTCATATTGAATAAACTTTATTACAATTCAATTCTCATTTCTGTTCATTAGCACGAAAAATTGCTTAATAATTTCCCCAAAAATTGATTTATCGATAGCAAAATTTATCATTTATAAAATAAAATTTTTGCTGTTTCATTTTTGATATTGTTACACTTTATTTGCGCTTGCTAAGGAAACAGTAAAATTCAAAGAAGTATCTTAAATTTCAACTAAAATAATATCGATAAATAATTTTCGATGGATTACAATTATCTTTAACTAGTTTATCCAACAAAGTTAGTTGCTTTTCAGGCTACGCTGACTATATACTTTCGATATGGCTGTATTTTCTTAATATAAAACTAACAATCGAAATGTATATCGATAGTTATATAAAAATATATATATATATATATATTTATATATATTTACTACTGCTTCACATACACATACACACGCATGGGGCGCCAGTGTAGGAAATCCTTTAAAATCACATATTATTAAATGAGTTTTAGTTTATGGCTTGATTATAGTCGTTAAGTCTAGTAGATGTATAACTGGCGCACTCATACTTTCTCTTTCCAACTTATGGCTATCACTATTTCTATCTCTGTTTTCGACTATTTCCAGTTTAAGCTCTGTGCGTGGGCAGCATATTCCGAAAACAAACCAAAAAGAATAGAGAAAAAAAAAACTTGTTGTGGCATCTTTTTGAGCTACCGACAAAGTCGTCTGTCGAGACGAAGCACCAAATGGAGCCAGTTGTAGCCCCTAAAGCTGTATGGAGCTATGAGTCTAGCTGAAGCTGTAGATGAATATATAGTAGACAATGATGTTGATGACACAAGTACATCATCAGAAACATCATCTGGTTATGGGTTAAGCGCCTATAATATCGTGTGGGTTGTTGTCTCTTCAATTTATCGCTTTTGATTTTTGATATTTTTTTCCATTTTTATTTTTATTTAAATTTTATTTTTAGGGCCAAAGGGAGTTAAATTTTGTTTATAAAAAAAATGAAAAAAAAAAATATATAGAAAAAAAGTTACCTTTCCAGTTAGCTGTCATTTAGATTTGTCAGCTTTAGACAAGTTGAGGTCTTTGGGTCTTTGGGGTCTTGGCCTTTCCGGTAGCGTGGTCCATAAAACCCACAAATTTATGGCCGCTGACACTTTTGGCACTTTACTTTATGGGTGTGTGTGCGTGTGTGGCTTTTTGTTAAGGGCATTTTATTTTCAATTTGTTACAAGCCTCATTATACACACACACACACACATACATATAAATGTTATACATATATTATAAAAAATTAATTTTCATGTTGCCTCATTTTACGCGTATTTAATGTGCTGCGACTTTGGCGATCAACAAGAAAATTAACAAAATTGTCACCAAATTTAATACTCAGCGACTAGTTTGGCATTTAAAGTGACTCCCAAACTGTAGGCATATATATATCTAATTTACATATATACACATATATATAGTGGAACCTTTATAATTCATAATTGAAAACAATATATTGTATTATAAATAGTTTATATAGACTATTGAAAGATATGTATATCACTTATCGAGTGTGTACTGTACACTATACACGTTGACAGCTGTTAATTTTGAAAATAGTTAGCTAAATATCTGCTTGACTTAAGCCACTCGATTGAATTGCAATTGAGGCGCAGGATTATACTTTATGCAAAAGTTTCTACAATTTTCACTTTTCAATTTTCCATTACGATTAGCATTTTCCATGGCAACACATAAACTGGACCTATTGAAGAACTAATTGAAAACAATTATTTGCCAGATTAGGCCAAAACAAATGGCTAAGGTTAATCCTAGGACTTAGGGCTACTTCCGTTAAAGAATTTTCAATTTTCTACTCGTTGAGTGTAAATAAAATAAGAGACTTACGGCTTAAGGCATACAAGGCAAAACGGCTCATTCGAATTCATTGTCATACACACACTTATCCCCTCATCCTTACACCCTACTCCGTTCACCCTTATACCTCTTATCCTTAGCCATATACATACATTCCCATAGCGGCACTTGACTGTGTCTCTATCTCTATCTGCCTGAAAACGACCTTTGATGGGCAACTTGGGATAAGAATGTTATGAACTTTTTTTTAGATACGCACGTAGCCACGATATACTTAACATTAATTACACTCCAACTTGGCAGCTGGAAGTTGTTGACTGTTGGTTGTTGGTAGTTGAAGTTTAAGCTGGAACTGACAACAGGCAACTGGCAACTGGCAACTGGCAACTGGAAAGTTTAAAGTTGGCGGCATAAAGTTATCAACAGACGCGCCATCAAAGTGTTTGGTGTAAAATGTACAGAAATCTTTGATGTGACCTAATTAAATCAACGTGAGGTCGTTTCAATCTATACATATATATATATATATATATATACTCATCCATATATATGTACATATATATATATATAAAGAGGGGTTGATAGTTGGTAGAGTGAAGCGTAACATTGGTTAGAGGCCATTGAAGTCAGTTACTGATCAATTTAACATTCGTCACGGATAGAACCCAAAGCAAAATAACTTGAGGCGGCTCCCAGTTGCATATATGTTATATATATATAGCTTTAACTTCAGACCAGATAAACACAAAAAAAAACACACACACACACACACATACATTATGAAGTTAAACTTGGAAAAAGCAGCAGCAACAAAAAGAGCAGCGCCCTTAAAAGGATGCAAGGATTATGCCAGCACACAGCAATAAATCAGATTTAGTTAAGCACTTAGAAATGGCTTAAAAGTGAACTGTATAAGATATATATATACATATAGGATTATATGCAATATATATCTATATATAGATATAGATTAATCAACAATTTTTTAAGCAACTTTGCAATTAGCTCAATGAAAACTTAAAGTTGCTCAACTTATTATACTGATACTTTCTAGGAATTGAAGCTATATATATATATATATATATATATATTTAGTTTATACATATATATGTAGAATAGTAAACTATGATAATCATACATCAACATTTTTAAATATCTATTGTTATATATATATATATATATATATATATATTGTGACTCAATAACAGACTCCAAGTGAACCGTTTGCATTTCGCAATATCATTAGCTAATGACATTGAGAGAAGAGAATATACGTTGTACGAAGTAAGTTCATATTTCTCAACCTTTTTCTTAGATTATATAAAATCGCTCTATCAAAACAAAACAAAACAAATAAGAGCAATACCAACAGCAGCAGCAGCAACAAAGTTCTTAGAATGAATCATGCTGATGCAGAGATCTTGCAAAAATTAATACTCATTTTTGATCCTAAGCAGATCGTTTTGAATCAGTCAAGCAACGACTTAATTGCCATAATCCCTGGCACAAGTCGGGATACCAAAAAAAAAAAAAAGACACTCATAATAAAATAGTTATGAAACAAATGGACAAAGCACAAGACAGGCATTCAGACGGCGACGACGGCAACGACGGCGACTAAGACTGAGACTTAGACTGAGACTGAGACTGAATCTGAGTCTGTGAGTGAGTCAGAGATAGAGATGGTGAGATAGAGAGAGACAGAGAGTGGGAAGAAGAGAAGTATGGTAGATGGGAAACCAGGCAAGACTTGGCAGAAGAAGAAGAGGCCATCACGAGTACCTCCTCTACATACATATATTTTCAAGGGCCTGAATGCTGCTCAATGATTCTCAGCAACAACAACAACAACAACAGCAACAACTAAAAAAGGTCAAACGTGGCCACTTTGAGTTATCCAAAAGATATGCCAGAAGATATCGCTGCTACTCTTTACCCCCCGCACAATGGAGGACAATGTGTGGTCTCTCACTACTCCCTGACCTTCGCATGAAATGTAAAACTTTCTGTAGCAACAGCAACAGCAACAGCAGCAGCAGCAATAACAGCAACATTAACTCCTTAAACAAGTTCCTTTGCTGCAACTAAAGTTGCAGTTAAAGATGAAGTTGGCATTAAAGTTGGAGCTGTAGTTGGCGCATTCCAACCATACCGAAGTGGCTATTGGGGCATTTGCAGTGACTGAACATATATGGAGATGGACTTGGGATGCCGTTGGCAATATCTTTAGACATATTTATATATAACCATAAATATATGTATGTATATGGTATATATGAGTTTCATTTACCAGACAACCAATTTGGTCAATGCCTTAACACCTACAAAATATGACCAAGGATCGGCAGGAAGGCAACACAAAAGTCCTGAAGTTGTCTGTAAACTTTGGGAAGGGGAATCGCACAAAAGGAGTGTAGTAGCATACAAATGAATGCCATGCCCATGTTATATGTTATATGTTTCATGTTTTATGCGCATAAAATGCATTTTAATTGTTGCATTTGTTGTACGTTAAACAGAGAGAGAAGGAGCGAGCGCGAGTTGCAAGTTGCAAGCTGCGAGATTCAAGCAAGACCATAAAGAGTCTCAAGACATTTTCTCACGCTACAGCTACTTATGCTTATGTATATGTATATATATGTATATATAAATATATATAAACATATTTGGTCGAAAATTACGTAGTCGTCAGATCTGTAGAGTTTTCGGCCAAATTTCATAATGTATTCCAACTTGTGCTTCATAGCAATTAGCCATGACTCAAACGGCAGCTCCAAATAATTACAATTACATTTAACATGTTTATTAATAAATACAGTAAAGAAAAAGGGTGTGCATATGTGTGTGTGTGTGTGTGTGAGTGTGTATTGTATACTGGAAGCGCCCAGAAGCGTCGGCCTATTTGAACGTGCGAGTGAAGCTCAAAAGATAATGAAGTAGTTAAGAGCATAAAGATTAGACTTAAACCAACCAAAAACTAAAACATTCCTTCCACACATTGCCCTTCCCCTTCCCTATAATACTCACTGTACTGCTACGTCTACATCAGCAACTTCATATACTACATCCTCAGTTACCCCTTTAGCTTACCCTCTCCTCTTGCCTATACTCAACTAGCTACTATTAGGCATTCACTTAAAAAGTTAAGCGCCCTCCAAGACTTTGGCTAACTGCGTCTTCCATTACTATCAATTTTTCTTTCCCCTAGCTCTTTCTCCTAGAGTTCCAGTGCTCAGGCAAATGAAGCATTAAATCGTGCAACAAACAAACAAGCGACAGCAACAACTACCAACAACAACTAGCAATAACTATTAGCCAACTGTTTTTACTAACAACAACTAAACGGAATTGCAACAAAAGTTGCACAGAAAGTTAACCCCACGGAAAAACGGTTTCAACTTGAAACATTCAATTGAACTCCATAAGATTTTGCATAGAATACATAATGAATTTGGCCTAAAGATATAAGCCAAATCAAAATTTTTACAACCATTTACGTATAAGATGAAATCAGAAACGTCAAATGATCGTAGGAGTTAAATGGGAAGATGCCCAGGGGGAGCACAAAAAAGAGAAGTAAAAACTAGGCGCCAGGTATGCGGAATGGCTAATGGTTGTGTAGTAGAGAGGGGCAAGAGAGGGAACAGCATTTACATAATGAGCATGTCTGTGGAGGCTAAGTATCCCTCACGCTGTCTCTCTCTCTCTCTTACTTACTGTCTGCGGAGGAGCTACAGAAATTGTTAGGGAAACAAATTTAACAAATTGTTGCTGCAAGAAAAGAAAGAATTGTTGATAAAGTGGTAGAGGGAATGCAAGAGAAGTGGAATTTGGTGTAGACATAGTCTAAGTGCATTGTTATGACATACTCGTTAACGTATTCAAAACATTCAACAAAAGGCAAACAAGAATAAATTGCAACAGGAAAATGTCAAGAGCAAAAAAAAAATTACAACTATAAAAATTTTGCAAAGAAAAATAAAACAAATGTTCTGTTTCTTAAAGAGAAATAAAAATCTACTTTTAATTTACATATATTTATATAGAATATATATTATATAGAACGATTCAGTTAGAGCAACTTGTTGAGCTCTCAGCAGCTCATAAAATGATTTAAGATGCCGCAATCCACAAGCCCAAAATGCAATACAAAATCTCAAAGAAGAATTATTTCGCATAATGATGATATAGTGGCACATACTTGTGCTCAAATCCAATTCCCATATACCAAAACTCATGAACCCGAAAACCCATGCCCAAACCCATACTCATACACATACACATGGCCATGCCCATATCCATGCCCATGCCCATGCCGATGCCGATGCCGATGCCCATACCTATATCCTGGTCGGCTGGTTTGTAGCCTGGGACTGAACCTGTGCAACACAAGTGAAGAATGCGGCTGGCAGCAGCCGCAACACAACAATGCAAAAAAAAAAAAAATAAAATATATAAAAAATGAGGTCCAAAAAACCAACACAGCACACCAAGAGATAGTAAGAGATAGAAAGGGAAGGATGGAGAGAGACAGAGCGAGGCAGGGAGTGGGAGGGTTAAGCGGAATAGTGGCAGTGAATGAGAGGGCCATTTGGTTTTGGTCGCTGGAAAATGATTAATAGTCGTGCGGTTGCTCGCTTAGCCCTGGCAACAGCAATGACGACGACGACGATGACGATGGCTGCAACGCCGCAGTTACCACAAATGTTGCAGTAAGCGCTTAAGTGGAGCAGCAGCAACAACAACAGCAGCAACGGCAACAGTAACAGCAGCAGCAGCAGCAGCCACAACGTAAAATCAGCGGCGCTGTAAATTTCCTTTTGGCCAAAAGGTAGCAGAGACGCAGGTTACGAGTAGTCCAAGATATCTTGGTCTCAGTTCATGTTTGAGTTTTTTTTTTGCCTTTTTTTGGTTTTTTTTGTATTTTTTTACTTTTTTTGTTTTTGTATCTTTGACTGTGAGAATGTTGTACGTGTGAGTAAAGATGCTGATGTCTACCCTACTCATGCCCACTACGCTGCCTCCGCCTCCTCCACATCCTCTCGCTTTCCATATATACACATATAGACACACACACACATATATATATATATATATATATATATATAGGTATATATACTGGAATTATTTTTAACGATTTAATGTTTTGTGAACTGCTTAAATTGTGCAAACAATTTGAACTAAGTGCCGCGATGAGCACTCTAGACAGCTGAGAGGGGTGGGGTAACTAACACTAAGGCAACTGCCAGCAACTGATAGGCACACACATACACACACACACACACACACATATGCAGGTGAGTTAAGTTCTGGGTTTGCACAAAGCATTTTTTGATGTTGCTGTTGATGTTGCTGTTGTTGCAGTGCAACATTGAGTGTACCCTGTGATGGCGCACAGGAAGTGCAACTTTAATGAAGCATTTAAGTGGCAGTTGTTGTACTTTTAGTAGTTCTTTTTCTTCTTGTTGTTGCTGTTGCTGTTGCTGTAGCTGATGATGATAGCAACAAAGATTTTGGACACACGGAAGGTGTTATGCAGCTGTTGCTGTTGCTGTTGCTGTTGCTGTTGCTGTTGTTGCTGGTCCTCAATGAAGCTGCAGACAAAGTAATGCCCTGGGAAAAAGAATATCAAGTGTGCTTTAATTGATATTAAACGTGAACATTATAATGTTATTCATGTATCAGATGCATAATTATCGATAGATAATCGATTAATTTGTCGCAACTCAGCATTAACAATTTAATTTTTATTGCCTGTTGGCGCAACATGCAACAGACACATGCATTAATTTGGTAATATAGAATGTTATTGATGATTTATCAGTTATTGATGTTATGGCAATCGGTTTTTTATTTTATATTGCCTAAAGCTTATTACATTATCAAACGATATTATATTGTTATCGATATAACGCTAAGTATATTACATATATATTAATATGAACCGAAACAGTGTAAACTTTGTTTGCTTTGTAAAATTATCGCAATTAATCGATATCGATATCATGAGTGGTTTATTTTCTTTTCGTTTTGAAAACGTATCAAAGCGTAAGCATCGATTACTGCCTTGGTGCTAATAAGGTAAGTTGGCAACAATTTCAAACACCAGACAAAAGGAACAAGGAAAAACCCTTATGCAGCACTTTGTCTACTTTGTTTTGTGTCCATGAATCATGCTTGCAACTTCAACGCAACAAAGAACAACACAAAAAGAACATGAAATATAATAATAATAATAAAAATAATAATAATAATAATAATAATAATACAAAGAAGGATATAAAATTCCACGCAAATCAACTTGAAAACGAACCAAGCAATATATTTAAAAAAAAAAGAATAAAGAAAAAAAGTAAGAGAATCGAACTAAATAACTTTACAGCAGACAAAAAGGAATGAAACGGACAGACAAACAGAGTTGGGACAGTATGGACAGACAGACAGACATGCTCCTTAAGGCACTATCGCTTCACGATTCCACTGTCCAGTCAGCGAGTTTGGCGCATGCGTCGACTACTCATCGTCTTTGCCGTTCACCTACCCCTTTACCCCTTTACCCCTACCCTAACCCAACAACACAACTACCGCTGCAATGTTTCTGTGCAATGTGAACCAAAAAAAAGAAAAAGAAAACAACATACAGACACACACACACACACACACACACACAAAGTAAAAAAAAGGGTACCAGTTTCCAGACCAGTCCACAGCAGAAGCCACAACGAAAAATCTCTCAAGAAATTCCTTTAGTACAACTAAAAAAAAAAAACAAAAATAAATATCAAAGAAATCTGTTTCGGAGCGCAGAGGCAAAAAAATGTTGTCACACCGCTTTTACACACTGACCAACAGCAGTTGTTTCTTCTTCTTTTCATTGTCGTTGTTGTTGTTGTTGCTTTTGCTTTTGCTTGGGCCTAGGCCAAGAGTTGTCTTGGTTAGTTGGTTGGAACGTGAGCTCCTTTTGTAGATTTTAGTTAATTCGTATAAAGCCTGAATTAATCACGCTTAATTGCAATAAGTTGACCAGCCCAATGTGTGTGCGCTCTCTCTCTCTCTCTCTCTCTCTTACACACACACTAACACACACATGTTATCTTGAATGCTAAGAGATCGTTGGGTATCTCTTTCCAACTGCCGCTAATTTTAGTTGATTGTCTGTGTCTCTTTCTGGCTTATTGCATTTCTTGCTTTTGGTTTTTACGTTTATTTGATTTGTTTTCAGGTAAACTGTTGCAGCCTCTGCCTTCTGCTCGAATTCCCTTACATTCCCTTCCCATGCCATCCCTTCCTCACCTTTTGCTCTATCAACTTTTCGTACTTCTTGTTGCCCTCTGTGCCCTTTACCTGCAGACTGCGCTGTTTATTTTTGGTATTCAACGTGATTGGTTTTGTTTTTTTTTTTCTTTTTTTTTCTTTTTGTATTTATTTATTTATTTATTTTTTTTTATTTTGTGTCCTCGACGGTGTTCCAATGTTTCTTTATCTTTTGGTCAAATGCAATGCATCGCTTTGCGTTGTGTTGAGTTGCGTTGTGTTGCTTTGCTTTGCGTTGTGTTGCATTGCGTATCGTTCATAATTTCATGGAAATGCAGAGAAAGATAGAGCAAGAAGGAGCAACAGAATGGGGTAGTTGGTGAAATGAGATAGAGGACAACAGGTAAAGTCCAGAGCCTTGATATTAATCAAGGTGTCATTGAAATCGTTTAAATTATGCACTTCAGTCCACCCGAAGTCCAGTCGAGGTTTTATTTTATTTTTATTCTTTTTCTCTTTTTTTGTATATATTTAGTTTGTCGGCGTTTGTGAACCTTCCTTTATTTGCTGTCATATCTTGTTCTTTTATGCCCCCCACCCACCATGCTACCGCTCTCTATTGCGCTCTCTCTCTCTCTTACCCTCTCTTTTTTTTACAGTCTTGTCTGTGCCTGTCTTTTGCTTTTAGTTGGTTAGATAAGTTAGCCAAAATAAATAGTTGCAGCCTCTTTTTTTTTGTTGGTCGAATGTTGCGTGAGTCATAAATTTTATTGTTTCTCTTTTTTCATTTTGTTTTTTTTTTCTACTTCTTTGCCCTTCGCCTGATAAGCGCCTGCGTTTAGATAAAGCTGGGAATTCTCTACCTTCTCCATTACCTACACCTCTTTCACCCAACTAGTACCAATTCTTTTCCCTTTGCTTCACCTCGTTTCACTCCACACATTCTTATTCTTCTTCATTCAACTTCTACTCGTGACCAGAGTCAATTTTAGTTTCTACCAACATCATCGGCAATTGCTCAAACCGAAAACTTTTGCGATTCTTCTTTGATTCACTTACTCATTTTCCCAGGTAAATAAGTAGGTTACATTTTGAAGCTGTGTGTGTGTTTGTGTGTATGTGTGAGAGAGTTATGAATATTATCTTGATAAGTTCATTTGATAAGCAAATTAATAGAGACCCGGCAAACTTGTAGACCATCTGTTTGTTTAAGCTTTTATTTTATAGACAAATCGTATTTATTTATTTGTTTGTTAAATTTTAATTTATTAAAAGATTTACTATATAAACTCTATATATTTTTCTGTTATATTATTTTATTTGCATATAAAAATTGATTTAAATTGACAAATATATAATTAGATGGAATCATTACCTATAATTTCATCATTATCAAATGATACGAGGTAATGTATTGTTAATATTATAGTTAAGAAATAAACAAAAGATTTATATTTTTTAATTTTATATTATTTATTTATATAAAATAAATTCTAAACAACCTTCAAAATATACAATGAAAACTCTCTTGGCGAACTCCCCCAATATGTGGACAACTATTTTGCTTAGCAACGGCCATAAAATATTAATGTAAAAATATAAATAATGAATATAAAGTATAAATAATAAATATAAAATTCTTTAAAAATATATATAGAGACTTTATATTAATGTAAAATATAAATAATAAATATAAAGTATAAATAATAAATATAAAATTCTTTAAAAATAGATGTAGAGACTTTATATTAATGTAAAATATAAATAATAAATATAAAGTATAAATAATAAATATAAAATTCTTTACAAATATATATATAGACTTTATATTAATGTAAAATATAAATAATAAATATAAAGTATAAATAATAAATATAAAATTCTTTAAAAATATATGTAGAGACTTTATATTAATGTAAAATATAAATAATAAATATAAAGTATAAATAATAAATATAAAGTTCTTTACAAATATATATATAGACTTTATATTAATGTAAAATATAAATAATAAATATAAAGTTCTTTAAAAAATATATATAGAGATTTTAGGGAAGAAGATTAGATGTTAATATAACGTTAGAAAAAATCAAACTATAAGCTTAATATAGTTAATATAAGTTACTTTTTATTACAAATAATGAGGGAGCTCCAATTGGCAGGAGAAAACGGTGATCAGTGTCCGCCCAAGACAGTTTTCACTGTACTATATACAATGTATATAATATATATATATATATATATATAGAGGAATAAATATATATATTCTAATAAAAATATCCTAATACTTTATAGGTTTGAATTCCTATTGGAATTTATTGTAGCTTACCATTGCTGGGCTTTTGCGGAATCTCATTGGCATCGATACCACGAGCTTGGAATATGTGTGAAACGGCACTACAATTGGGATTGAATTGATCGAGGATCGAGGAGCCGGCAGGTGTATTCGAGTTACCGGGTCCGGCAATTGGTCCTGGGGCGGCCAATGCAGCAACATGGGGTTGATTGGTTGGGGGTTCATTTTGTGCATGTGTTGCTGTTCCTGTTGCTGTTAGCAACACTAACAACAATTGACATTTAAATAGTATAAGGCAGGTGGCATATGTTGTTGTTCTTCGGCAGGACTTTTGTTGCTTGTATTGTTGCTGTTGCGATATATGTTTAGCAAACATTTTGGACAACATGTTGTTGTAATCGATGTTCTTGTTGATCTTCTTGATATTATTTTGTTATTATTATTATTTATTGTTATTTGTTGCAAGCGTTTTGTTACAATTAACAATGCAAATACACGTTAAAACACACACTAATACAAAAAACAAAAATCACACACACAGACGAAGAATAAGACGTTGACTATTATAGCCTTGCCGGCATTTGTTTTGCTGTTGCTGTTATTAAAACTTTAATTATTGTTGTTGTTGCTGATTAACTTGCACTTTGCTTTGTGTGTTACCGTAAATATTTTTGGCCAAAGTGACAAAGATAGATAAATAGATGGATAGATATAAAAAAAAAATTTAAACACACGCACAACAAATTAAACAAACACACTGGCAATATAGTTGTTGTTGTTGGTTTAGTGCATTACGTTGTTTTTGCCGGCATTATTATAATTGCCTGTTGTTGTTGTTGCAGTTGTTGCTGTTGTTTCCTACTGTGCATTTTATGATTAGCAGTTGCAGGCAATATGCTCTTTGGTTTCGTTTACAAAATGTTTTGTTTCTTTTCTTTTTAAATCAACAAAAAAAATAACGTATTACAAACAGTTTCGCATTCGTTGACGCTCAACACACAACACACACACACACACGGAAAAGCCGAAGCGAAGCGCTACTCGAACAAATCGTGCGTACGGGCCGAGCGCGAAAATTTGACTGAAAGTAGAAACAGAGCAGCTAATCTTTCATACATTATTTAAGGCATATCTAACAGTATGTTAACTATACGCCAGGGCTGCCAGATCAGCCATTTAGTGGCTGTTTCAGCCACTTTTGGAGGCCCACAGCCACTAAAAATATCATTTCAGCCACTTTTGAAATTGAGGTGCTGAGCAAAAAAAAAAAAAAGTCCACAATTGGCTTCAGGTAGAAGAAACAGGCGAAAGTTGTGGAAAATTTTGATCGTGGACAAAAAAAAAAGGAAAAAGTCAACAATTTATTTTTTGCCTCGCAAACACGTCCTTCTATTCCTTAGCAATTCCATGCAAAACTTTCAGCCACTTTTGACACAGAAAGCGGCTTAAATCAGCTATTTTCCACTCTCAATATCTGGCAGCCCTGCTATACGCCATGCCAGGGCTGCTAGATTTTCTGAGTGGAAAATGGCTGATTTCAGGCACTTTTGCAAGAAAAGTGGCTGAAGTTTTTGACTCGAGTGGCTGAAAAAGTGGCTGATGTGGGAAATATAATTTGTTGACCTTTTTTTTTTTTTTTGCTCATTTCCTCAAGAATACAAGACGTTTACAAGACTACAAGCCGCAATTATATAATTGTCGACCTTTTTTTTTTATGCTCCTTTCCTCGAGAATACAAGACGTTTACCTTTTTTTTTTTTGGTCATCACCAAATTTTCAAAAGTGGCTGAAATGCTTTTTTTAGTGGCTGTCGGCCTCCAAAAGTGGCTGAAACAGCCACTAAATGGCTGATCTGGCAGCCCTGCGCCATGCCATCAATCCAATGTTAATGTAATGCCTCTGTCAAATTACAGTTAACCGTTAACATTACAGTCTGTTAATTTGACATCATTGGCGGGAACATATGATGAATAAGTGTCGAACTATCGATATAGCGAATACAGCTGTAAGATCGATAACATGCAATATTAAATATCAGTTTTAGCTGCTTGTTTTTTTTGCATCGGTTAACGTTAATTCTTATTGTAAATAAATTTAAATTAAATCGTTAATTTCATGTGTTCGGTAGTAATTAGTCTTAAAACATAACTGTCTATATTTTTATATTAAATATTATTTCTAAAACTGCACTTAAAATAAACAAATTCAAAAATCAATTGGCTGTAATTTCATATTTTAAACAGCCTGTTACAAAAACAATTAACTAACAAATTTAAATATAGCCAGACAACTTCTACTTCTAATAATATAAAAAACGAATTTTTTTGAATTTTTTTAAAGAAGTCACATAATCATTTCGTTAAGGCTTATAAAAAATTTTTGAATTTAAGCCATGGGTGATAACAGACCAAACAGTGCTACCAATTAGAGATGGATAAATTAATTCATATTTAAAATCGATAGAATCAGATTGTGTTTCATTTGGTATATCGATTAACGCAAGCTATATATCGACGTTTCTAGATTTTTGAATATTTAAACGAATTTCTTGTTATACGTTACTTTTATCCGTATTTTGCTTGTTTATTTTGTTACAAGTTTAAACAAAAAGTAAAAGTATATTTAATTTTATCACATACTGTGTAAGGCATTGCAGAAGTCCTGCAGGACTTCTAAATATATATATATACATTCATATATATGTATATATATATATATATATATATATATTTATATGTATATGTTTAGGTTTCGTTTGTCCGTATTGATTTTATATCAATGTTAATAATAATAATTTAATTTCAACAAATACAACCATTAAAAATTGATTATAAATAATTTTAATTTTAACAATTTGATCTATACTAAAAAATTTCGTTTGTACTTACACCATACAGATGATAAAGGGTGGAGTGATAATTTTATATTGTAACATGCCGAAAAGTTATATATCGATTTATTACTATAACATATATTTCAATTTTAAAATGGTTTTGCAAATAAATTTAATTGTTTTAGGCTAAGCTTTTTAGTTGGCCAAATTTGATCTACTCTATATATTTAATTGATAATTTAAAACAAACAAAAAAATAAAATATATATTGCTAGATATTTGTCATGTGTAATTTAGATTTAGCATGTCATTATTATACTGATAACTTAGGATCTAATTGAACAATAAGGAAAAATTTGATATCCTTCAAGAGTTCAAGTCTTAAAATTTATTCTTGCACATGATAAGCTCTATTTATGGCAATGATGACAGATGTAAAAATAAATCTGGATAATCTGATAGCCGACCAATGACAAGAGATATTAACAATCATCTATTATATAAAAATTATATTATATAAAAATTGATTCATTTTCTTATTTTATTTTTTTTTTTTTTTTGGTATCGGATTATTTACACGACCAACAAGAACTTTTACATATTATAAATCCTTGCAGGTGAAAGTTAATTACAGGCACAGCTATATACTATATAAATATATAAATATATATATAATATATATATATATAATTTATATATATATATATATATATATATATAAACGGAACATAATCAATTATCATTAATTGAATTTTTATGTAAATCTACAATTTTTTTTTACTTTAGAAAATAATCCGATAGAATTTACGTATTTCCGTACGTACGTTAATAATGATCCGACTATTATCGTTTTATATTATATCTTATACTAATATGGTTTTAGGAACAATCAGTTAAAATTTGAGTAGTTTAAGCTACTCTTCTCAATATTTTCATAAAGAATCAGATATATATAAATTGCCTGCAAGGATTTATATTCGATTTGCTTCGGGATACCGAAAATCATTATTTTTAATATAGTTTTACATACTACAAAAAAAAGTTGTACACACACACCTATTCATATTATTATACAAATATATATAAATACATATATACATATATAAATATACCAATATATATAATATATTAATTTATATATTATATATAAAAATATATTACACATATATATATATCTATATACCTATACATATATAATATAATTTATATATTATACATATATATACATACATATATATACATATATATATATATTTATATTTATATATATGTATAAATTACTAAGACTTTATATATCCATATCAAATGGCTAGTCTACAATTGCAAAATATGATCACCTAGCCGCTTTACATATAAATGTATGTGATTTTGATATCCAGTCGAAATTATATATAAAATAATAAAAACGGAAGCACCGACTACTAAATTAACATAACCAGAAGCCAATCAGTCTAGAGGCTTTTGGTAATATTTTGAAACAAGCGACGACCCCACCAGGACTCCAAATCAAATGGCTTGAAATCATGCAGTGCCGGACTGGGTGGCTCTACCCATACAGCGGGCGCTGCCGCTGCCGTCAATGCTGAATTGGCTATTATGCTATCCACAGGACTCGGTGTTGCCAATGTGCTGGCATTGTTATTATTTGCATCAGCTTTAGAGTCGGGCTTAACTGAGCTGGAATCATATGGGTTTTGGGCAACCAAAATGTTCCATGCTGAGAATTAAAATAGATAATTAGTATTAATAGACATTTATATAATATATAGTTATATATATATATATATATATATATATATATAGTTATATATAAATATATAATTATATACATTTATAACTAGAGCAAGAATAGACAATTTAATCGCTTACAGTCATTTATGTAGCGTATAATCTCCTCATGTTGTGGCGTTATCACTTCATCTTCAATTAGTTTTGTTGGCGCAATGCGCTTGGAAGCGAAGCTTTGTTGAAATACCGGACGCGGTATGCTAAAGAGATTGAAAATGAAAAGCATTAGCATAAGAATATAAGATGCACACGCGCGCGCACACACACATAGATACATGGATACATAGATACATAAATACATAGATACCAATAAAGTAAGAGAAAAATAACACAAGACAGAAAGAGAGACAGAGGGAGGAATATACACTAAGTGAGCACTTATGCAAACATACGCAACGCACATGGGGCCATTTTTTTTGTGACGTAACAAGTGTAGCAAGAAAGCAGAGACAGAAAGTCAATGTGCCGCCTACCGCTAGCGATAACCGACACTGACCCACGTGTTGTCAGTAGTTCAGTTAAACTGTTTGCTTAATTAACATCACTATGTTATATACCAAAGGTCGTGCCACAGCCTTCTTGTGAGAGAGACAGCAAAGCACATCAAAACAAACAAAAACATAATAGTAAAAATTTCAATGCAGCGTGTATTGCTTGCATAAGCAAACATCCGCATGCGGCTGCCAGTGCCACTCCTAATACTTACTTCTTGATTTTGTCGGGGCTGTTAAGATCGTAGGTGGTGCTATTGCTACCATTCTTCTTGCTACTCTCCTTGATGCTCTCGAACTTTTCAAAATTTTGCGCCAGACCTGTGGGTGTTTATAGTTTGTTATTGTTTGAATGCAAATTTTTTTATTATTTTTTTTTTTGGTGTTGCCGGCAAAAAGCACAAAAACATAAAGAGAGCGTTAATGTAGGGGAGTACGATGAGAGAGTTTCGCAGCGCTGCTTTTGGCGACAGCAGCGGCGTGTTGTGACATAACAGCAACACTTTTTTGCAGGGAATCAAAACTAGGGTTTATTGTACTTTTTATACTATATATAATATTTAAATATCTTTTATTACATACCGCGTCGAGATTTAGCAACAATTTTGCTAGGTCCTTTGTTTACCGTGTACATGTCAATCTGATATAAATTGATTCTCTTAAACTAGAAACAATTTTTCTTATAAGTTTTCCCTTTTTTTTTGTGTTTTGTTTGCTTTGACCTATGTGAGTGTTATTCAGACAATCATATGATCAAATGACTTTATTTCAATTTAATTGTTGACAAGATTCTCTTGGATTTTTTTTTATTTTTTACATTTAGTATTTTTATTTTTTATTAATCGTTGCTATCTTATTTGAATTTCACTTTTAAGTTTAGGCAGTTACACAATTCCCGCAGTTATCTTAGAATTGTTGTTTTTATCGTTGCTCCTATTCGAACTTCGCGATTCTCAAAATCAATTGCATGAATTTATTGCCAATTATTTGTGAACGCTTTGGGATAGCGACCAATTTGCCTACTGACTCTTCATACGCGTAACAGTAATGTAACGTATACCACACTGCAGTGGCTCCCACAGTGATAGGTTTAGTACTTACACTGGGGCACAACCATATAAACACACACACACACCTCTATATATATATATATATATATATATATATATACAAATATATATATACTTATACTTATACACGTGCACTTGAATTGCGATAACATATGGTAAGCGGCCAGTGTGTACACGCCAGATGTTGAGCTTATATTGCTACCTGCGCGCGTAATTTAAAATTCATATAAATGGAATTTCACGATTTTCAACTGAAAATTATAAATATAATTGTTCCGTTAAAATTCCCTTTACCTGAAATCTTACCTGAAGCTGCATCAAATCGCAAAATCCACGCAATTTTATTACAAAGTCATAAAATGTCGCGTACATGAACAACGTATATAAGTCACGAATTAGTTGTGTGCAATATCAGTTGCAAGGCAACAGCAGTCATTAACACCTACGTTTCTTTGCTAAGAAATTCAAAGTACTAATCGAAAGCTTTAACCTTATAGTTATGGCCAGCACCGAAACTAATCAAGTCTTGCAGCGTTTGAATAGCCTAAAAATTGTCGAAACACCTCTACAGCAAGTACGGGATGCCAGCAAACGTGAATATCATTCGGAGGATGGTAAAAAGAGTCAAGTACCTGCCACTCCCTGTACTGGTGGTGCAAATTTTTTAACTATCCTCAAGAAGCGACGAAAAAACAAATTGAATCGTGTATACAGCTATGAAGTGGATCATCATTATATCAAAGCTCGTAAATCACTTAAATTTTAACATATGATATAATCAATTTTAGTAATACACACTCATGATTTTAAATCAATTATACACATATTTTTTTGTAACAATTTAAATATAAAGATTCATTAAATATAAAAATATTTAACTTTGCACCTTATTTAAAATTTAATACATTTGTGTGGGCACACTGGTATATGTTGGTTCTATAAGACCTGATGGCGTTTATTATGCAGGGCTGCAGCTAATAAGTAAGTAAGACGAAGTTAATAAGCATTATCTGAGTTACCGACTTGCTTATTATAAAATAGCACATCATTGTTTATCGCTTTAATTTAAATTAAACAAATTATCATTATTACTTAAATAATAATAATTTTGAAATTAAAATTATATGATACGGTAACTATCGATATATCGGAAAATATCTTTTTGATCCACACTCCCGATTACTCTATGTTAAGCCCTGGCATACATGTACTATAGTCTATAGAACAAATGTTTGGTTGTGCACAATGAAGCAATGTATTACAAATGGACAAATAAGTACTAGATTTTTAATATTTATTTATACACTTGATAAATAAATGAAAGCAATGGAAGACAATGAAGATACAAAGGAAAATAATTCAAAGGTAGAGAAGACACAACACGCCTCCCCGGAATTATTACAGCGCAAAATTTATTTTTTAAGTATGTGTTCTCATTTTGTTTATTATTTTATTTCAAAACTGAATTGATTAAGTTATTTTTAGTGGATCAACTAAAGACAATGCATGCCGAGCTTCCAGTGTAAGTATTAATAAAGCATTTAATAAATACCTAAGAGATTTATCTAAATTTTGTAAAATGTAGAGTTCTACAGACTCGCATATCCTATGATCTGCTGACAGAACTAGCAAACTGTGTACTGAATGAAAGCATTTTTGATATAGTCAAAGCACTAATGGAATTGCAGCACGTGACAGAAAAGCATTTGAATCAAATGAGAGCCCAAGTGGAGAACGAATATGAAATAGAGGTCGCTGATTGGCGTGGTAAGATCAAAGATCGAGAGGAACTGGAACACATCCTGGGACTAATGCAAATTAAGCATACCAAAAAATTAATTGAAACAGACAAAAAAATTATTGAAGTTTTGGATCAGAAGGTAAAATACAAAAATAAGTACATATATAGATATTTATATATATATATATATCGATTTAAAAAAATTTATTTTAAAATTTAAGGTATACGATCAACAAAAAACTCTGCAAAAAGCTGGTGTACCGGGTTTTTTTTATACACAAAAACCCAAAGAAATTAAGATTCAAATGTTCCTACTGGATTTCATTTTGCGACTAAGCCGATTAAAATATGAACCTAACTCGTAACACTTAGTACCTAAGCATATATAAGACTGTGGAATATTTTATAAAAAGTGGTATTAAGAAATAAAGTTAATATGCGACAGTGAATATTTTAAAAGCACTGTTGTAAAAGCTTTCTTATTAAATACAAAAAGCTCATGTTTGAAGATCACGCTCAACAAGCTTAGCAACATGTGTGTTCAGCATGCCTATAAATGTACGGATACTAGACACATGTTGACAGCAACACTTTCCACGGACTTTTGCTCTCACTCTCACCAGCTGCACGAAATATTATCATTTTAAAATGAGTATCGGGGACAGCTATAAATTGAATGGAAACCCGCTTAAAGTCAACAGTTGCTCGATTAACATTAAGCAAGTCACTACACAAAAAATAATAAGCGTTCCTAAAACAACAAAAAATGTCGCTGTCAATTACTCCCACTCCCACTCCTGAACTCAAGGATTTGGTAAGCCAATAAATCTATAATCTAAATATAAGAAAGTGGAGAAAATATATATAAAGTGTCAACTAAAAAGAAAAGAAAAAAATCATTAAAACTATTAGAGATGTACATTAAATTATTTATTTCAATTAAACTTCCGAGTGCTTTGAACCTAATCAAGGTCGCTATAGCAATTTTGATGCTAACTACTAATGTTGCGTACCAAAAGTCTTTAAAAGAATCATAAGGCAAAAAACTTTTTGTCGTTTCGCTTATGTAGCACATTTTTGTTTTGGCCAGTTTTAGTTGCCGCCCAACGTGTCAAGCTTTTACAACGGCTAAAATGTTCGCTCGTCTGTTTCGTAATTTTAAGGCAAGTTATATGTGCTGAAAGTGTTTTTTAATTAACCAAAAAATATAAAAATGGGTTATTTAGTTTTTTATATTAATACAATTCTAAATGCATTTAGCTAAGAAAATAAGCCCCATTCAATTAAGCGTTACTTTCGCTTTTGTTTTACTATTGTTTTTATAATAAGTTTATATATGTATATACATATATGTATTTGCACATCATAGAGACACACTTGACCTTGATTTTGGTGCAGCGACGCTAACGTCGCAGCGCAACAAAACAGCTGTGTGACAGTGACATTCTCTTATGCTCTCAAACGTCTGACTAAAGCTGAGAGTTACGATTCAAAATTAAAGAGCACGAAAAACGGCAAATAACAAGAGAGCGCATTCAGTTGCACTTGCAGTGGTCAATAAAACGTTGTCGGAGTTGAAGAAGAGTTTTTTTTTTTGTATTTTTTCAAGCTTTAGTAGCGAACGCATTGAGTTTTAATACATAAATTTTGAAATTTGTAAAAAATGCGCTGCTTGCCAGGCTTTGGTTACGGACTTACCTTTTTATTTCTGGTCTGGTGCTAAGAGCATTGAACTTTGTATCTGTTTTATACTTCTTCCATTGTTTGTTCTTGAGCTTCATCTTGTGTTTGTATTAATTTGGTTTCTTATTTGTTTGTTTTTCTTTTTTTTTTTGTAATTTTCTCTACACAGAGCACTGTTCGTAATGAACAAAAAGAACTGAATATTACTCCTGTGCATAGTTTGAATATTAACTATGCGACGGCAACATTTGGCATGGGCTGCTTTTGGGGAGCTGAATCACTATATGGCGCAACGCGTGGAGTGCTCCGCACCACTGTGGGCTATGCCGGCGGAACCTCCGAATTGCCAACGTACCGTAAAATGTAAGCATTGTTGAATGGGACATTAATTGGCCTAACAAAAAAATATCTACTCTCTCTCTCTCTTTCTTATCTGTGTTTCGCGTTTCGTCATTCGCCATTCGCCATTCGCCACTCGCCATTCGCCTCTCACCTTCCACGACACACGTTAATCAACTATAATAATCGCTCAACTTTACGCAGGGGTGATCATACAGAGGTTCTGGAAATTGACTATGACCCGACAACTATTAGCTTTAAAGAGCTATTGGAACTGTTCTGGAACAACCATGAGTATGGTCTGACAAAGCCCATTAAGCGTCAATATGCCTCACTTATACTCTATCACAACGATGAACAGCGGCAAATTGCTGAAGCCTCCAAATTGGAAGAGCAACAACGTCGTAACCCAGAAGTGATTACCACAGATATTGCGCCAAAAACTAACTTCTTTGCTGCCGAATCGTAAGTTTCCACCTAACCTACATAAACTAATTCTTTACTCCTAATACAACAAATACATTTTCCCTATCCATCGATATCTGCTACTGTTATAGGTATCATCAAAAGTACAGACTACAAGGTCATAAGGATCTTGTATCCTCGCTGAATCTCAATACACAGCTACTGCAAGACAGCTACGTGGCAACCAAGCTTAACGGTTATCTTGCCGGTGTTGGCGGCATTGAACAGTTCAAAACAGAAGTCGATACACTTGGACTAACACCCACTCAGCGTCAATACTGTAATCATCACATTGAACAAAACGAAGGTCAGGGTCTCTACTGCTGACCAGGTTTCATAGATGTTAAGCGTAGATCCTATACATAACAGCCGCTATACTCATCCATATAATTATTATTATTATAATTAATGTATTTGAATTTCCAAACATATTTTCTTTTTGCATTGTATTTATACAAAGCTTGTATTATTTAGGTTAAGATTAAAATTATGATAATTAAATAAAGAAATTTTAATATATATTTAAATCGAAATCTTTAAATTCAAATTTCTTAATGAAATCAAGTCTACAAAACAGCTTGGGACTTAATATAAAAACTAAAACAAACAAAATTATCTGCTACCTTACAGAAATCTATTATAATTTTAATGTTTGTGTTCAAAGCTCAAAAATATTCTATGTAGTTTCATTGTTTATTTTGAAATTAACAAAAATTTTTAATTAAAGCTGCATGATATGCAAAAATTATAGAATATATTCTAGAGAAATTCGATTTATATAGATTGTACTCATATATATATATATATATATATGGAAGGCGCCAATTAAATTGCCTTTAAAAACAAGGCAATGAACGTTCAATTGATAGTAATGTTTGTTAGGAAAAAAAAAAAAAAAACCTGATTAAAGTTAAGGTTAACGCTGTCATTGTGCAAGTTCACGTGCAAGTTCGCGTGCAATTACTTTGCTGCAGCTCAATACCAATTATGTAACATGCACCGAAACATAATATTCTTTTTTTTTAACTTAAAGGTTGACATTTTCGCAATTTCATGTGAAAGTTCCTGTGAAAGTTTGCATGCAATTCCACATGCAATAATATAGCTCAATTCCATTTATGTAACTTGCAATGCAATTTGAAATACTATTTTTAAAATTTGCTGCAAGATCTTGAATGGCAAACTTGCATAATCTAAGAAACGATTAAAACAGCTTTAATTCTTGTTATTGAAAACATGAAAACTTGATTGATTATCATTATTATCAATACTCCTCTTATACAACAATTAATAATGCTTGAAATGCGCCATGATTTTGTTATGTAAATTTATATTATTATTATGTCGGGGTAAAATATGAGACTGTATATATATATATATATATATTTATCTCCATATATGTATATATATATATATACTATATATTTATAGCTTTAATGAAATGCGCATTCGATTGCACCTGTGGCAGGGTATACAATGTATGATCGAATATTGATTTTTATTAGTATAATTTAAATGAACTATATGTGATATGATATAGCCACCCCATAGCTAATACAGCTATCGGCAAACAAGATCTTATCAAATTGGGTCTTATTAAAATAGTTTTTGCCAAATCATGAAGTTACCAGCTAAGGTGGACCACCAAGATCATGTGACCACATGTCCATTGTGCCAACAACAAGTTCTATCAATGACTAGCATTTTGTTGGCCCAATTTATACTTTATTACAAATCTAATAAATAATAAAAAATATTGAACGAGCTAGTAACACCCAGTAATAAACTATTATTAACAACATTTTATAGGGTAACCGTAAAATATTCATATCTAAATTGATCATATTAGAACTGATAAGCTCTTACACCGAAATTTAGTTAGACAGACAGCTAAATTAACTCATCTAGATCTTAACTACCAAATACGCTTATCAAGCACATATATTTATATATATAATGTATATAAGTATTTATTATATGTTTGATATGTTTATAGTTAACTTTTATATTCCCGTTTAAGAGAATTTCATTCAATATATAAATATACATATAGCAAGGCAGATTAAACTATATATAGTATATTTATAGTAGTGTGTAAATAATGTTACTATTCTACTAATATTTTATAGCAGTCAATTGCCAATAACAGATCTATAAAGATCATAAAATTAACAATAATATTAGAAAACGTGCCTCGAATATGCGTAAAGCACATGTTGTCATGTCCCCAGACCCTCAACCAGACGCCGTTTCATATCAACCTGACCAAACATAGATATATACAAACATATATATATATATATATTTATATATGGACACATATGGTATATATGTATAAATTGAGCAGAAGAGGCTCTCACTAATCACTAGGCAATTACTGGATGCCCCGGCTTTCTCTCAACTTAGTTAAAGCTTCTTACTATTTCGCTTGCTCTCATATTTTTTTGCTGTCTGTCTCCCTGTTGTACACAAGTTGAACAGGGGGAGAGAGGAAGAGTTTAAGAGAGAGAGAGAGAGAGGAGAGAGCATATGTTTAGTGATTGAATAAACCGGCCGCATGTTTTGCCTCATTGTTGATAAACTTAAAGCAAATTCCCAGCAAAACGTTGAAATGTTTTTTGTTTACAACAAATGCACGATTTAAATTGAATTTCATTAAATGATTTTTATGTCTGGTTAATCATATTTTTATTGGAAATTTGGTCAGCTGTTAGCCATTTGTTGGATGTATCTGATTTTTCAAGAATCATTAAAATCGGACTGTAAGTTTGACTGCTATAAACTTTTGCCTTTTGCATCGTTTCCCATTATGCAATCCTTTCAATTTTTTGACCACATATAGATAATACCCTAATCCATCATATGTGTAAATTTCATTTAAATCGGTTCAAAGGTTTATCCTTAGCGATTTTTTCAAAATCTTTCGTTATTCGTTTCTCTCTCAACCTCAAGTTCCGGGCACGCGTAATGCTTCGTCATGCGATAGAAACGAGACGAGACCCGAGACGCGATGCGATGTGCGATAATTAGCAACCAGTTGTTGTTCGTAACATATTAGTATGAATAGCGGCTAGGGGAAAGGGAATAGTTTGTATGAAAATTGAGCTGAGTATGACACTGAAGCAATCAAATGGCTTACGGTATCTTTGAAAGAAAGGGATAAGATTTACAATAAGGCTTACAGACTGAAAAAGGAACGATTAATCAGCAAAAGGGTAAGGGAAACGTTGAAATGATAACTAAAGAAATCAAGTGAAGCTGACTCTAGGGCCATCAAATTGCCCAATGAAATCTTTAAGTGTTTTCAAGTCGGTACTTGTCGGTATTGTAATACAAAGGGAGCAAACTTTCATTGGGATAAGGTATACATGGATACGGTTGCACTAGTTGCAAGGGATTGAATATTGAGTATAAAGTTGCAGGCTTGAGGAAAATATTTGGTTTAAAGGTTAAAGCATACAGTGAAAGGGTTTATGATTGAGTTAAGTACAAGTGGACACTTTGTTAGTCAATTCAGCACTATATAAAGTGTGAAGGCTCTACAGATTCAAATTGATATACTTCAAAGATAATAAAAGTAAGGTTAACAACAGCCCTAGGGAATTTGTGAGTTGTTTTGAGAGATGTTATATAATGTTATAATTAGGTAATAAAATACAGATTAAAATATAAGATTGGATTTACACAAAACATGCCACAAGTTGTGGCATTGTTAAGCATTCAACTGACTGTGGCAATGGAACACTTAGATGCCCTATTGCACATATATGCATGCCATGCAAGACTTGTCGGGTCTAATCTACTTGGATCTAGTCTAGTCTGGTCGGAACTTTGATTTTCCATTAAAAATGATTTGCATAAAATGTTGTTGTCGATGGATTGTGCTTTTAAAACAAAAATATATATAAACAAAAACTGAAAACCCAAAAGAAAATTAATTGCAAATCATTTTTGCAAATCGTAAATATTTATATATATATTATATTGTTGTATAATTGATACTTGAAATATAACGGGAAAAAGTGTATAAAATAATTGAACGTTTGCTGATAGGAAACAATCAAAATAGAATTGTGAAAGTCACTCACTTAATATATCGTAACTATTTTAGTCACTTTGAAAATGTGCCAAAAAAGAAAAGAAAAACAAATGCGAATGCGAAAGAATGAAAATAAAGATGAAAAGAGATTGAGTAAATTATAACTTAATCTTAAGATTAGGAGACATTTCAAGGACTTAACTTACGTATACCTGAATGCATTCATTGACCTGCGCATAAAATCCTGTCATAAACCCATTTAAACCAAATTAAATTGTCGTCTGAAGACTATTTGCGCTATATATATATATATATATATATATGCTCAAGGTTGTAGAAACGCAACTGATAAAAATGGCAACGCCAAAAGGCAATGCTCTTTTGTTATTTGAATACCTAATCTTAATTGAACTAAAATGTGAAAGAATTCAAGGCAAGATAATGGAAGAAATGGTTAGATCTGAATCCATTTGACTCGTGTACGTTCTCTTTGATATATCAATTCAAATCAAAAGACATTCATAAATAATTTGAATGAATTCATTCATTCATAAATCATTTAATAAAATTTTACATAAATGGAATCTCTAATAATTTACTAAGTTATTTGCAGGATATTTTAAAGCTTATAAATTTAAGTCTTTGAAATCGTTTAACAAATCAATTAAAGAATAATGATTCAATTAAATTATTTAATCTACTATTAAAGCCGAATTTATATTTTAAAACCAAATTGAACTAAAATTTAATAATAAGTTGTGTTTTCATTTTCAAATTACTTTAAATCAATTAATTTTCAAATTATATTAAATAATTTCTATTTAGATTTTAGCTCTATTAAAATCTGTAGTGAATCAATAATGATTCATTTGATTAATTTTTATACAGTTATCATTTAATTGAATCATTTAGATTAAGTTGCTTTTTGTTAACTGATCTTCAAACTGAAACAATTAGCTGTGTACCTGGCAATGATTCATTTAAGAAAATTTAACTTATTCAGTTTTAGAATCATTAAAGGAAACTCAATATATGTACTCTAATTAATATTATTTGTACATTTTTAAAATCATTTTCAATTCACCTCTGAATGCTTTGGATTGATTCAAATGAACAGGTTAGCTAATGGAATGAATGACCTTTTAAATGATTTCATTTCATTTGTTTTAATTTTTCAGTTCATCAACAAAACATCATAAGATTTTCTTTCAGTGCAAATTTAACAACTTGCTTTGTTCCCAAGTTTAGAAACAAAACAAGCTTTCACTTAGTGAAGTAAAGCTTTCATTTCACTCACTTAAAGCTTTAATTTTTGCAGCCACCCAATTTCTCTCAGTGCAAACTTGTTTTGTGCGCAAGTTGATAAGCCGAAAGCTTTCTTTAGCAAAGCAAAGCTTTTATTTCAAACATTTGTAACCACCAAATTTCTTTCAGTGCATTTTCAGCTAGTTGATACATAAACCAAAAGTTTTTCTTTCCCTTTTTAAAGGTTTTTGTATTCGCTCATAAACTCTTATATATATATATATATGTATACTTATATATTGTACAAATCACCATTGCATACTTAGAGCTAATTTTAAAAATATTTGTACAAAAAAAAATTATTGAAAATAAAAAAAGAAAAGAGAATTTTGGAAGCACTGTTATCAGCAGTTGAAGAATCGTTTTTGAATAATATTGTAGTAGCCCGTAGATAATGTAGATCCCTGACCAGCTCAAATGCGCATGGTTAGACGCCTCATTGGCCGCTTTTGTGCCAATTCCCAGCGTTCACGACGCTGACGCAATAATTCCTCTTTATGCAACTCCTTCCGCAGCTCCTGTAGCCTTGGGGAGAGATCAATTTTATTTTCTTGCATATCTGGTCTGGGCAGACGGCGACAGATAACGAACTCCTGCTTATCCTTTGCAAACAGATTTTGCTTACGCATATGTACTAGACGTTTGGGTGTTGTTGTCAATGGCTCCCCAAACTCCATATTAATAGCATCCACCTGCTCATTAATGCTGCTGTTACTGTTCTCCAACAATAACTCCTTGAACATATCATCCATGGCTGTATAATACAATGTTGTATTCCTTGAAGACATTGAGAAGTACCTGACGCTTGGCTAGCTAAAATTCAACTGTGATTGACGCCAGCCATGTCCAAAACATCAAAGACCAAAATCACCAGCTATTTTCAACCCTCAAGCGTTTCGGCTACCTGATCCTTACTTCAGGCTAGCTAAACAAAAGCATATGGGAAAATATGGTAGATCATTTTTTTTACCTAACAGCTGCCCATAGTTCGAGGGTTTACCAGCATGTTTCTTTCCTTATGCACTCTCAAATACTATCCCTTTTCAGCGCTCTCTCTCTCTCTCTGTATATATATATTTCTCTCTTTCTATTTTGCCTCTCACTAATGACAAATTGCGTTTCTCAGAAGAAACACAAAATACAACATAAAAAGTTCACAACTTTCATGCGTCATATACATATATATAGCATCCAGTTATCAGACCTACTATAACCAAAACCTATTAAATATAAGCAAAAAAAAAAAAATTACCCATTTATATTGGCCATACGAACTATTCAGCTCAAAGCTGATAACGTAAGTGATTAGATTATTAATACAAAAAAAAAAAGAAATAATTTCGATTTTAGTTTTTCTTTTTACTTTTCCATTTGGTTGTCTTTCTTTCTTTTTCGGTAGCTAATTGTTACTTAAAATATAAATTCTTTTTTTTTTTTTTAGATTTTCGATTTTTGATTATCGTTAACAAGTTTTAATATTCCTTATTAAAGTAATCGCGTATGCTTCTCTTAGCAATTGGTATAATTTGCTCCAATTGCTTCTGTGTGTTGCCATTATCCTTGTTGTGATAGACGGTGAAGTAAACGATGATGCCGATGATCACAAGGAGCACAATAAATGAACATATTATGCTCATTATCATTTTGCAGGCACATTCACAGCAGCTAAAATTTAAAAAATATAAAAAAATAAAGTTATGTATTTATAACTTATAGTTAATCGAATCATAATTTAACTTAAAACATATTGTGATTTAAAGAAATTGAATTATTTTCACATTTGCAACTTGCTTTGAACTCACTTCAACTTTACATGGTAAGTGCTTGTAAATGATTCATTTTATTGTGCACATGTCATTCATTCATTTATTTTTATTTGTATATCATGGCCAGGTTTGTCGCAACAGGGCCAAAAACAAAACAAAACAAAACCAAAAAAAAAAAAATAACAACAATAACAACGACAACTTACCAGCAAATCATTTTGCCAGGGCATTTGATGCATTCCCAACAAGCGTTGCACATTTTGTATAATGTTTAATTCGAATAGATAGTCAATAAATATATATATATATTTATTATATATATACTATAAATATATATAGTTATCTATATATATATATATATATATATATTGATATAAAGCCTCTACGTTTAGGATTCAAAACGATCCGTCGATGGCCAAAACAAAATAACAACTGAAAAACTCATTGCTCAGAAATCAAGTTAAAGCATTGGTAGGCATGGAAAGCTTTAATCATATCGGTGTACAATACACCTACAAAAAAAGTGAATACAATCACAATAACAATAAAAAAAAAACAACAACAAAAACACCACCAAAGGGGTGGCAGTGATAAGCAGGCGTTCAGTAATTAACAGTTCGACTGGGTGACAAAAAGCTTACTGACTTTCCGAAAAAAATATTACACCTCGTCAACGGTGGTGATAGCATCTATATGAACTTGCACAGCTTTAACCAATATCAGCTGGAACTACATACGTGTTCCTATATACTATATATAAATTTCTATATACATTCCTTTTAAGTCAAAAGTTAAGCCATAACAAGTGAAAACTATTTTCAAAAAGCAATTAAGAACTCAACTTTTATCATAAATTTTTTATAACAAATTTCTTTGGAAAACACAAGAGATTATCTAGTTATTATCAATAGAAGTGTCAAATAATTGATGAACACCAAAATATGATTCAAAAATATATATGTATATATATATATTTGAGTATATAACATATACATATATGTATGACAGTGATAAATGAATTTCAAGCATCTGATATAATATTATGAACTCATTTATAGCATATAAATATATATAAATATAGATTATTTTCAAAAAAAATTAACAAATATATATATATATAATATATAGTATATAGAGCGTCATATTTGGGGAATCACAATAGCACAGGAAATTATAATCAACAGTTGTATAAATAAAGAAATACATCTTAAGAAAAAGGTTTCTCAGCAAGTAATCCAAAAATTATTCGTTCAAAACGATTAGATAATGATTCATATGAATAATAGGTGCGAATAATATGATGAAAAAATATAAAAAAAAGAAAAATGCAGATAATTTTAAGGAATATATATATAAACTTATCAGCTCAAACATATTTTAATTTACCTATATAGTAATGATAATAACCCTAAACCAAATTCGTATCTTTAATTCATGATTTAATATTTTATAGAGTGACTGATAGCGCATATATCGTTTTAAACGATAGCCCCTATATAGATATAGATAGTTCTTTATATATACTATATATACCTATAGCATTCTGAATTATACTTGTATACACTTTACAAACCAATATAAACTATATAACTTAATAATCGCAATAAAACTTCAAATCCTCTTTATATAAAGCCTAAGTATAGACGAATTATTGATAAGTTTTGTACAATGAAATTTAATTTATAAAATTATAAATTCTGTTTACTTTTCTGTTAATTTATTTATCTAAATGTACGGACATATTACTATATAGGAAAAAATGGTTTAAAGTCGTAAAATAATAATTTTATTATATTCTATTTATTTTTATTTTATTACTTAATACTTTATTTTTTAATATAATATGTCCTTAGATAAATAAATTAACAGAAAGTAAACAGAATTTATAATTTTATAAATTAAATTTCATTGTACAAAACTTATCAATAATTCGTCTATACTTAGGCTTTATATAAAGAGGATTTGAAGTTTTATTGCGATTATTAAGTTATATAGTTTATATTGGTTTGTAAAGTGTATACAAGTATAATTCAGAATGCTATAGGTATATATAGTATATATAAAGAACTATCTATATCTATATAGGGGCTATCGTTTAAAACGATATATGCGCTATCAGTCACTCTATAAAATATTAAATCATGAATTAAAGATACGAATTTGGTTTAGGGTTATTATCATTACTATATAGGTAAATTAAAATATGTTTGAGCTGATAAGTTTATATATATATTCCTTAAAATTATCTGCATTTTTCTTTTTTTTTATATTTTTTCATCATATTATTCGCACCTATTATTCATATGAATCATTATCTAATCGTTTTGAACGAATAATTTTTGGATTACTTGCTGAGAAACCTTTTTCTTAAGATGTATTTCTTTATTTATACAACTGTTGATTATAATTTCCTGTGCTATTGTGATTCCCCAAATATGACGCTCTATATACTATATATTATATATATATATATTTGTTAATTTTTTTTGAAAATAATCTATATTTATATATATTTATATGCTATAAATGAGTTCATAATATTATATCAGATGCTTGAAATTCATTTATCACTAAATATATATAAATACTAAATTATTTTCAAAAAAAATTAACAAATATGTATATATATATATATGATATATAATATATAGTTTATAGAGCGTCATATTTGGGGAATCACAATAGCACAGGAAATTATAATCAACAGTTGTATAAATAAAGAAATACATCTTAAGAAAAAGGTTTCTCAGCAAGTAATCCAAAAATTATTCGTTCAAAACGATTAGATAATGATTCATACGAATAATAGGTGCGAATAATATGATGAAAAAATATAAAAAAAAAAGAAAAATGCAGATAATTTTAAGGAATATATATATAAACTTATCAGCTCAAACATATTTTAATTTACCTATATAGTAATGATAATAACCCTAAACCAAATTCGTATCTTTAATTCATGATTTAATATTTTATAGAGTGACTGATAGCGCATATATCGTTTTAAACGATAGCCCCTATATAGATATAGATAGTTCTTTATATATACTATATATACCTATAGCATTCTGAATTATACTTGTATACACTTTACAAACCAATATAAACTATATAACTTAATTATCGCAATAAAACTTCAAATCCTCTTTATATAAAGCCTAAGTATAGACGAATTATTGATAAGTTTTGTACAATGAAATTTAATTTATAAAATTATAAATTCTGTTTACTTTCTGTTAATTTATTTATCTAAGGACATATTATATTAAAAAATAAAGTATTAAGTAATAAAATAAAAATAAATAGAATATAAAAAAATTATTATTTTACGACTTTAAACCATTTTTTCCTATCGGCCAATATGTGAATTTGTGATATTAACAGAGTTTCTCTAGGCATATGTGAGCAGCTAAGACTTAAAACTTCTACTTTTGTGGGCGTGGTACCATCTCCAGTTTTAGTAAAGCATAATTTAAACGTTTCTTATAATATATGCAGTAATTTTATATAAATTCACTTAGATGTCATTGATCTTTAATGAGTAAAAGAATTTTATTAATATGCAAAGAATTAAAATAATATATTATAATTAGAACAAATTAAAATAAAGGTTGCCCTTCTATAAATATAATAATATATATATTTTAAATATACCCGTATGATTACTTTCGTGTTTGATTAGTACACTATATACACTATATAGATATAGGAGGAATAACAATAACTTTTCTTTGTATAATTATAAATGCTTGATGGAGGCATGGGAAATTGTTATATTACATTATCAGTAGAATCCCTAAATTACCTTTGATGTGTTATCAATACTGATAGCAATATATATACTTATATATATATATATATACACAGTCGATTCCCGATAATTCGTAATACCACGAGGATCAGATTTTATTACGAATTACGCGGAATTACGAATAACCGAAGTTTCCATTTAACGAGGCTCAACAAAGAAAATTTCGAATTAATGTGGTTTTTATATTTTAGATAATATATTTAATATATTTCTTAATTGTTGGACTCAAGAAATCAACATAAGTATTTGTACTTTTTATATATTAAATGCAAATTAAATTAATTAATTAATCGTACATTGTTTCGACACTTACTTATTAATTCTAAGATTGGGAAAAAAATCAGCAAACTAATAGAAAATATTGCGAGACAACAAAAAAAAAATTTACCATGTATAGCGACATAAAGGCTGAATAACTGTCTACAAATCCTAACGGTGACTTTACTGACCAGAATTTTGCATTGCATTACAAATTATAAGAGGTTACGAAATCAAATTACAAATTATAAGAGGTTTAATATTTTTTGCGTTGCGAAAATTATTCCAAATTAACGAGTGGAACAAAATGTATGAAAATTTTATGAATTATCGAGTTGTTTTCAAGGGGACAGAAATTTTTACCAATTATAGTGAATTTCGAATTAGCGGGGTATGAATTATCTAGACTCGACTGTACTTGTATATATGTATATATATATATATGCATATATATCTTAGCCATCGATCTGTATTCTGTATTTAAGTTAAAAAAAATAAAAATAAATTTTTTATATAAATTGATTCGATTAAATCAAATAATAAATGTTTATATATATATATATATATATATATATATATATATATATATATATATATATATGCATAGTTGCATAAGTATAAGAGTATAAATTTGTAATGGTATTAACCGAAATGGAGGTTTCTCGACTGATATACGATATAGCAATATAGCTGAAATTGCCAAATTTTCTTGTATTGCCATAACTAAATTGAATCAAATTGCATTGGCAACGTAGCTTGAGGGTTTGATTTAAGTTCCAGTTGCAGTTGCAATCGGATTGCCAATTACAATGTACACAATAATTTTGTTAAGGTTCCGGCTTTATATTATATTATGGTTGATGCTTCTTAAGCCGGTTATTGGTGGCGCGTGGTTCTTATCACAGGCTGGACTCAATGACTCCAGCTACAGTGTACGTCATTTGTCTACACATTTTTCACGTGTTTTTCTGAGTATTAAAGTGCCGGAAAACAAATTTCCCACATTAATTGAGGCACAGTGGCCTGTGCCTTATTTGCCATTGCGTACGATGATCTTTCCCAGCGATGATGTTCATGCGTATCGAATAGATGGTGATGAGGAATTGGATTGCACCTTGTTGCATCAAGCTCATTGGTCACAGGTGGATAGTTTGAGTCGTCTATGGGTTATGGATGTGGGCTGGTCCCATGGTGGTTGTGCACCCAAGCTATTTGTCTTCGATTTGATACGCAACAATGCAGAGCTGCTGCGCATCGATTGTGGCCAGCATATTAATGCCAATGATACACAGAGCCTTGTCATACAACTGGGACCCAGAGCAAGCAGTTGTGGTCTGGAACGTCATATATACTTCATACTGGATAGTAGATCGTACATAGTGGCATATGATATATTGGAACAAACATGGCATCAACGTGATCTAATGAGCAACAAATATGATAATATACATCAAAGATTTTCCATAAAACCCATTGACTTTACCTTTGGGATAAAGGGTGAACTGATTGTCGCCGATCAGGATGGTGTACTCTATAGCTCTATGGATAGGTTAGATATGATAAGCACATCCAATGCCATTCACATACAATTGACGCGTATGGGCAGTCTATTGGGTCCTAGTCGTAGCATGTTAATGGATATATTTGGCGCACTCTTCTATGTGGTGCCAAAATTTGGTGCTGTTGTGCGTTGTGCTAAGCTCACCAATTTAACCGCTGAAGGCAATGAGATTGTATACTTAACTTCTAAGGATATACAGCAAATATTTGTTGGCTCAGAAAATGATATTTGGGTGCTTAGTGATCGTGTACTTAAGCCGCAGGACATTTGTTATCCAGGTGCAATAAATTAATATAAGTTTTAAAATAAACAAAAATGAATTTCATCAGTTGTTGTGTTAATTTTTAAACTAAACTAGAAAGAGTGAAACAGATATATACATAGGTGTGTAAGCGCAAATGAGATAGAATGCATTTTTTTTAAAATGGTTTTTGCTTTGTGAGCGATTGATTTTAATAATAAATGATGTTTTATTTTTATTTTATAACAAATTAAATTTTGTTTTAATCTTTTTTTAAATTTTATTTGAATTTTATGTATTCTTGTTTGTTTTCGACTTTTGTTAATGTTTACTGTTTACTGTTTACTGTTTACTATTTACTGTTCACTATTTACTCTTTACTTTTTACTTTTTTCTTTTTGTTATTTAATAACGTACATTTCGCGCTAATAATGTAGATAATTTAATTTAATTGGTAACAGTTTGCTTATTCAAATATCCCATTAATGCCTTTAAGCGCTTTTTAATGTTCTTCTGATCATCAAGCGTGCATCCAAGTAATGCGCTTTCAAACTTTTTATCTATCGGACCCACATCCGCCTCATGTACTATACCCAAGTGTCCACTTAAATTCATGGTATTTGAGCAACAGGCATTTAAATATAATTGGCAACGTTGTCGTGCAACAACGGGATCACCCATTTTGATCATAGTATCAATCAATGCATTAATTTGACTAAGTGAATCCTCCTGTGAATTATCCCGGACGGTGCGCACATTTAGCTCAACGGTGCCCAGACGTAAATTAACGCGTTGTATATACAAAAGAATCTCTTCACGTTCGGCTTGTAATAAATAATTATAATTTTATTATTCATATGTATAAATGAATATATATATATATATATAGGTTTTTTAACTTATTAAATACCTTCACTCATATCCTGAAGCATTTCGTTGCATTTAATTAAATCCATGGACATTAAAAGAAAATCCTTCTTTTCCTGTAAATTAAGTGCATCCTTACGAAATTTCTCTACGCGTGCGTCCAGTTGATCCACAATCGTCACAAATCTATTAAATGAAAAAATTATATAATATATATATATATATATATATATATATTGTTATACATATCTATATATATGTAAGTATGCAAATATTCACATTATGGTTTTTTAATTCTTTTTACCGTTCATTTATATTGACAGGTCTACACAATGTTAGGTGATGATTGTTGTTGTTTTTATTGTTGTTGTTGTTGTTGTGGTGGTGGTGGTGGTGGTTGTTGTTGTTGTTGTTGTTGTTGGATTCGATGATATTTGAAAAGAAAAAAGCAAAATTGTTGTTAGGCTTTCAGCTTATATAGAAACTTAAAAAATAAACACTTAAGTGTCACTCACACAATGCTTTATTTATGAACATTATGTGGGCGACACTCAAACAGATTTAAAGCTACCACCATTGTTATAATCATTAAAAAAATTATAAAAAAAATTAAAAGTCGTATGTATGCAAAAAAAAAAAAAAAAAATAAATAGTAATAATGATATACTACTAAAGCTGACTAAAGCGTAAGGTAGCAACAAGTTGTGAAAATAGAAATTAACTACAAAAGGCGACAAAATCATATAAATAAATGTAAGACATTTTGTTTGGAGAGTTGTTGTTTTTCTTGTTGTTGTGAGATTGTATATAGTAGTTTATTATTATTATTATTTTTTATTTTTTTGGAATAACAACCTGTCCAGCGCTTTGCTATCGTCAACAAGTCCATATGTGTTGCCGCTGCTATCGGCATTGTATGCGGAGGCTGCGGAGGTCGATGTGGTTGCTGCATCCTCACGCAAACCTTGCAAATAATCAAAATTCATTGATGATTCCGAATGATATACGTGTGCTTTACTGTTGCTGCTGTTATGTTGCATATCACCCTCCTTATTTTGCTCCTGCATGCAGTGCATGTAGGGAGGATCAATATCCATATCCTGTGTCTGATCCACTGTGATATATCTCCCCTGGTGTGTTGTTTTTTATTTAGTGTGTGCGTGTGTGTCTAAATATTAAAAGCAAATCTCTCCACTTTTTTCTGACTCTCCTGCTCTTTTTACTCTTTTTTCTGTCTCTTTCTAATACACTTTTTCTATTTATCAATGCTGCGTCGTTGTTGTTGTATTTTTTTTTTTTTAGTTTATTTTTGTTGTAATCAGTTTTAAAATAACGCGCCTTTTGAGCAAACTTGATCTTGAAAGTTTTATATTTTTTATAAATATTTTTTTTGTTTCAGGCTGTTAGCTGTTGAAGCTATTTTGGAATGCTTTTAAGCTTTTTGCGTAGGCTTGTTGTGGCTGTTTATATGATAGCTACATACATACACACTCACCAGCTGCAAGAAGAGAACAAACAGAAGGTTTATTTAGTCAATTTACCTATCAATTTGTAAGTTGTTAGAATATGTTGTGACACCCGAGGCGGTTGGCTGCACATAATTATCATCGTTAAAAGAATATGTTTCATCATCTTCATCGCTATCGTTGACATTGTTATAAATGGTATTGGGATTGGGTCTTGTCGGCAGCTGTTCCTCATAGCGTCGGCGTTTACGAAAAATTCCAAGCAAATTTTCAAACATATTTTTCTTTTTTGCTTTTCGTTTTCTTACGTACAACACAATTTTGACATAAAATTTTTTGTATCAATCGATGATTGAAGATGTATATATATAGTTATTGCCATATATGTGTATATATATATTATATATATATATATATATATATGTATATATATATATATATTATATTTATATGTATATATATATATATTTATATATATATATATATATATATATATATATATATATATATATATATATATAAATTGTTATATGGATGTTTCCAGAAAAATTCTGATCGCTGTGAAATAACTAAATTTTGTTTAAACGTGGTAACAATTTTATATTACCTGTAATAAAGCCTGGTTTTATATTAATTGCTTTTATACTATATTCTGTCGATTTTGTACTAATTCTCTCTATTCCTTTTCTTGTTTTTTTTTTTTGTTTTTTTTTCTATTTTTTGTTTACTTTGTTGCTTGTCGGAAAACTTGTATACTGCGTTTTTATAAAAACATATTTGTGCAATATACCTATATATATTTATTTATATATTTTTTATTTAAAATTAACTTTGAATATTTAATAATTAATTCGTAACTTATTATTAAGTTGCGCAGCACTTTTAATGCAATTTAAAATAGAAAAAAATCGTGTAAACAGTGGCTGGGGCTAACAGCAAGTGTGACCCTTTATTGATTATTTTGGTATTAAAGTATTTAAGTATTTTATGGCATGACATCACGATATATATTGATTTTCGTGATATTTAATATCGATTGTTCTTGTTTGTTATGTTTGGTTTTTCTTTATCGATTAATTAATACTGCTTAGTTGTATAACGATAACGATAATTTTTGTTACTGATGTTAGTGGCGCGGAAAACTTAAATCTCGCACGCATAACGCAGTACGTGACCATTGACAGCTTTTTGTAACCATATCAAAATAATAATAAAACGGACACTGTTGCAATGTGGCATGTCCTTTGACACAATATATAAAAAATTCACAACGTTGCATATGCGGATACAAGTGCTGCCCATGAACAGGACAATGTATTAGTTCATTACTAATAGTTGAACCCGTGTTAGGCGCTGTCTCAACTGGTGTATTATTCTCTTCCAATGTACATTGTGCCCTTTCCGGTATATCACATTTTCCAGTTACTGCATTCCAGTGTAAGCCTGCACTGCATGCTTGCATAATTGCTTGTCCATAATAGCATATATAATAATTATTACAGCTGGTTGAGCTGCCAATATAAACAATGCGATCAGTTGCTGTTTGTGGCATTAATGTAGCGCAGTAAGTAGCCGCATCCGTGACCATGTTGTTAAGCTCATTGTCAGTGATAGCAAATGGATTTTTTGTACTTGTACTTGTGTCGATGTTATTGTTGCATTTAACATTGTTTGCGGCATCGCAAAGTTTACTCTCTGTATTAAATAGCATTGTAGGTGGGCAGGAAGCCAATACGGCATCACCATGGTCTACACATAGATAAAACATGCGACAATCTTCAACGTGCTCTACAAAATCACCAATTAGATGATTGGCACACAATCTTCCAGCACTCTGGCGAATGGTTACGGAGTTTGTTGGTTTACGCAACCATTGCAACTGCGACGCAGATAACATGCAGCACCAATACATTGCCAAGTAGAACACTAAAAAATATATATACATATTTATTATTATTATTTATATATACCTAATCAATAGATATAGAATTCATTTTTTTTGTTTTTTTTTATTTCTTTTTTCATTGCTCAACCTATAGTTTTCCAGGCGTTAAGCATCTTAAATGTGTGTCAGACTTCCCTAAAGCGCAATTTTATTCTAGTTTCGTAATGCTAAAAGAACTTGGCATATATGTGATAGCAAGCTAGTCAGCCAACCAGCCATACATTCAGCAGATGTTTATATAGCAATCAAATCAGAAAATTAACATTTTTCAATTTCGTGTCAACGTATCGATAAGGCCTTCACACCAAAAATATTCATTGCCGGCGCAATTTCTGCAATATATTATATTTTTTCCTTTTTATTTTTTTTTTCCACATAATACAATACAAACCACATACCTCTAGGTAAATAACAACAAACAAGAAAACAAAAACAAGCAAAAGAAAGGAAAAAAAAAAAGAGAAATGAAGAGCAATATTAACATACTAGCTAGTTCTGGTAAGTTAGTATTTATGAAAAGTACCGCTATTGCAATGTCAATCAAAATATAACTAAAATTGAGATTATCTATATGTCTGACAATACCAAGTACCCAATTAATTATGCTATGATGTTTGTGTTCAATGTAATTGAAGCTATGCCAAATGTGTCCTTGGCTAGATAAGAACTATAAATATCGGTCAATGGACTTCATCCTACTATAACATATACTATATATACTTGACCTATTTTCTACAAAGTATTCTATGTAGTAAAAAAATAGAATGGGAAAAAAAGAATAAAAAGTAAGAATAAGAAGTAACAGGCTACGAGTAGCCCTTTACCCTAGGCTCACACAACATGTAAAAGTTTTTCTGTGATGACTCCTAGCGAATCCTAGTGAATTCTAATATATATATTAAGAGATCAAGTTAGGTATTATTCCAAAATATGCCAAGCATCTGTAAACTCTTTACAAACTCTGAAGATCGACTTAGTTATTAATGCTGATCAGATAGATTCATCTCTTTTTCCTACTTTAATGGGTTAAGGAAGTTTAAATATAGTTTTAAACTATCGTGTGTTTTTGTGCTTTGTTTGACAAGATTTGTTGTTATAGTGCTATTGATTATGGCCTTGGTATGATAACAATATAGTAGAAGTAACTCTGAAATACCCAATAGTTA
The DNA here is from genome assembly GCA_037044455.1 of Zygothrica quintamaculata. Lineage (NCBI taxonomy): Eukaryota > Metazoa > Arthropoda > Insecta > Diptera > Drosophilidae > Zygothrica > Zygothrica quintamaculata. Next base: position 126,496 of record JBAMBS010001413.1, read on the forward strand.
CTGACATAGACATTAGTTACGATTGCGTAGATAGTTCTATAAGCTATATATAGAAAAAGAAGTATTTGCTATGTTAGAGTAAGAAAAGTTTATTTGGTATATTTTTCATTTTTGGAACAACTTTAATTAAAATGTTATTTAGTAGCTTGTAGTGAAGTGTTAGATATAGTCTAATTAAATTTGTTTTTTTTTTTTAGTTTTTTAGATTATATTTTTGTTCTGCCATAACATTTGGCACGAGCTATCGCCACACAGGAACGTTTCTCATAGTCCCAGCCATAGAAGAAAGGACATTGTTGGAGCATTAGGTAACCATTGCGACAGTAGTAAAAATAGTTACAATTATCGGGATGTGGATAGATATCAATTGTATCCGATTTGCATTGTTCACGTACAGTAACCAATGAAGTCTATTAAATGATAAAATAATAAAAATACAATATACAATAACAATTATAAATGTTATATATATAGAAAATATTATTATTTACTTACCAGACAATTAACTATTTCAGCTCTGTCACATTTCCCAGTTCGGACATTAAAATGGAGCATGGGGGCACAAGTCATGGAAATTGGATTACCCTGATAACATATATAATATTCAGTACAGGATCTATCATGTGGCAATAATATAATTTCACTATGATTATCCCTATGTGGACAAAATTTGGCCATAATTGTTATAACTTTGTTTATATTATCAGTTGTGTTGTTGTAGTTGTTGGTAACTGTTAATGTTTGATTAATGCTGTTGCTGTTTGTTGTTGTTGCAGTTGTTACAATACTATTAGTTGTTGTTGCTGTTGTTGTTGTATCTTGCACAGCAGCAATTGTTGTAGGCAATGGAGTAACTGTTATTTGTGGCATATCAATATCTGGCACTATTGGCTGACCAGTACGACAATCTATATCCTTCATTAGTTCACACATTTCGAGTGTTGCATTAAAATAATCTCCATCGCTGCATAGTCCTTCATTGGAGTCAATACCATTGCATAAAATGAAGTGTACACAACTCTTATTAGAGGCTATAAAATGCTGATCATTGCTCTCATTACACTCCTCAAAGATATCGGCGTATGTTATCTGCCAGTAGCCAAAGAGGAGCACACAATAAAACAGAGATTTAAAAAAAATAATTATAATATTATGTTGCATGTTTGCTGAAACGTTGCCAATGGGAGACTGAGCACTTGAAGATATATAGAAACGTTTTTAAATGAAGATCTTTCTCATTCTCTCTCTCTCTCTCTCTCTCTGTATGTCTCTGTGCTTGTGTCTCTATGAGTTATCAATGAAACTGAATAATTTGCTTAACACACAATATAAAAAAAAAATACAAAAACAAAAAAATAGCAAAAACCCCCCAAAATGTTGGTATTTCGTTTTTTTTTTTTTTTCTTATGAAATGAGCTTGTTTTATTACCATAAATATTCAGCATTTAGTTTAAAAACGATAAGGGTTCCTACCAATGCATTGTCCTTGGGTTTTATCAAAATAAAAATTCTGCGGGCATTGCTGCAAAAGTAAATATCTTGAAACGCATTGATAATAATAGTTATTGTTTGCTGGATACGGATAAACAGCATTTTCAGCTTCACTCTCTTTGCAAATTAATTGTAGATTACTGTAGTTGTTGCTGTTTATGGTGGTTGTACTGTAGCTCGTCGTTAAAGGAGCCAATGTGCTGGTCACGTGTTCTATTCCTGTTGTTGTTGTTGTTGTTGTTGTTGTTGTTGTTGTTGCTGCTGCTGCTGTTGTCGTTGGCAATGTAGTCGCTGTTTGTACTATTGTTGGTTGTACTGTACTCAACACTGTTGTTACATTGGGCTGAATTGTTTGCAAGCTTGTTAAATAACAGTTAACGGGCTCTGTACAATCACCATTACAATAATATGAATCGTCTCCATTGCAATGCACATATTCACTGCATTCTGGATTGGGATTGGGCACATAACGTATGATGACACCTTCGCATTCTTGCAGGAATACGGCCTGAATGTACTGCATAGGCAGTAACAGACAACCAATAAGTACAAATAAATTGTTTAATTTCAACATATAAATTCGCATCAAACTATTGATAGAGAAAATTGAAGCGACTTGCACGATTTTATAGCACTTTTTGGCGTATATTTTTTTTTTGATAAGGCAATTAGTTCATCTTTATTTCTTAATTATCAAAACCAAACGAAACAAGTAAGAGATCTATAGGCGAGTGTAACCGACTACGAGAAACTCTTTGCCTACATACAGTCACATACGCACACATTCACATAGTTCTACACGAACTTTGAGCTGTTGAGATGCCGCGCTCCATAACGCGATACTTAATAGTGCATAACTTCCATATTTTTCCTTTGATCTTAACGAAATTTAAAATTTATATCAAGAAAAGTCCTATTATTATGTGTGCTAAAAAGATTTTTATTCGATTGAAAATAGTGCTTAATAATCGTGTTTTTCGTACTGCGGGGGTCGCGGGTGGAAACTGAAATATAGCGAGGCTTGATTTTAAATTTCGTTGCTCTAGCTCTTATAATCTCTGAGAAAAAGACGTTCGGATCGACTTGGCTAATCGTTCTGATCAAGAATAAAAGTACTTTATGGTGTCTCAGATGATTATTTCTAACTGTTACATACTTTTAGATATTGCCCAATTCGATTAGCTCCCTTTTAGCCATTTTTTAAGGGAAAGGAGCTAATAAGAAAAGAAAACAAAGAGAGAACAAAACAAAAAATGTGTTAACACAACTCGTTGCTAATACTTAATTAAAAAAGAAAGCTGTTATTATTATTCTTTTTTTTTTCTAATTTTTTTTTTGCTATTTATTATTTTTTGCAATCGGGTATATTGGCAACGCGTCCACTACATGAGCCTGTCTCCACCATAAAGGCATAACCCAATGGACACTGTTCAACCACCAGAAATCCATCAACACAAAAATAATAATAATTACAATTATTCGGATATATATATTTCTGGATTAATCCCGGACGACAATCTGCACGCACATCCAATGGAGTCACTGAGCTTGGTCTACTTATGGAGCTGCTTGTTGTTGTTGGTGTTCCTGTTGTTCTTGTTGTTAAAGATGTAGGTGTAATGGTGGAGATAGAATTTCCATTAACAGTTGTAGATGTAGTATTTGGACAATTGAAGTCAGCATTACATGCCATTTGAGAACAAAATTGAGAGTCCAAATCATCACAAAATATTGTATCATAAGGACAATTTGGTCTTGTATTTTGTATATATGTTTCTCTTGGCACATTATCACATTCTGGTAGTTCAAGAGCGTAGACCTGTAGACCGAAGATGTTAATGATGACGACGACGGCGACGGCGACGGCGACGGCGACAAAGGCCTGCTTGTCAATGCCCAAAGATTGTCTCATTTTGTGTGTGGCTTATGATGTTGTGTGCTTAGCTTTTTATATTTTTTCAATAAAGGTTGACAAAAAAAAATGTAGCAACATTAATTGCATTTAATTAAAAGTATCATGTTTGATAATATTCTATGTGTATGTGTGTGTGTGTGTGTGTGTGTGTGTGTGTGTATTAGTGGGAATTTTGGAAACGCTTATCAATTAAAGATACACAACAAACAATTTATTACATTTTTTATCTGGCTTAGGCACGTCTAGAACTGCCAAAGCATTTGGCCACATCCAATTGTACACAGCTACGTCGTTGTATATCCCAGCCATAATTGTGGGGACACTGTTGCAGCATCAGGAAACCCTTAATGCAGTAGTAAAAGTAGCTGCATTTATCCGGATGTGGAAAGAAATCCGTCATGTGTGGTAAGCATATTTCGGCGGCAGGTCGATTACCGTGTGCAGCCTTAAAGAAAAAATAAAATATATATATATATATATTATATTGATTATATTCATTGATTAATATTCAATCATTTACCGCACAATGCACATTCTCAGGATAATCACACTGACCGCTCAATTCATTGAAATACAATTGATTGGAGCAATGCATCTCCATGGCATGTCCATGATAGCATAAATAATAATCTGTACATGAATCATTTTTTGCCATTAGGATCACTTGACTGGGATCATCACTGTGTGGACAATTGGGTTGAACAACAGGTGCTATATTTATAATATCAATATCCGTTGGTTTATCCATTGTTGGTGGTGTTGGTTCCGGTTCTGTTTGTGTCGTTTCAAATTCTTCCGTTTCCTCTGGCAACGATGGCTCATCGATTTGATCCAAAAAACAATTCACATTGACAGCATCATCACATGTACCCGATTCAGAATCAAAATATTCACCATCATCACATTGACCCAATGAAGAATCATCACCATTACAATATATATACGATTGACAACTATCCAGACTTAATACAAAGCTACCAATTTCTGCATCTGAACATTCATCAAATGTTTCAGACACTGTCCAATGAAACAATAGCACAAATTGCACCAAAATCAAATATAATGTAGATTTATGCATTATGTTGACTTGAACAAATCTTTTTCTTTACTGATGTCTCCCAGTAGCTGTTGCTCTCAATTTATGGGCTCCAAAAAAATTGTAAAAAAAAAACATTTTTTTTTTTTGGGGAAATATCACAGCTAATTTGATGCTACAAGAAATTCATTTTTGTCTAATTAACTTATTATTACTTATCAGCAAAGACCTCAATTTTTTCTGTAAAGCTATCAATATAAAAGATGCAATGATATGCACATTATATATATATACATATATATATATATATATATATATATATTAGTTGTTGTTGTTAATGTTGTAGATGTTGTTGTAGATGTTGTTGTTCTACATAATGAATCAGTGAATGCGTAATTCATCTACTTTTATCTTATTATGTCATCAGTTGGCTTAATAGATTGACATTACAGCAGGCAATGTCCCATGCCAAGCAACCCATCTCTCTCTCTCTCTCTTACACTCTCTCTCTTTCTTTTACATTCTCTCTCTCTCTCTTTCTTTTTTGCCCTCACTTGCTGCTGCCTCTGTTTACATAAGTCGTTTTTTTTTATTAATAATATTCAATATATGCTAAAAACAGAAGAAAAAAAAATATGAAAAAAAAACCAAAAATATTTTTGACCAAAGCCAAAAGCGTGAAAAGCAGCAGCAAAAAGCAAGACAACGCATAAGAAATCATTGACCTCAGCAATAACAACAACAACAGCAACAAAGTTTCTTATATATTTTGCTTATGGAGCCCAAAAAAGAGTTGCTAAAAAGTGACCAAAGTAATGTGTTGCCCTACAGCCAAGCTTAAGGGACATAAGGCTTAAACGATGCAGCTTGCTAAGATATAAGTTAATAATTGTTCAAATTTTCTATATATATAACATATATATACCTATATATATATATATATATATATATATATACAGTATATATTGCCTTCGATATGTTGGTTAGTAACAATTAACTGGAATTAAGCTGGTAAAAAGCAGAATAGTAGAAATCTAAGAAATACACGTAGAGCTACATCAGTTCGTGGAAGCTGGCAAGAACTTCTATGCTACTATTTATTTATTTTTATTTTTTTTTTAATTTTATTTTTCTTTTGTTATTGTCTTTGTTCTGATATAATTCATTCAGGCATAAGAGCTGTGTTTTTGCACCATCATTGGGAGAGGCCAAACAACGTTGGAGTGGATCGCTTGACTTTTTATTTAGAATTTGCACAAAATCTAATTTATTGTCAAGCATTTGGCCAAAACGATAAGACAAGCGCTTGTCTAACTTAGTTACCTTCCATATACATTATATATATATATATATATATAATTAAACATGTGATATATATATATATATATATATATATATGTGATCGCAGCGCAGCGACTGCTACTATGCAGCTCTAAGTCAAAAAGCAAAAGAAGTAAATGAAAAATAATTATTTAAAAAAAATATATTTATGTAAGAAAGGAAAAGAAAAAACACAAGCAAACAAGTGCAAAGAGTAGGAGAAATAAAATGGTGCGAGTATTAAAAAAATGGTGTATGGCTTGGAGAGGGGAAAGGTTTAAGTCTTAGGGGAATTTTATTTAAACAAGTGCAAACGTAACCAATTTTTTCATGCGTTTTTTTTTATAATATTCTTATTATTTTTATTATATTTTTCCATTTCATTTCTTTTCTTATTATTTTTATAATTTTTTTTTTTTTTTTTTTTTGTTATATAGCTTCATTTGTTATAAACGATATTTATTTTATTAAATGCATTGACAGATGGACGCACGTATGGGACAGACAAAAGACACGATCGAGCTCATACAAAAGGCTGATCAATGCACACGCTTTGTAGATTCAGTTGTAAAAACGACGACAACGGTAACGACAGCAACAACAACAGCAGCAACAACAACAACAACAACATCAACGACGACGAAGACAACAACAACGTTGGCGACGGCAAAATGTCTGACGGTGCTGATCTGTCTGTTTGTATGTTTACATATGAACAGGTAGATATATATATGTATATATATACATGGCTCGATCAGTGAACTGTACCAGTACATATATATATATGTATATATATAATTTTTATATTACTGTAGTACAATCAATACACATGCATATTTATTTACAAGCATGTGTTAATTTCATTGTACAGCTTTCAAGACATTTATATTAAGCAAGCCAAAAACAAGTGGCATGAAATATGTATGTACAAAGCACAAAAAGAATGTAAGTAAGAAAGAAACAAAGATCTATAAAAATATGTATATATATAATATGGTGTATTATTGACACCTGAGTCTGTCAATATTATATACAAATTCTAATTCTAGATCATAATAATATCAAACTAAAATTATGCATCATCATTTCAAATGAATGCAACATTATGTAATATTTTTACACCTTTTTTTTTGTGAATTCATGTATATAATATAAGAGGCGGAATGCAAACAGTTATACACACTATAAAGTATATATATATGTTCTTGTATAGCAACAATAAAAAAAAAAAAAAAACTAAAGTTTATTTCAATTTTAAATTGAATTTCATTTATAAAACATTTTCCCCATTTATTATGCAAAAAGTTTTTAGCTGTTTTCACATTTTTATTTGGCTTAAACTTAATTACAATAATTTTAAACTATATTTAAAATGTTATAAAAAGAATTATTTAATAATTATAGAACTGTATTATTGTTTCTAAAGAGTACTTATAGTCGAATACTTATTGACTACAATGTGCTTATTGTTTTTGAGGTTAGGTTTCATTTCGATTACAAAAGAATATATCATTAATATATACATAAATATATATTTATATTATAATCTTCGTAGAAAATTTATACTTATATATATATATATATATATATATACACATTTATTTATTTATGTACATATATTCATATCTTTAATCATCAACCATTTGTATTTACACCTGCAAAAATTTTAAGTAAAGCTAAATTGACTTTTCAATATAAAGGTAAACACATGTACATATTTTTAGCTTCTGCCATATGTTCTGTTGCATTTAATATGCATATACATATAAACATATATATATATACACACATATATATATATATAAAATATATATATATGTATATAGGTATTATTTTTTTTTATTATTTACTTTTCTTTATTTTATTTTAGGCAACCCAAAATGAAATTCTACAGCTGCCTTGCATACAACTTTTTATAGAAATTTAACAAATAAAATTTTATTGTTTAAAATATATTTTGCAGTTATAGAAAAGAAAAGAAAAGAAAAGAAAAAGAAAAATTTAAAAAAAAAAATGTAATGTAATTTTAAAAATAAAACAAACTAAAATATAATATAAATTAACTTTTATTGATCTTTTTTAAATATAAAATATTTTTTGTTATTGTGTGATATTTATTATTACTATTATTATTATTATTCTTATTATTAGTTTTACTATTTGTATTTGTATTTGTTATTGTTCATATATTTGCTTGATAGAGCAATGGCCTATAAATTTTCATTGTATTTGTTATTATTGTTATTTCGTTTTTTTTATATTGTTTTTTTTTTTTTTTGGGTTTCTCAAGAAGCTTAAAGTCAGACACATATTTTGTCAAAAAGGGACTCTTAATAGACGACTGCTAATGATATATATATATATATATACACATACATATATATATATATAGACATATATATATAGACACACGTCAGGCAAATTTATGCTAAAAAACCATTTGTGATAAGTAAACCCCGCCGTGAATTGCTAATGAGACCCAAAGGAATGTTTTTCTTTTTCTTTTTTTTTTGGTGAAATGATTCAGCACATACACTTAAACATTGATTTACAGCACTTGTTTCATGCCATTCAAGAAAAGATATATATATATATATATATATATACATATGTTTCATATTTAAAGGGCATTGAAAATAAATCTATCTTATCATAGTTCGAAAAACTTCAAGAACCTTTCAAGAAACATTAAATTTACTTCTTCTTTTTTTAGGTTTCAGTTTTCAGATAGTGGCAAATGTGATAAGAAACATTCAATTCATTTATAATTAAGAAATATCAGTTGCAAGCAATTTTCAAAATCTTTCGCAAAAGGAAATATACATATATATATACACATACCATAATTTATAGTGTATATATATATATATATGTGTGTGTGTATGTGTGTTCTGAAGTGAAATTCTTTTAGATCAGCTGGTAAAGTAAGTATGATAGAGGAAGTCATTAAATTATCAAATTAAAGCAGCAAAAAAAAACAATAACAACGGCAGCAACAACAACAACAACAACAACAAATGAGCAAACAACAAATTGTAATCACAAGGTTTTGGCATAATGCTAAATTATTTTTATATTTAACTTTTTTTTTTTTTTTTAAACTGAAGTACAGATTAAAATGTTGCTGCAGATAAACAACATGCGAATCGCAAGCAACGAGTCAACAGACCAACAAACAGCGACACCTAAATAATAACAACAACAACAACTGCAACAACAACAGCAACAATAGTGTATAAAATGTATCTTGTTTTCCAGTGAAACTCAGCTACACTCACACATAAACACACATATATATTTATACACACCCATATATATCTGCGGGTTTTTGTTGTGATTCACAAATCAAATAATATAAAGTAATAATAATAATAAATAATAAAATATATATATATATATATATATATTGTTCAGCGGCTTGGGCGCTGCGCGAAAAATATTTGTGCCAGCCATAAGATATATAAGTATCTCTCGCTGACTGTATAAAGATACCTATACCCATACCTATACCCATACCTATACCTATACCTATACCTATACCTATACCTATATGCTATAACTGTAAATATCCACTTGAAGCTCCAGCGCACGATCGGCAAATTGCAAAGAGCGCGTGCTCCTAACCCCCAAAGAGAGTTCGATCTTAGTGTCAAAGAGAGTAAGACTGTTAGAGTGGCAGACAGATAGATAGATAGAGAGTGAGTGAGAGAGAGAGAGAGAGTGCGAGTGAGCGAATAATAAACGGCAAACAAAGAGCATTTGATTATTTTCTTCGGCATCTTGTTGTTGCTGTTGTTGTTGTTGTTGTTGTTGTTGTTGTTGCTGCTGTGTATGTGTATAATTTTTTTTTTTTTTTTTTTTTTTAATTTGCTTATTAGGGGCGGTGTTGGGCCCGGCCCGGCAGCTATGCGGGTTCAAAATCGGCCAGCATGACGAATTATTACACACAATTGCAAGTAGTATATGATTGTATGTATGTATGTATGTATGTATGTATGTATGTATGTAGGTATGTATGTATTAATGAACATATACAATACATAATGAAATTTTAATGTACAAATTCATGCATATACATACATATTGCACATTTTCAATGATTAGACTGTATGTGTGTGTGTGTGTGTGTGTGTTTGTGTTGGTGTATACAAATACATTGAAAAAATATGTATAAAATATTAAAAGATCTCTGGGGCGGCTGGTGGCTGGTAGCTGGTAGCTGGCGTCTTGCCGAGCTATCAAAGCTCATTGATCTGGGGTAACGCTTCTGCGCTGGCTGATGCTGTTGCTGATGCTGATGCTGCTTCTACTACTGCTGCTGCTGCTGCTGCTGCTGCTGCTAGTGCTACTGCTGCTTGCTCTTGCTAGAGGCATTGTCAGCGTCAGAGGCAAAACTATTCGATACTTTCCCGGAGCCCGATACACCGCATTAAAAAGTTGTTGAAGTGGGCAGGGGGAGGGGGGGAACTCTAATTTTTTTTTCCTTCTTTAGTTTTTTTTTTTATTGTTGCTGTGCGATAATCACGAACAGGCGACCGGTTTCAGCTTGTAAGCCTGGCTAACAGTTCGATATACATATGGGATTTAAACTTTGTCCAAATACAATACAAATTTTTAGCCAAAGCTATATTCAAATATATATATATATCTATATCTATATCTATATATATATCTATATATATATATATATTTGTATGTATATCTATTCATTTGTATGTATAAAGGCTCCGCTTCTCCATATGTATTACACAAGCATTTGTGAAAACGTCGTCGACGTCGACGTCGTCGTCATCATCGCTGCTGTATCTGTGCCTGGCTTTAAACCGGATCTTTGGTTTGAAAGTACATTCACTTTATGCCGCTGCCGCTGCCGCTGCCTCTATGGCTATGGCTATGGCTATGACTGCTTTTGCTACTACTGCTGATGTTGCTGTTGCTGTTGCTGTTGCTGTTTGCTGTTTGCTGTTTGCTGCTAACGCCGCTGCAAGCCGAGCCCAAGCCAGAGCCTGGTACCCAGCAAACAGCCTTCAAATGACAAAGCTAACTTGGCTAACTTGGTTTGGCTTGGCTAAATGACTGGCTCGGCTAGCTAGACAGGGCTGCACATGCGCATAGTTCAAATAACTTGGTCAAGTTGACAAGATCAACCAACATTGGCAGAGGCAGCAGCAGCAACAGCAGCATCAGCATCAGCATCAGCAGCGCAGTGTTGCCAAGCGGCAGCGCTTAAGCCGGCCACATTGCAGAGTTGCAGAGAGATAGAAAGAGAGGGAGAAAAATAGAGAGAGTAGGAAAGAGAGCGGGGGAAACCAAATCAAATACCAACAAAATAAAAAAAAACCTATAATAAAAAACAGGTTAACAAATGTTGCCGCAACAGCAGCAGCAGCAATAGCAACAGCAGCAGCAGCAGCAGCAGCAGCGCCAGCAGCAATAATAGTGGCAGCAACGTTAACGTCGGAAGAAACTTGTTTTTTTTTTTTCCTATACCCCCAAAGTCTTGACTTGACGTCAAAGCCGGCTTACGACTAAAACAACGACGGCGACGGCGACGGTGACGGCGACAGCAATACAGAAACGACGCCTGGTTACATTCACTTTACAAAGTCAAGAGAGCGTGAAAGTTAAGCTAAGAGAGGGAAAAACGCAAGCCGGCAACCGGCATTGTCATAGACAAAGCCAGCCAATGTGAGCGGCAAAGCGTGTGAATGTATTGTATGAGAGTACGTTAAGTCAGTCAAAACGCGCTCTTTATTTATTAGTATGTGTATGAATACAATATATACATTTGTGTGTATGCTGCTTAGGTGTGTTTATGCGTGTGTGTGCGTATATCTGTGTGAGCTTGTGTGCAGACAGAGAGAGAGAGAGAGCGAGAGAGAGAGAGAGAGCAAGTCGATACGATACGACGACAACGACAACGACAACGAAAACGACGTTGACGTCGACGATGACGATGACTGCGGTGACGGCGGCGTCGGCGGTTATTGCTGCTGTTGCTGCGGCTGGCAGTTCGTTCGCATTCACAAGAATTTCACCGACATTTAGTTTAGTACCGTTTTTGGCTGCAGTCGCACTACGGACAATATTCTAATTGTGCTAACCAATTTATAAATATATATATATATATATATATTATATATAATAATTATACAATTTTTACAATATTCATATATATTTATATATCTATATAAATATATCTGTTCACATATAACTATCTATCTATCTATATATATATATATATATATATACATATTTATATATATATATATATTTATATATCAGTACAGTATCAGATATATGTATATATATTATATATATATGTCAGTATATACCATATAAAATTTAATTACAATACGGCAGCAGTTAATGATATTAACTACACATTATAAATGTTATTATACATGGCCAATGCCAGCCATATGGAAATGGTGTGCGACTGTCCCATACACAAAAATTAAATCTATTTAATCAAAATCTGTACACATCGAATATCGTGTATATAATTTCCACGTATAACACAATATATATAAATATATATATATTTATATTGTATTTATAAATTGAATTTCTTTTTTTTTTTTGCTACAATAAAAAGAAAAACCTAGTGAAAACTGTTGTGTTGATTAAATCACTAAATAAAAAAAAAAAACACAAAAAAACCTAAAAATTAAAAATTTCAAAAAAACAAAAAACAAAAAACAAAAAAAAAAAACCACCAACAAACCAACAAACAAAACTAAAATTATAATTAAAATTACAAAACAAATTTACAAAACACACAAAAAATAAATAAGCAACAAATAATAATAAAACAAGGAGGAAAAAAAAAAAAGCCCCCAAGCAAACGCGTGCAACAAGTTAAATCTAGTTGTAAACCAAGTTAGAACTATATACATACATATATATATATAACGCTACGTACATACATACATACATACATATGTTCATACACAATACCAATGCATATATATATATGAACAGGCAAACGCTCGCGCTACACACACACACACACACACACACATACGCCAACAAATACATTCAAGACTTTAACAATGTCAAGTGAAAACATTCTCTGGAAGCAACAGGTTTCGCCCTAATAAGTGTTATAAAGAAGCGCGTCCAGAACTGCTGTTGACTAGCTTTTAGCAAAAGAAAGAGAGAGAGAGAGAGAGAGAGCGGAATTTATATACCTATATATATATATATAGCGAAAAAAAAGTCTTGGGTTAAAATAAAAAATTGATGAAATAGTGTGCTGCAACCAGGTGGAAAGAAGTCCATTACCGCAAGATCAACGAAAAGAAATCAACTTAAAAGAAAAGAGATAAAAAAAATACTAAAGAAAAATAAAAAAGCAAAAAACCTAAAAGACAACCTCAACGAAAATTAAGAAAATAAAATATAATAATAATAAAGAATAAAGAATAAAGAATAAAAACCTAAAAAGTTCTTAGAGCGCAAAAATATCAAACCTCAATATGGATGCATTCTACGATGGCGACCTCAAAGATATATGGGACTCCGATTTGGATCCGGTAAGTAAAATAATAAACAAACAAACAAACACAACGATGAATACAATTAATTTATGATAATATAATTATTTAGCAAAGCTTTATCAGTATTTTTTTTTTAGTTAATTCTATATATATATATATGTGTGTGTGTGTGTGTGTGTGTATTTATATATAAAGAAATATTTTTTGACACAAAAGTGACGTAAAACTTAAGTATATAATATAATTACCTAAAGGCTAATAGTGCGATAAGAAAGTTTCAAAGAAAACAAAAAAAACTATTAAGTAGAAAGATACTAAAAGTAATAATCGTTGTATGTGTGTGTGTGTGTGTGTGTGTAATATTTAATGAACCTTTATATACCTTAAAATAACATTGAACTTGTCACACACACAGAGAAATTATAATAAATTAGATTTGTTTTAAATATATATATATATATATCTGTATAAAATATATATATGTATAAAAAAAACAAAATTGCATTTTTACATTTACAAAAAAAATAAAGAAAAAAATTAAAAGCAAAATAGATAGAAGAAGCACATTAATGACCCACATTAACTCCATAAAAGCTTATCAAAAACCCCAAAAGCGTGCACTGATTTCTTATTAAGAAAAAGAAAAAGAAATAATAATAATAAAAAAAAAGAGTAGAAAAAAAACGAAATATATATTAAATTTCTGTACTTGAAAAAGGGAGGGGGGGGGGAAGTAGGGAAGGTTACGCGGGGTCTTTCAGGTTAATGTATATAAGTATATATTATAAAGAGAGAGAAAAAAATCAGTAAACTTTGCATGAAATGAGTGAAATTGTTAAACACTTTTTAAAACAGTTTAAAATTCCGCAGCTCTCTACCACCTAACACCCCCCCCCTTCCCTGGCACTTCACTCCACTACACTCCTTTACCTGCCATTCCTTTAGCATTACCATTCCAACATTCCCTGACTTTAATTTAACATATTATCGTGTGCCTGCATATTAAGCAGCTGTTTTCAAGTTTTTCTACAACTAACTTGGAGAACTAAAGTAACTCCTCTAAACCTCACCTCCTCTGTACAATCTACCTTTCTTAACCCGAAAAAAAAGAAAAAAAAAAAACAAAAAAAACCTGTACCATAAAAACTACATCATAAAACTGTCTATACATTTTTTTTTTTTCTTTTTCTTTTTCTTTTCGTTTTTGTTTTTGTTTTTAACGCTGCGTCTCTGCGTCTCCCTGTCTATCTGTCTGACATGATTCTTTTGCCAGCCAAATCTAATCAAGTCTGTTGTGCGCTACTACATCAAGCCCTATAACTATACTATATACAATACAATACTATATACTCTATATAGTAGATAGTATATGGTATATATATATATATATATATATATATATATTCTTTATATATGTATGAGTATAAGTACTACATGCTTGTACAGCACAAACACGCCCTGTTCTCAATATTCTCTGTTATTTCGATTTGATTTCTTACTTATAACTTACTTATAGAGAACGTGCCGTATACCAGGGTGTAGTTAGCACAATTTCTTGTTGTTGTTTGTTGTTTGTTGTTGTTTTTTAATATTTTTTGTCTTTTGCAAAAAACACAAGAAGCAGACACAAAAAAAATTAGTTAAAATAAAAAAAAAAATGATATGATAGTAAAGTAGGCAAGGCAAGGCAAGGCTTCAAGGTTTTTTTATCTACCGTTAGTTACGTTGAATGATCATAATATTACATATATATATATAGAACATAGAAGTACGAGGGCAACTTAAGAAATGGGAGACAGCAATACACAGATGATAAAGCCAAAAGCAGAAGAATTGATATATTTTCTTCTTTTTCTTTTTTTTTTTGAGTGAATTTTTATGTTCGAAAATATCATTTACATGGCAAAGTGATAAGAAGACTCTGCACTAAGAACTATTTTTGTGTTTTCTTTTCTTTTCTGATAATAATAATAATAATTAGAGTTTTCCAAGAAATTCGAAATGTGAGTGAGAATTAAGTATAGTAGAAATTTATCAATTGTGTGAAATATATTTTTTACTTTTGTTAAATATTTTTTTTTTGCCTTCAAAACACGAGAAAACAGTTTTCAATATAATTATGAAATTTCTGCCTGTTATGGCTGCTGCTCTTAACGTTCTTTAGCTACACTTCTGAGACCTGCTTATCGCTGCGGAAACAGTAATGAATACATGTCGCCGATGAGGAAGCGTCTCTGTCGGTGTCGCTGCCGGCATTTATGACTTCTACAATGCGTATTTAGAGTCTGCGGCTGCGGCTGTGGCTGTGGCTGTGGCTGTGGCTGCGTCTGCGTCTGCGTCTGCTTTTACGTTTATGTCTTTGAGTAATCAAATGAAAGAAATAAGAAAAGAGAAAGAATGAATGAATGAATGAAGGAGAAAAAAAACGAAATAATAATAACAAAATAGTAGAAACAAAAGAAAGAATCTATTACGGCATTTTGAGACACACACACACACACACGCATAGGCTGTACTGCGGCGCACAGTCAATGCCACGGGTAGAGTAACGCTGTCTGATAAGGCGCGACTGCGCTGCTATCAACTGCGCCAAATGCAAAGCAACTTACTAATGACTACTCGTAATTTTGCTTCATATTCATCTTCTTCTTCTTCTTCTTCTATTGTTGTTCTACTTCTTCTATTATAGTATGTTTTTGTTTTTGCCCACTGGCTGCACTTTAGAACTGACAAAAGCTTCTACCGTTTCGACTCAGTGTCATTACTAGGTAAAAGATAATGCAGCAAACTTGACGATGCAATTCTAGACCAAAATAGGCTCAACAACAGCAACAACAAACTAATAGAAATACACCAAAAAAAAAAAAACAAATATTTTTTATAAAAAAAAAAAATATATATATATTCCCGGGAAAAACGCGCGTGCAGTTTTTCCCGCCGTCAGCACAATATGCTCTAGACTTACCCGGGGCGTGCGCCCTCGATTACGTCAGCGTTTCATTTCAGTTTCTGTTGCAAATTGCATATAAAACATCTGTGTATATGTATATATGTGTGTGTATGTGTGTGTGTACCCTATATATATTATAACACAAACAGTGTATAAAGCGCTGCTTAACAAATTCTTTTCTAATTAACAGAAATCAAAAAATTAGAGAAAAACCCAAACAAAAAGCAAAACTTGTATAAAAACTTTATCTTAGAAATTTTGTGTATGATTTGTATATCTTGTAACGATTAGAACAATATATAAAACAATAAATCTGTTTCGATAACACATATTTATATATATATATTTAACCTTAAAAAAGCAAAGCAATTATTACTAACTTCTTCTTTAAAGGGATATCTTTCAATATCTATTTATGTAATAGCTATATATTAACTACAAGCATATGTGCATATTAATTTGTTTTTTTATTATAATGATACTTTTTTTTATATGCAACATGTACCAAATGTACCAAATGTCTTCCTGTACCCAAACTAGAAAAAGAATATAAAACTTCATTTAACGTTTTATCGTTTTGTGATTTGATTTTGGCATTATTTAAAATTTAAATTATCATTTTGAAGTTTTTGTGGCATATTAAAACTCTTATCGCAAAACGTACTATTTTGTAACCTAAAAGCAGCAACAAGCCAGAGCTAACAGTTAACAGCCAAAGAAGCAAGAAGCAATAAGCAAGAAGCAAGAAGCAACAATAGAGCCAAATGTCAAGATAAGGCCTGAAATAGTTTTGATTACGCTTGTGCCTGATTTCTAAATGAAGACACACACACACACACACATATATATATACATCATATATATATATATACATACATTTACTGTAATATACATATATATATATATATATATGGCAAATCATGCATTAACGTATGGGTTTTCACTACAACAACATTGATAATCCATTCCTTGGAATTGCCTACAATCCCCCAAGCATTACCTACTTATTAAATAAAAGTGAAACTCATACATATATATATATATATATATATATTTATATATACACACATAAAAATATGTAAGATCCGTAAATCCCAACATGAGTTTGTTTGTGTGTGTGTGTGTGTGTGTGTATTAGCTTTATAGTAACCATTAATTATTACAATCAGAGAGTCAATACACATGAATAAAAAAATAAATAAAAAATCCCCTCAATAACATTGGCAAATTCTCGAGAGACAAGTAAATAAATACCTATATATATATATATATATATAGCTATATATAATATATATAATCATAGCTCTTAAACTTATCCGTTGTATCACAGTGCAATAGATATAAAGAAAGACAGGGAGAGATAGAGAAAAAAAGAGAATAACACGATTATTATTAAGTAAAACAATTCAATATCAGGAAGTAGTTTTCATATATCTGTATATATATATATATATATACTATAATTATATATATATATAAGAAAATCAAATGATATTGTATAGGCTGCATTAGCATAGCTTTTAGCCATGACATAATAACATTAAAAATGAAAGTAAGATAAAATTTCTTTATTGAAATTGATAAGAAATAGTAGAAAGCTTTTAGATATTGCTCTTTTGTGGTCCATTACTATTGATAAGGACTCTATACAAAATTTTGTGTTGCTGAAATTTGTTTCTTTTTTTTTTTTCTATATTTTTTTCACAATTTTTTTTTTCCTCTTTTTTTTTTAACGATAAGGCAGCACATGTTGCCTAGAAACAAAGCGTCACGCTAGGGAGAATTTAAATTAATCTTATATGCATACATTGTACTGCATATATATACAAATATTTATATATATATATATATATACATACATACATATATATATATATATATTAACATGTGTATAGTTGTATAGATTGTTACGAGTCTGAAGGGTTATTCACTTCTAGTTTACGATTAGGTTAAGATCAGCTTGAAACAAATTAGAGAGGCATACTTAGGGGGAAGTATATTTTCGATATATACATAGTATATATCTCTAGACAGAGGCTTTACTGTACTTAGATGTAGGACTGTAGGAATTCGCAATCAAAGAAAGTGTCCTAGAAAAGTGGTTTTAGTCAGTTAAACAAGTTAACAACAAAAACTTTTTTTTTTTTTGCAATTTTTTTTTTTGTTACCATGAAGAAAACGCAAAGCAAAGAAACGAAGTCAAAATTATTACCTTGGGTCGACGAAAGCATAAAACGGCAATCGCCTTCACAAAAGAATGCTGACCAAAAAAATAAAAAAAAATATAAAAAAAAAATACAGTCAAAACCTTAGAGCAAAAGTCAAGTCAAGTCGAGAAGAAAATTGCAGCATTAACAAACAAGTTCAAGTTAATAAGTCAGCAAGTTTAGTTCAGTTGGCTAATAACAGCAGCAACAGCAACAGCAACAGCTAAATATATATATATATATATATATATATGTATACGTGTATATATATATATATATATATATAAGTATATAATGTTTGTGTGTATTTTACATTTGTACGCTTTTTGGTACAACTTTCGCTTATATAAGCAAAAGATGGCAACAAATTTAGCTAGCCCAATGAGCGTACATAATGATATTAACCATTTTCTAAAAGACAATTTGACACCCTTTAAAAAAAAAAAAGAAATAGCAACAATAACAAGCAACAATAACAAGCAACAGTAGCAGCAACAGCTATAAACCAAGAACGTTTAAATCTTAATGCAAATTTTGCCTTTATGTGTATAAAGCATTTGAGGTTATGTTAAGTTTCTAACGGCTTAGTGCAGTGAGCCGCTATTTAAAATGCACACGAGAACCCACAAAACTGAAAAACGTGCTTGGCAACAGTATCTTAAGAGTAAAAGACTTTATTTCTTGCCTCTGCTGGCTCCGCTCCCTCTGCTGCCTCCGCTCCCTCTACAGCTCAGTCTCAGCATATTTGAATAACTAGTTCGATGCTATGCGACGGGCTATGCACGATACTTTCAATATGCTCAAAATCAACTGAAACAATGTCTATGCGTATATACACTCACACATATATATATGTATGTATCTGCCTATTAATGTATGTGTGTAGTGCTTAACTTTGACATTTCCAATAAGCGTAGCACACGTTGCATTCACCAAAAAAAACAAAAAAAAACAGGTTAAAAGAAATACAAAAGCAAATGCCAAAAAAACAACAACAACAACAAAAATTTAAAACTTACGACGATGACACTATTGCAAATTTTGTGTTTTCTTTCAATATTTTTTTCCTTTTACTACTTTTTTTTCTTTTTCTTTTTTTTGGTATGAGCAAATTTCAAACATATGGCAAAAGCGCGCATAATTAAATTTACACATACATATATAAATATATATATATATATATATATATAGTATATATAGATATATATATATATACGTGTATGGTATCATTGTATTACAGTTGGTTTGAAGAGACGCGCGACGCCCCCATCATTGAAATTCATTCAAAGGCATCGTCCATTCATGCGAATTTTACACGCGCTGCGCAGTGCAGGATGCGCATTGCAGAATTGTTGCTTTCGTTGTTGTTGTTGTTGTTTGCGTTTGCCTGTTGCTGTGTTGCCATGTTGCCATATTGCCATGCTGCTATGTTGCTATGTTGCTAGCTTGCCTGCTTGCTGTATATATTGCTCTCTTTTCAGCACTTGGTACGTCACAATTTATGTACTCTTAATGCTCCTCTTGTGCGCTACTCTTAAGTTCAATATATAGTACAATACAAAAATGTGGGCGGCCGGCTTACAGGCGGGCAATCGGGCAGCGAACAGCTGTTTAGTTAACCGTTGACGTCAATGTCAGTTCCAATCAACGGCAGGCTAACTGCTACGCGGCAGGAGTTGAAAGGCTCTCTTTCAATATATTTATTATATATGTATATCTATACAGATATATATATATATATATATATGTATGAGTGCATTTGTGTGTGTGTGTGTGTGTGTGTGAATTATTCATAGATTGTGTTTACAATATGCGGTTATAGGATTGTAGGCGGGCAATTGTAACTGTATAGCGTGGGCGTACCATATTGTTGTATGTACGTTAATGAAGTGTTATAATACATATATGTATGTATATGTATGTACATGTATATATATAAAGATTTGATAAGGTCAACAGGCAACAACAATGTTGACAGCAATTCCTTCTTTTTACTTTTTTTTTTGCAAAGAAATTGGGGT
The DNA here is from genome assembly GCA_037044455.1 of Zygothrica quintamaculata. Lineage (NCBI taxonomy): Eukaryota > Metazoa > Arthropoda > Insecta > Diptera > Drosophilidae > Zygothrica > Zygothrica quintamaculata. Next base: position 146,938 of record JBAMBS010001413.1, read on the forward strand.
ATGAAAATTAACTTTGATTTGGGAATTTGCTTGATATTTGATTCGTATCTAAAGCTAGTAATTTAAGACCTAATTTATATATATATATATAACTTTAAATATATATTTATATATATATATATGTGTGTGTGTGTATTTATGCGTATAATAAGCAGTTGTTGGCAAGTTGAAAAACTTGAAAGCAAAATGTATGCATGTATAATGAGCCGCAGTCAAGTTTATACTTTTCTTAATGCAGACTAAAGAAAGAGCTTGTTAGTGGCCTTTTTTTGCTTTTTTTGGCAAAACACAGAATCCGGCTTATAAGTTTATTACTTTCCCATTATATATATATATATATATACGTATTTGCACTATCAATTAAATGAGTCATATGTCTTCGAAATAGTGTCAGTAATGGGTACCCCAAGTGACTAACCGATGTGCAAAACAAAGCTAACTTGATAAATTGATTTGGCATATGTTGATAATATAATTGCATATGTGTGTGTATGTGTGTGTATGTGTGTGTATGTGTGTGTGTGTGATCTACATAATGGCTGCTTCCGTATGTTTAACCTTTTTGGCCAAGTGTATAATCATTTGATTGTGAAAGGTTTCAAAGTCAACTGCTTTAGCCACTTGATACAACAATAGCAACAACAGAGCACAATCACAATGCGATTAGGACACACGCCAGCGCTTCCAATTTTTTGCTATATCTACTACTACTACTACTACTATTATAATATAGTTAATACTATTATACACTTTCCGCTTAGGTTTGTGCATCCAAGCAACTTCGCAACTTTCACAACATTTTCTGACTATCCAAATTGGTTAACTCTTTGACGGCGGGTGGTTTAGTTTTTTTTATATTGTTGCTTCTCTTATTATTTACTTGTATTTTGTTTTTTTTTTCGTATTTTTTTTTCTTTGTTTTTTTATGTATTTTTTTTTGTTTTTGCACGTCAGGGCGCCTTAATGTTGCTTTCTGTTGTTGTACTTTTCTCTTGCAGCCGCAACATTTTATACATTCAAATTTATGTTGGTGATAAGGCTAAACCCGCATAGGACGAACACCCACGCAATATCGTTATGCCTTTGGCTGTATTTCTATTTGTGTTGTGCTAATGTTGCTGTTGTTGTTGTATTATTATTATACGGTTATATTTATAGCCAATATACAGAAAACACGTCAATTGGCGCTGCTGTTTTCTTGTCAATTGCTTTTTACGCTCCCTTTTTAAATTATGCATTGGGGTTGCAGCACTGCGTCTACGTAATGTGTGTGTGTGTGTGTGTGTGTGTGTGTGTGTTTTGCAAATGCACCGTTACCATTAAAAGCATTATAGCAAAACTTAATCAGCTTTTCTAATGGATATAATAATAAAAAGTATTGAAAACTAAACAAATAAATAAAAAATAATCAAAAAGAAATATTTTTCATTTAATAACAAAAAAAAAAAAAACAGAAACTCTAAGCAACATTTTGTAATTTGTGTTATCTCAAACAGTAACAAAAATTAAAAAAGAAAAAAAAAAAAAAAACTGACACACACACAAAAAAAATAAAATTTATGCCGTCTTTTAACTAACAAATATTTCTTGTTTTCTCATTAAAAAAAAAAGAAAAAACAAAAACAAAACAAAACAAAAGTAAAAAAACAATAAAAACTTTAAGTTGAAACTAATATTATTTAAAATGAGTTTTATAACAAAAAAAAAGTCTAATAAGCAAAAATCCTTGAAAAACTTTTCAAATGGTTTACAATTTTAATTTATAAACTTTAATAAATTGTTTTATGTTTATTTAATTAATTATTTTTTTTTTTTATCTGTGTTTGGTTTTGCAGTTATATTTTTTTTTTTTTGTTTCTTATTATCAATTTGCAACCGTGTGTTTGACAGCCATGCCACAAATAGGGTTGGATTTTAGCATTCTTCTTTCTGTTCGTCCACTTTCTTTTTAGGCCATTTTACATTTACCAATTACCAATTACCAATTACCATGCTTTACCGACTGCCAGGCTAAAAACCAAAATAAAAAAACCCAAACACCCGAAAAAAAAAAATTAAAAAAATAAAATAAAATAAAAAACACCAAAAAACGCAAACGCTAAAAAAAAAATTTAAAAAGAAAAAAACTGAAAAAAAAAAACAGAAAAAAATCAAAGCGCAAGCCAAAGCGTAGCAATTTTTCAAGTTAAAAAGCATTTTTGAATTGTGGGAGCACCTTTCACTTTACGGCAATGTTGATGATGATGATGATGATGAAGAAGAAGAAGCAGACAGGCAATCGGACCAAAAGACAAATGTACAGACAAGCATAAAATTGAAAAGAGCAACTAAAAATGCTGTGCACAACACAAAGAAAACCGATACATATGTAATTTTGTGTTGTATGCCAATAAATATATATATGTATTTAAATATATACAAATACACACACACACACACAAATGCATTTTTATAAATGTGAAAGGTTTTCGCTTGCTGCAACATTATTTAACCAATCCAATTTGTGGAGCAAACGAAAGAGCAAAATTAAAATACATATAGGTATAAGTTTGTCTGTGCATGTGTGTGTGTGTGTGTGTATATATAGACAAAACATAAGGAGAAAAAAATAATAATAAAAAAAAACTACAAAATTTATAACGAAAGAAAAAAAACCTATAACCAGTTTAATTATTTTTATGAAATTGTATTTTTGTTTTATTTTTCTCCATTTGTTGCTCTGCTTTTTGTCTTTTACACCCTTTTTTTGTTGCTTTGCTCTGGGACTACAACAACAACAATAATTTGAATAAAATTGTATAATGGAAGGCGAAGGCGATATGCAAATGCGGATCCGCTACATACATATATATACACATATATATATATATATATACTATACTATATACATATATATATATGAAGAAAAACTCCGTTTTGATATCGAAATGAAATGCATGCACCAAAAAAATAAATTAAATTAAAAATGAAAATATATTTGAAAAGTTCTCACACGTTGAGAGTTGAGCAACAGGTGCTCATTTGCATTGATAGCGGTTTTTGTTATCGATATCAGAGCATGTAATCGATGTCAGCAATTGAGATGAGCACTTTGAGTGGAGTTGAAGATGCTCACGCTTATTGCTTAAGCGGGTTTTGATTTTTTTTTTTTTTTTTTTTTTTTTTTCGCTGAAGAGGGAGGCACCTACTTCATAAGGCAAAAGGCAGTGGCACTTGAGTTGTCTTAACTTGCCCTTGGCATTTCATCAACGAAAATTAACAAACTAAAAAAATATAAAATAAACCCAACATATGGCTTTCAACGTTAGACAACAAGCACCTGAAATTAAATGCTCAGTGGATGGTCCATAACATTGATTTGTGTCCGTACCGATCTTGTAAGCTCTCCACCACTCTCTTTCGAACACACGCCAATGCCCCCAATAGCTACATGCCACAGCACACACGACAGTGGCAATAACTTTAAGAAAGAAAAAAGAAAAAAAAAAAGACGCGGCAGTTGGATTGCGGTAACAGAAAAATGCCTCAGAGCATTTTGCTGCTGTCTCTTCTTGGCTTTCTTTCATCAACAAGCCATAGCCATAATATCTCTTTATATACCGATGAGTTGCTGTGCCTCTGAATTTCTCTGTATATGTATATGCATGTATATATGTCTGTTTATGTGTGTTAGTACGTTTTGTGAGTGTCTGTGCTTATGTTGCCCGTTTTGGTAACATTTTTCAAGAATTGCTAATTCTCAACAATTTCCAAGGTTCGTTGAACTTATCATAAACATATACATACACATACATACACATACAACAGGCACGCATACACATACATACATATCACACAGACACACTTACATTTATACATTTTATTTACGCTTCTTTGCTGCCGCTGCTACTTTGCCGATTCTTGGCCGATGTGAAGAGACGTCTAAAATATGGAGAAAGCACTTGTGCCCGTACATACATACATACATACATACATACATACATACATACATACATACATGCGGCATACACATGCAAACGAGGGTGGATCATAAAAATAATCGAACATATGCAAGATTCTACGGAGTTTTTCAAAATCTTTTGATCCTCTAAAACTATATTTTCTGTATCAATATCGATAAACACGGCAATCAATAGATTCACCTTTATTATCTATCGGTTTTTGATCTCTAATTTAAGTAAAAGATGCAAATAAAAGTCTAAGCTCTACTAACGTCGATCACTTTAAACCACCCTCGCGCATACCAATGCATACATACATACATATATATATATATATATATATATATATGTATACATGTGAACATGCATACATAGATATAATGCACGCGTGCAAACGGTAATCAATGTTTAAGTTTATATGCCGTATACGTATAAATGTTAAGCTTGGAAGAAGACCCACACAGAAGAAGACGGTAGAGAGACGGGACAGAAAACAGTCAAGAGAGAATCATACCTGCCGCGGCACGCAAGGTAGCTGACATACACACGCACACACACACACACACACAGAACAACATATATACGCACAGCAACAAGCACGCATACAGATACAAAGTTATGGCCATGCCCGCAACGACGACGTTCCCTTTTCTTATGGCCAAAACTGGATTTCCATTTGAGTGTGGCTTAGAATGTGAACACTTTAGGGCAAAAAAAAAGGGAAAAAAAATAACATACATATATAAGTATGTAAATATATTTTACATACTAATGGGTTTTTAAAGCCAAGCGTAATTACATGCACTTTTTATCATTCTACATGCACAACTACACACAAAGAGTAATATATATGTAAGCATCTATATACTGTGTGTGTGTATATATATATATATATATGTATATATATATATATATATATATATAGCTACTTACATGGATGAATGCAGAAAGTGTCGCATTTATATGGGTCAACAATTTATAGCCGTAGATTTGCTTACAGCAATTAAGTAAATTCAAGCAATTCTTATTGTTATTGTTGCTTTTTTTTTTGCTTTTGATTTTTGTGTGCATGCATGTGTGTGTGTGTGTGTGTGTGTGTGTGTGTGTGTGTGTGAGTTTTGTTTTGTCACAAACTGGCACACCGGGATTACATCATCAAGTTTTAAATTATGTACAGACATACATACACATATGTATATACATACATATATCTGTATACACACCAAATTCGAATTCTGGATATTTTGGATATCGTCGCAAAAGAAAATAATAAAAAAGAAATACAAACAAAAGAAAAAAGACAAACTTGTTTCAACCGAGCGGCAAACAACAAACAAACACTTGTTGCAAATCGCATTTCTGCTCATCACACACACACACACACACACACACACACACACAAGCAGCTCATCATCATATGCACATGGCATTATTATTTCTTTTTTTTCAAGGTTGTCGTCGACTAATCACGCCGACAGCACCACTAAAACGCGCTCTTATTTTATATAAATTTTATTTTTGTTTTTTTTCTTTTTTTGTTGTTTTTAATTTAAATATAATTTATTAATCTGTTGCATTTTATACAAACTTTTGCAAGCTATGCAAAATTTGTATGCGTTGCGATTAGCGATGGCAACGCGATTAGCTGTTTGGCTATCGGTAGCCGCCATGCGACAGGACATTTAATCGATTTGTATAAGTGGTGTTTTAAATTTTTCTTTTATTGTTTTTGTTGTTGTTGTTTTTTGTGTGGCGGTCATTTTGAAATCTTTTTGGGTACTCATTAATAAATCACAAATAATTTCAATTGCCGGTTCCACTTCAGTTATTATTATTAGTATTAAGGCTTTGAAAATGATAACTTGAAAATGCTTTTATTTATTTATTTATTTTTGTTTAAATCTATGAATATTTCATGGTTACGATAGAGTCGTTGTCGCCTTTTGATAAGATTGACAAATATATTTATATATATATATATATATATATATTTATATATACTAAACATTTTGTATACCATCTAGAACTATACCTCACACCACATACAGACGACGACCGATCTTGTTATGTGTTCTTAAGAATATATGTATATAAATAAATGAATTTATGTGGTATATGCGCACATACCCTAACTAATTGTTGTTGTGTTTTTTTGTGAGCTATCTGCATGGGTCGTGTACCTATATCGCTGCGTTTTAGGTTTTAAGTGTGCCAACGTTTCGTGCAAAACGATTTTAAATTATTATTAGTGCTTTTTTTTGCATTTTATTGTTTGCACAAATATATATATATATACTATATAATATATATTGACTTTTGTTTCCAAGTTATATAAGCGCGCTATCGCTGTGCAATGCACACGACTGCCACTCCATGTATATTTACTAATTACCTTTTTTCTTTTTTCTTTCTTTTTCTCTTTTTGTTTTCATTGTTTTTTTCTTTTTGTGTGCAGACGGAATCCTTAAAAATTAGCAGCGATCATGATATGCACGATTGGTTCTATGATCGAGATGTCAAAGGTCCAGGCGTTATACTCCACGATAAGCTCATTTCAGATGCGTTACTTAATGGTACAGGTCCAATAAAAACGGAGCATTCATATAGTCTAAACAGCGATGGTGACTCCCTTCCCGATTCACCAAAAAGCCTGCAGGCCAAGATTGATGGTAAATATATTATAATAAAAATAATAATACAGTACATACAATATAGCTTTGAAAACTATCTATCGATTTATTTCGGGCTAACGGTAATGATGACGCTTGATTTTAAGTTAACGCTTTGCTTGTATAGTTAAAGCCAAGACAAATACAGTTGCCAGTTGGTGGCTCTATTATGAATTTAGGCCATGTACATAGAGAACGACAAAAACATAAAAAAATAAAAAATAAAAAAAAATAGGAACAGAAACAGAACAGTTGAACAGCTTCTGTTGTTGTTTTTTTTTTTTTTTTTTTTTTTCTGTGGCGGTAGCATTTAGCAATTTAACGCAGAACTCGTGCATGAAGTTTTGTACTTTGGCGTTGACGCGATATCAGTTATTGTTGGTAATATTCCCATATATATATATATATATAGTATTATATATACATGAATATGTGCGCACTGTAAATAATTGGCACTGCCTGGCCTGTTTCTCTCTTATTTTTTTGTTTTTTTTTTTGTTTTTTTTTATTGTTATTATTTGTAATTTTTTATGGAAACTGTACAACAACTGTGTAAATAAAATTAGAATTTATGAAAATTAAGTGAAACAAGAACGTTGCTGAAATAACAAAAAATAGTTATATTTAATCAAATGTTAATACAAGTGTCATGCCACAAGCATCTGCTGACGTGCGCCCTACTCCATTGATCCAACTTGTTTGAACATGTTTAGATAAGTTATAAATAAAAAAATATAATAAAAAAAATTAAAATTTTAATTAATTGTTATATTTAATAATATTTATTTTTCATAGTCATTATAATTATTATTTTTTTTTTTTTTTTGCTATTTATTATTATACAGGGGAAAAAATCTGCTATTCAAATTTAAATTTGGTTGATATAAATAAATTTTAGATAATTTTTATTACAGTATCTATAGGAAGATTTAAAGGTTTATTTTTTTTTTATTAAGTTTTGAATATACCCTATACTATATACTATATATTTAGCTATGCTAGAAAAGTCGAATATATCCCTTAAGTTCCTAAGGCAGTTCCTAAAACAACAACCCAATTTTAGACGAGAAATAAATGCAATATTATTATTTTATTAATTATATTACAACTTGTACTAAAAACCAATGAAAACTGTTATGTTATCTTAAAATGACTTTTTCATTTTAGATATGGATGACGAATGCTACTCTGGTAGCGGGCGCAACACCATTGATCCAAAGTGCCTTACTTTACACCCGCCCGCAAGAAATAGCCGCAGTAACGCCATGCTGATCATGAGCGGCGGTGCCAGCATTAGCGCCAATCCTGCATTAAATTCACCCATAACAGAGCTAACAGCCGCCGGTACAGTGCTCACGCGTAACCATGTGGGTGTGCAACAGAATGGTAACTGCGATAGCAACAGCAAAGGAAATAGTAATATGAACGTTGGATCATTGGATCATTTTCAACTACCTCAACACTTGACGGAAATGTACGATGATAACGATTGCAGCTCATCGGTATCATCAGCTAGAGAGGGTAGCATATCACCGGATATATGCTCAGATATTGAAATCGATGAGGCTGTTATCAAAGATGAGCCAATGTCACCCGATTCCAGCTGCCCCGCCAGTCCACATTCACAGAATAGCAGCGCTCACCAGCTGAGTCTTAATTTGCAAACAGAATTGCTTTTCGACCAAAAGGTAAGCAATTTTCTTTTTTAATTATTATTTATTTATTGAAAATCATCATCTAAAACATTTTGCAATATCCTTTTCATTCATTAAGCAGGGTGGGCTATTAGTTAACGCCAGCAACAGTAGCCTCATCAAATCCCAGCAGCAACAATTATTACTTGGCGAAAATGGCCACAGCCTCATATTGCCCAAGATGGCTATAAAAAGCGAAAAACAAATCACCGCCAGTAATACTACAGGCAAAACGCATACTTATGGTATACCGTTAACTCCGCCCTCTTCTCTACCAAGCGATGATTCCGAAGGTAATTTGTCGCCAGAACATTTGTATGCACCACTGTCGCCCAATGCTTCCGTTTCTATATCCGCCGTGACCAATGCACCAGCTAATGGCGATACAGTGAACAATGCAAGCGCGCGACGCGCTGCTGCCGCCATAACACGCGCCTCCAGCACTAACGGTACGCCAAATAACGCACCATCCACGAGGCAGCCCATACACACACCGTTGATCAGCTCACAGCCGGTAAGATATGTTTCTTTTTATTGGAAATAAATTTTGGTATCAAAAAGTATGAACGTGTAGGGACGCAAACAAGATTTGTCTGCCAGAATTAGCATAGAGCAACTTGCATTAAATCTTCCATAATATTCGTGCGATATTTTGCAAGAATTCTTGCATGCAACGTTGATTAATTTTTAAATAAATTCATATACTGTAATATTGGTTGCTGCAGCGAGCATACAGAATGTTGCATGGTGTAAAGAGACGTGGATGAAATGGTACCATTGCAACCTTTTGTAGCATTAATAATAGTGATTCAACATTTTGATATATTTTAAATAAATAAGTGAAAGAAGTAAAAAAAAAATACATTTTAGTTAAACTTGCATTAAGAATATGTTTGCATCTCCCTTGAAAGTTTGGTATTAAATTTAAAATATAATTTTAAATATTAAAAATTTTGTGTGGGGTGTTATTTTGCAAAAGATGATTGAAAAACTTTTGTTTAAATCGTAGCTACATTCTTTTAATTTTTTATGTTTATAGAAAGGCTCAACTGGCACACTTCTGCTGACGGAAGAGGAGAAGAGAACACTGCTAGCCGAGGGTTATCCCATACCACAGAAGCTTCCACTTACAAAAGCCGAAGAGAAATCGCTCAAGAAGATACGACGCAAAATAAAAAATAAGGTACAATTATTTGAAGTGAATAGAATAGATAAATATATAAGTATATATATTATTACTTTATACAAAATATCTATAAAAATAAATAAATATTAAATAAAATATTTTATTTTGAACGATAGATCTCCGCACAGGAAAGTCGTCGCAAAAAGAAAGAGTATATGGATCAGCTGGAGCGGCGTGTTGAAATTTTGGTTTCTGAGAATCATGATTACAAAAAACGCCTTGAAACCCTGGAGGAGACCAATGCCAATCTACTTAGTCAGCTGCACAAACTGCAGGCCTTAGTTACCAAGCACAATGTAAAAAAGTCCTAAGCCTCCGGACTAGGCCCAAAATGGCCAATGGTTCAATATTGCCTGCCTGCCCGAGAGATATTTTTATCTATACATTTACTTTATATTATTTTTTTATGCGTTTCGAGTGAAAGTTTTTAAGAATTTATCAGTGTTTTTTTTTTTTTGGTTTTTTTTTTTTTCTTAAAAGAAAACAACAACAAATTGCCTTGATTAACGTAACAAGCAATTATTATTATTATTATTATTATTATTATTATTATGATAATTATTATTATTTTTATTTTATTATTATTATTATTATTATTATTATAATTTTTATTTTACTTTTTGTTTGTTTTTTGGCTTTTTGGTTAGCACAAAGCGGTAATCATTCCCCCTTCAAAATACCCTTTCTTCCAAGACCTTCGTCATATGATTTTTCTTTAGATTTAACAACCCATATGCCCATAATTGAAACCATATTAATATCTTTATTATAAATGTTATAACTGTAAGTAGCTACTTATAGTTTGTATCTTATACTATACTAAACTATATTATACTTTATATATGTATATAAATATACATATATATACTATATATATATATATATATATATATATATATATATATTATTATAAATTAGTCATGCATTCCTGTTATACAAAATGATATATAGAGAGTTCGCAAAGATCAGCAACCAGCAAAGCTCAAAAGAAACCACAAACTTAATCAGCGACTAAGCTGAAGAACTTATATATATATATATATATGTATATATATATATATATATATATGGCATATGGCATGCTAACATGTGGGCTCTTTTAGAACATCGAAATCGATTTAAGAGCAACGACATGTACATTATGTTTTAATAATGCTTGATTGTACGAGCTACTTTTTTTCAGTCTTTCTGAATTGTTTGGCATGACTCTTGTTCCTTTATACAATATTTTTCAGCAGAAAAAAACAACAACAACAACAACAACAAAGAAAAGTAGGACAAAGTAAAAAAATTAAAGTCTAAAACAATTCCATATATAATTATAAATATAAATACATACAGATATAGTATATACATATATAAAATACCGAACTATGTCTGTATACAGCATTTATGTTCTCCTTTGTTTAACCAGCAGCCAAGGGCGTAGCCTGCTTTTTCCTCCCCCCTCTACATAATATGAACCAAATTAACGCAAGGTTTCTTTCGAATTGAGTTTTGAAACGAGGATCATTTTACACAAAATATTTTCTTTAAATAATAGTCTAGGGTTAAATACTATTTGTTTTCATGCAAATTGTAATTGACTCATTGACCAATTTGTGAATAGCTGCTCACGCCCTTGCCCAGTAGCAACTGGAGGTTTCAATTTGAGTTTTTTTTTTTTTTTTTAAATTAAACATTCAATTTTAAGACTTCAAAAGATGCTTTGTTGCCAGGATGAATTAAACATTTTCCGAGCCAATTGAAAAGAAAAGAAAAAAGATTATGAAAATATATATATATATTTTTTTTTTGTTAAGTTTTTATTTTAAGTGAAATGGCTGCAATCAATGAATCACAAGAGACAAAACCCTAATTTCAATGTAATAATTTACTTTGCAGCAAAGATCTTTTTATTATTATGTATATTATTATTATAATTATAATTTTTTTTTTGTGAAACGATTACAATTGAATTTTACGTTTTAGTGCAATTTTTTTGTCATAAAAAATATTCGTGTTTTTCATAATCCTTTTTTTTATTTAAAGAAAGTCATTTTTAGTAAAAACAAAAAAACAAAAAACAAAATGAGGAAATACTAGTTGAATTTATGAAAAAAAAAAAAAAACAAAATACAAAAATATACTTAATCAAATTTGTAATGCATCAATTGATTCCTTTATATATATATATATATATATATATATATATATATATATATATATATATATATAATTATTGTAACTAATTTAAATGTACATATATACATACATAAATCATGCGGACGAAGTTGTGCAATTGTTAGTAAAATTTTATATAAAAAATAGTAAGCAAAAGTTCTATAGAAAATTACTATTACAAAAAAATCCAAAATTAAAAAGCAAGAAAAAAAGAAACAACAACAAATACACATTTGTGCAATGGATAACTATGTTTGAAATGCGTTAAAATAAAATAAAAACAATAATATATATATATATATATATATTTATATATGTATATATATATATATATGTATATAATTATCAAACATTATATTTTTGGCTATAATATTCTTAACGCATTACAAAAGAAAAAAAATAAAAAAAAAATTGTAAAACATTTAATTGGTTGCTGAAATTGGGCAAATAAAAGTGCAATTCCAAATAAAATTGATACAACCATAACAACAACAAAACAACATATTTTTTTCTTTTAACAGAAGTTTTACTTAACATCAGAAATTTTTAGTCCCATTGCTTTTAAAAAAGATCAAAAGGGAACAAATGGATTTGGGCAAAATCGAAAAGTATGTAGCAGGTAGAAGTAATCATCGGAGACCCCATAAAATATATATATTCTTAATCAGGACGACAAGATGAGTCGATACAGCCCTGTCCGTCCGTCATCTGTATGAACGCCTATTGCTCAGAGACTGTAAGACCTAGAGAAACCAAATTTGAAACCTAGATGGAGTTTGTTTTAAATATTTGAATTTTCTCCCCTGATCTTCGCGATACAAAAAAAACGAATATTAACCACAATTTACAACCGATCGAATTTCTTTTCATGATCTACTTTGTGAATCTCGTTAAGATTGAACAAATAACTTGGAAGTTATACAAGATTAAGTATCGAGTTATGTAGCGCGGGGGGTAAAAAGTGCTCGAAATAGCTTAAAGTGCAAGTAGAACTTTGTATCTGTGTGCGTATGGCTGTGTTTGTAGGCAAAGGAACTCTTGTAGTCGGGTAAATTTAACTACAGGTTTCTTACTTGTTATTATATAATTATTGGATGACAACCGAATTTCGTTAAAATAGAGTAAGGTGGAAAAATTTAACATTTTATGTACTCGGCTCTACTATACAAGCATAATATTATTAAAGGCTTATAATTTTTATATAACAATATTCAATTAGTGGCTACGATCGAAATGGTTTTCATTACCATTCAAATTTTGGCTTATAAATTCTAATAATAATAAAATCTAATAATTCTAATAATTCTTGTTTTAACATTTTAGCCCTGCCCGTCCGTCTATCCGTACGTATGAACGCCAAATTCTCAAGACTGTATGAGAGTAACCAAATTTTGAATGTAGGTTGTACGGTATTGCTTTACATATTTTATTTCCTATTCTGACCATATTACGAACAAGTAAGAAATATGTAGTCCAGTGTACCCGACTACAACAGCCCCTTCGCCTATATACACAGCCATACACACACGACAGTACACATACACACAGTTCTACATGCACTTTAAGCCATTGCGCGCGCCTTTTAACCTCGCCCCCGCGCTCTTTAATGATATACTTAATATAGTATAACTTCTCTGTTTTCCAACCTTAAGGATAATCATAAAGTAGATCAAGAATAGTTTAATTATTATGTGTGCCAAAAAGAAATTCGATCGGTTGAAAATTGTGCATACTAATCGTTTTTTTCGTATTGCGGTGGTCAGGGTACGAAATTTAAAAATCCAAAACAAACACGAATAACGTACGAATATTACGAATCTAGATTTTAAATTTGGTTGTTCTACAGACGGACAGACGGACAGGGCTAGATCGTCTCGTCTTGTCGTCCTGATTAAGAATATATGTTCTTTATGGGGTCTCCGATGATTATTTATACCTGTTAATTACTTTTCGATTTTGCACATTTCCATTAACTTACTTTTCCAAGAGTCAAATGGGATAAAAACAAGATTAGTAAGCACAATTTTCAATCTTTTGATTTTATTGGGTATATAACAAATGAACCATTATTTATATACATTATATGTTTATTAAGACTAAATAAAAACTCGGCACTTATTCAAAATAAAATATCCCATTTTTCAGCGCGAGGGACTACAAGTCACATTCTTAACAAGTTGTACCATAACCTTCGGAGGAAAATTAGCTAGGCTCACACCTTTAAAATGCTGTAGCTCTTCACTATTTACTATTATTACTATTATTTTATTAGCTATTTATTTAATAGCTATTAATTTTACGACATACCCACCTTCAAAATAGCTAAGTCTAGCTAGTGTTGTCAGAACTTCTCGAGCAAGTGGTGAAGTGACAAAATAAAGTGGCAGAAAATAGAAAAATGGAAAATAAAAATAGCTGAAAAGTGGCTGATAGCACTTACTGAAGAAAAGTAGCTGAAATTTGATTTTTTCAAGAAATTCTCTAAGAGTTGACTAAAAACAAGTCAGCGCTTATACTCCGTTTACTAAGTAGTTTTTCCAGCCATTCGCCTCAAGAAAAATAACAATTCCAAATTTAAAAATAGCTAGAATTGTGTCTAATAGCATTTCTCAATTTATAATAGCAAATTTATTTTCTAAATAGCTAGAAATGCCATTAAGTGGCTGAATTGGCAGCCCTGAAGCCAACAATAATTGTCAATATTCTCTATCTCTCTCGTTCTAAGTTGAAGAACGAACAACACATCAGTGTTGCTAGAACTTCCTGTAGAGAAGTAGCTAAAATGAGGAATAAAAATAGCCAAATGTACGAAAGATCTGATAAAAAATAGCTGACGGTGAAATGTATTTTATTTTTTAAGAAATTTTTGGTGTGTTGAGTAAAAAATATGAAAATAGATAAATAGGTCATCGGTTTTGAAACATTATTTTTTTCAAAGTTCTCTCATCAAAAATTCAATAGCTTTTCCAGTTATTTATCTCAAAAAAGTAGCAATACCTGGAATTCAAAATAGAGTTCCGACTAATAGCGTTTGCCTTTTAGCGATAAATAAAACTATCGATAGCTATCGATTGGGCATGAAAATAAAAATTTACTTAAGGTAACATCTCAAGCTCCTAAAAAGTTATAAAAGCAGGTGCACAAACATTTACGATTTAGTTTTACTTCAAGCATTGATCAGCAAGTGTTATAGCTAAGTTTTTCTAAAAAATTTTAAACAAGTTAAAAAAGAATTAAAATGGGAAAAAGGAACAGTAAGTATGCACAGACATTGACCAACTTTACAGCTTAATTTCAACTTACCTGTAGAATACCAGCGAGATGAAAATGATGATAAGAAGCTCCCACCCCGGAACCCGCTATGTAAGTTTGATATGCATTTGGAGTAAGTACGTACAAAGCTGCCAGTTCAGCCATTTAGTAGCTCATTCAGCCACTTTTGGAGGCCCACAGCCACTAAAAATATCATTTCAGCCACTTTTGAAATTGTGGTGATGAGCAAAAAAAAAAAGGTCCACAATTGGCTTGAGGTAGAAGAAACAGGCAAAAATTGTGGAAAATTTTGATCGTGGACTAAAAAAAAAAAAAAAAAACACGACTTTCTATTCCTCAGCAATTTCATGCAAAACTTTCAGCCTTTTTTGTCACAGAAAGTGGCTGAAATCAGCTATTTTCCACTCTCAATATCTGGCAGCCCTGAGTATGTATACTTATTATTTATTTGAATGGCTTGTGCATGCATGCAATATGCACATTTATAGAAGATAATTTTTAATTTCACCATAACGACCTGTTTTTTCTGCCTAGAATTTATATTTGTTTACACACTCAGCACACCTACCTTAAGTCACTTTATTATGGGGAAGTACAAAAATTGAAATTTTCGAACTTTCATTGGCCACGTACTGGTGCGGTATTAATCAGCTGATTAAGAGTTACCAATCAAAACCTTCTGGAATTATACAAATTTATACATACATTCGTCTACATACATACAAATTTTTTATTTTTCATTTTTATGGTATTTGTTCTACAGCTGCAGTACCACCGCCTAGCCAAGTGGCATCTCAAAATGCATCAGCTACAGCCCAAAATCAAGCCAGCGGCCAGCAACGCAGTGGACAGAATCAGGAAGAGCAAGGCCAGGCCGGACGTTCGGAGCAGCGTATTGGTGAAACTCAGCAAAGTGGCGGGCAACAAAGACAGTACGGAGGCTCGCAGCAGCATAGTGGTCAAAGCCAGCAAGGTGGCGGAAAACAAGGACAGTACGGAGACTCGCAGCAGCATAGTGGTCAAAGCCAGCAAGGTGGCGGAAAACAACGACAGTACGGAGACTCGCAGCAGCATAGTGGTCAAAGCCAGCAAGGTGGCGGAAAACAACGACAGTACGGAGACTCGCAGCAGCATAGTGGTCAAAGCCAGCAAGGTGGCGGAAAACAACGACAGTACGGAGACTCGCAGCAGCATAGTGCTCAAAGCCAGCAAGGTGGCGGAAAACAACGACAGTACGGAGACTCGCAGCAGCATAGTGGTCAAAGCCAGCAAGGTGGCGGAAAACAACGACAGTACGGAGACTCGCAGCAGCGTAGTGGTCAAAGCCAACAAGGTGGCGGAAAACAAGGACAGTACGGAGACTCGCAGCAGCGTAGTGGTCAAAGCCAACAAGGTGGCGGAAAACAAGGACAGTACGGAGACTCGCAGCAGCGTAGTGGTCAAAGCCAACAAGGTGGCGGAAAACACGGACAGTACGGAGGCTCGCAGCAGCGTAGTGGTCAAAGCCAACAAGGTCGCGGGCAACAAGGACAGTACGGAGACTCGCAGCAGCGTAGTGGTCAAAGCCAACAAGGTGGTGGACAACAAGGCTGGCAGCAAGGTCGCGGGCAACAAGGACAGTACGGAGGCTCGCAGCAGCGTAGTGGTCAAAGTCAACAAGGCGGTAGGTCACGAGGTGGACAAAAATCACAGAGCCAATATAGCATCTCTCAGCAGAGTGGACGTAGTGAGTCTTATTCTTCCCAATCTAGCGTTTTAAGCCTGCCAGTAGCAGGTGACATAGAGCGTGGTACAATTGGTACCCCTGGTACTGTTGGCGTTAACTATATTGATATGAACATGGACTCAATGCCAGATAATGCATACCACTATGATGTGACCTTGACTCCAGATCGCCCAAAAAAATTCTTTCGCAATGCATTTGAACTGTTTCGTACTCAATATTTAAATAATGTGATTGCTGCTTTTGATGGACGTAAGTCTTGCTATGCCGCGGACCAGATACCAGATACAACTGGGAAAGTGAAAGTAAGTTCATACTCTACATTATATTTTGTATTTATTAATATTTATGTACGTATTTATATGTAGGTGGTGGATCAGTTTGGTAGATGTGTAGAATACACCGTTACTATCAAAGAAACTGAAAATTCTATTGTTGAACTCAGTTCATTACGAACGTAAGAATTTCAGCCAAATTAAAGAAAATATAAAATTTTGTTTTTACTATTTTTTTTATTTTTCAGTTATATGAAAGATAAGATATATGATAAGCCAATGCGTGCCCTACAATGTCTGGAGGTGGTATTAGCTACACCTTGTCATCAGAAGTCCATACGTGCCGGACGATCATTCTTTAAAGCATCTGATGATAATCGAAAATTACTTGGTGAAGGTTATGAGGCATTGGTTGGTCTCTATCAAACGTTAATTTTAGGAGACAAACCCTTCTTAAACGCTGATGTTTCACATAAATCATTTCCAATTGAAATGAGCTTGATTGAATATTTGGAGGAGTACGAACTAAGATCACGCATCAATAAGTCTACAACACTGCGCAATACATGGAAAATTGAAGGTTTTCTTAAGGGTCTTAACATTATTTATGAGCCACCTAGTTGTATTGGAAGTACAGCACGTATATATAAAGTATATGGTCTCTCGCAGCTTTCGGCAAGCAAACAAAAGTTTAAACTGGATGATAAAATGATAACCGTTGAGGAATACTTCGTTTCACGTAATTATGCATTAAAATACCCAGAACTTCAATGCTTACACGTATTGCCAAAAGATAAAAATATATTATTGCCCATGGAGCTGTGTCGAATTGAAGGCGGACAAGTATTGAATGTAAGTTATATATTACATATTTTGTAGTAATTATTCTGATTTAGTTAGCCCCTTTTGCCCTTTGCGAAAAGGTAAATAGGAAGGTAATTGATTTGTGCAAATTTAAAAGTATGTAACATGTAGAAATAATTATATGAGGCCATATAAAGTATATATATATACTTGTTCACAACGATTAAATCGCGCAAAACAACCTATAATGCGTATCTGGCAAAGACCGATCTCGTAGTCGGATACACCCGACTACAGCTTACTTATTTGTTCTTTTTTTTATTTTATATATTATTTAATTTATTTTAGCGTAAGGACGGTGCTAATCAGGTTGCCAAGATGATTCGGATTGCTGCCACATCAACTAACGAACGAAAATCTAAAATCATAACGCTCCTACAATATTTTGATCATAACTATAATCCAACCATTAGTCGTTTTGGTATACGTATTGCAGGTGATTTTATAACCGTAACCACACGTTGCCTACAGCCGCCGCAAATTGAATACCGGAATAAATGCTTTGTCAAACCTTCTAATGGCTTCTGGCGCATGGATCAATTGCAGTTCTTAAACACAGAAAAAAAAGTACACAAATGGGCAATTTTATATCCTCAAGAGCAACGCGTCCAGGTTATGACAGAACTTGAGAATATGGTAAGTATATATAAATAAAGTATATATATATGGTATATATATATATATAAATATGGTATATATATATATATATATAATAATAATAATAATAATAAACGATTTGTATTTATAAGGTTTTACAACAATGTAGAAATATCAATATAGTTTTGGAAAAACAAGCTTCAATATTACCGTTTAGAAATGATCGAGATTTGGAAGAACGTTTCAAATCATACAAGTCAGAAGAAATTGATTTAATCTTTGTCATTATACCAAGACGTGGGGCCACTTATGAATTTATTAAACAAAAAGCTGAGTTGCGTTATGGTCTGTTAACCCAATGCATTAAACAAGAAAGCATTGAATTACGCCTTAACCAACAACTTGTTTCAAATGTGCTGCTTAAGGTGAATTCAAAGCTTAATGGCACCAACCATAAAATTAAAGATGATCAGCGTGTTTTGTTAAAAAATGTCATGTTCTTGGGTGCTGATGTTACACATTCATCCCCTGATCAGAGAGATATACCAAGTGTTGTTGGTGTTGCTGCATCACATGATTACCATGGCGCCTCGTATAATATGCAATATAGATTGCAAGCTGGTGGAACTGGTGGAGCTCGTGAAGAAATTGATAATATGGAATCAATTGTAAATGAACACTTGCGTGTCTATTATGGATACCAAAAATGTTATCCCGATCATATTATATATTATCGTGACGGTGTCAGCGATGGACAATTTATGAAAATTAAAAATCTTGAAATAAAAGGAATTAATGCGGCTTGCGCAAAGGTAAATAATTTTTACATTTTCTATATACACATTTTTATATACATACATATCTATATATATATATATATATATTTTGTTTATTTTAAGAAAAATATTTCACCAAAAATTTGCTGCATTATTGTCGTTAAGCGGCATCATACTAGATTTTTCCCAAAGGGTACACCACACCCTAAAAATAAATATAATAATGTCGAGCCAGGCACTGTAGTCGATCGTACAATTGTACATCCAAATGAGATGCAATTTTTTATGGTTAGCCATCAGTCTATACAGGGCACAGCTAAGCCTACACGTTATAATATTGTTGAGAACACAGGAAATTTGGATATAAATCTTTTACAACAATTGACCTATAATTTGTGTCACATGTTTCCACGCTGCAATCGTTCCGTATCTTATCCAGCTCCAGCCTATTTGGCACATTTAGCTGCAGCACGCGGACGTGTGTACATTTCTGGGTAAGCCATAAAAAGAAACATAAATTTTTTAACTTTATTTTTTATTATTTTTATTCTTATATAGAACTCCATTAACGAAGTCACCTGAGGAGGAGTACAACCTTCGTAAGATTGTTCCAGCGTTTATGAAATCAAATCCCATGTATTTTGTTTAAACAAATAATGGAAATTGGCAGCCAACGCTCAATCCATAGTTGTTTAATTAGTTGAAGTGAAACATGATACACACATACATACACATACATACATATATTATATACATTGGATAATTATTAGTTTATTTTCATTATCTTATCACAATGTGTTCCAACGTTAATAAAAAAAAAAATTTAACTAAAAATTATTAAACAGATTATAATTAATATTTTTATAATGAAGCAACTGCTTTGGTTCACAATATGCATTTTACAATTGATTTCATATATATACACATATATATATATATATATATATATATATTACATAGCATCGAAATGGAATCTGTGTGATTCTTGTAATCGTTCTTGTCTATCCTCACGTTTCTCCTTAATGTATAGGACCAAAATAATCAGTACAATTACCAAGCAGGTTCCACCTAAGGCAACTACGCTCATTAGAATTAATTTACTTGGCGTTACAAATAGTAATGCCTTCCAATGTTGAGGTTGATCCAATGGCTTTGGCACAACTATTATCTGTGAGTTTGGTATTAGCTGAGTCCAATTATGAAATTTGCTATATAATCCCACAACTAGTTGATCAACAAAATTGGGTGTACGACCCAATCCAAAACATGTATAGGGTAATTGTAGTGCAAAATATGAAGACTGCGGCAATTGTACACTACTGCCACTCTGTTGGTCTCCATCCTGTGTGGTTGTGCTATATGTAATTATTGGTCCCGGTAAATTGCTAAAATATGTGCGTTTCTTTCGTCCCAATGGTGTATGCGGTGTGGGATTTTGAGCATTTACCAGGCCTGTGAGCACAATTACTTTAACAAAATTGGCATCGTAATCGAGGGTGTTGCGAAAAGCTAGTGGACGATATTTGTTACCTTGCTTCTCAATGAGTATAACATCGAGAACACCATCCTGATAAAAATCATAAAATGCACCGGCAACAGTGTTATTACCCATTGGCGCTAAAGCATTCCACCGTACTTCAAAAGTGCGCTTAAATTTCTTGCCGCATGTTTTACAGGCTACATTTTCTAGTAAAAAGGTTTGCATCACTGGCTTAGCTACACCCAATGGCTGCAATGTAACCAATAAATCTGGATACCCGTCCAAATTAAAATCTCCACTACGTACTGTTATTGTCTTTAAATAAACATCATCTGGCACTGGTGGCACAAATGCCCAAAGAACGCCTTGTGGATCCTTAAAAGTAACATGCAAATCATAATAATCCTTTCCGTCGTGTACAAATATCGTTGAGTTTTTACAGTTCTCCATAACACAATATGGCACCACAATATTTTGTACACCACGCAGTTCTAAGTCCATAAATACTGCCTGACCCACCACAAAAGTGCCGCCAACTAGTTCAAAATTAATTGATTTCTGATAACTAAAATTCTCTTTCCCATCTTTCTCATTGACACCATACCATATCTCATAGGCGGATTTTGTTTGCACAAAAAGATCAGCTAAATAATCGCCATTCAAATCTAGGTAAGCATTGGCATTCGGTATGCTTAAAGTTTGTGTGGAACCACCAGTGGGCATTGCCTGGTGAATAGGTTGCGGTGGTTCACGTTTATTATTGAATATCCAGAAGCAGCGTGATACATTTGTTGTATCAAGACCATATAAATCAATGATCATGTCCCGATTAAAATCAAGTGCCATTGTTTCTCCAATTGTTTGAATCACTGGTTTTTTTGAACAGTTGAGATGCGTGGTATTCCCCCAATTAATATAAACATCATATACACCAGAGCTATTTTCAACATTAACTAACACATCCATCAGAGCATCGCCATCAAAATCACCAGGCACTACACTCACTATCGTCTTATCATTAAAATTGCAATATGGTCCAGTGCGCAGCAACGGTTCCGTATCGGCACCTGTTCATAAAAATATTTATAAATAATTGTATATATCATACTATTAGAATTAAGCAAATAAAATGTAATAATTAAACTTATATTTTTATTGCAAGCAATTACAAAATATTCTTTAAAAACTGCTAATAAAAACGTAATAGATTAATATTACCCGTAAAGAACATAGATAAAAACTTTTTTTGTACTATAGATGTTACTACAGTCATTTTGATACATGACAATCCAATTAAAAGAGACTCTACTTTCTCTGTACCAAGAATACCACTACATCCTTGTGGGTTGTGAGGTTTCAAGTTACCTCCAAATAGATGGTTGGTCTGAAACATTTACTCTAGCTGTCATAATTTTTCTACCGCTTACAAGAGAACAATATTTACCACAAATATGAATGCTGTTAGCAGATGTGAATGCTTAAGCAAATTAGATGGATTTTACAATATTTATACACATTTATAGGGATATAATGGGGTATAGGGTAAAAACGATTGCTAATACTTTCACCAGAAATACACACCGTATAGTATTTGCAACATTTTTCTTTCTTGGCGAATGACGAATACATCTGTTAGTTCATCAGAATTAAAATCACCAAATGCTGCCACAACACCCTCTTTAATATCATTAAAGACGACATTTGTTATATCGCTGGCTTTTATAACTTGAGTTACTGCATGGAGCAGAAAAAAAACCAACCATAGGAATTGCATTTGGCTGGGCTAAAATATTATTTTTTTTCTATTCTTTTGGCTGGTTATACACAATGGATTTAAGTAAGCTTTTGTTTTTTTTTTATTATATTGTTGTTGCTGCTATAAAAATCAATACTGAGTCAAATAAAAAAAATATCGATAGGTGCAAATTTAGTGATGCCACTGGAAAGTGCTACCCATCGTTGTGACTTAATATCAAAGACATCTCTGGGTTTCGACAGTCGAAACATCAATGCAGAGAAAACTTCTATAATAATAAGTAAATAATAACAAATACAGTACATAAACCATGGTGAGTTTTATATAAATTAATATGAGAACCTATTAATAGATTTCCCTGTTTTGGCGCATAAAGTGAATTTGATTGATTGTTTTGCTTTATACTGCTGCTGCTGCTTCTTTCTGCACATAAGCGCCAGCGCACGCACAAATTGTTGTTGCTGTCGTTGTTGTTAGTGTATTTATGCAATTCGCAGTTACTTTGTATATGTGGATTTGTATTTGGCATTGACTATCTTAAAAAAATTGATTTTGTATTTACAGAACAAACTAAAATCAAGTCAACATCGCGACAAAGTGAAAAAGTTCATTTCGTTAACACAAACAGGCGAACAGACGGCCATTTTCTGCCTGCAACAAAATGATTGGAAATTGGATTTAGCCAGCGATAACTATTTTCAGAATCCCGAATATTATTATCGGGAATTAGATCGTAAGCGAATCGAGCAGTTGTTTATGCTATATCGGGATCCATGCGATGTGCAAAAGATCAGCTCACAGGGTGTAATACGATTCTTAGAAGACTTGGAACTCAGCCCAGATTCTAAATTGGTGCTGATAATTGCATGGAAATTTCATGCCGAAGTTCAATGTGAATTTTCACGCGATGAGTTTATTAATGGCATGTGCGACTTGGGAACGGATAGTATTGAGAAGCTTAAAACAAAATTGCCATTATTGGAACAGGAATTGAATGATATGGGAAAATTTAAAGATTTTTATCATTTTACTTTCAATTATGCTAAGGATCCCGGCCAAAAAGGTATAGATTTGGACATGGCTATTGCCTATTGGTGCATCGTACTCAGTGATCGTTTTAAATTCTTGGATATTTGGTGCAAGTTCCTTGAAGAAAAACATAAACGGGCCATTTCAAGGGACACTTGGAATTTACTACTGGACTTTGCAACCAATATTGATGATCGCATGAGCAATTATGATTCAGAAGGCGCTTGGCCCGTGCTTATTGATGATTTCGTCGAGTGGTGCCAAGAAAATAATCATCTTGCCGCAGATCAACAGAATACACAGCAATCATCGTCCCAGAAAAACATATCTAGCTCTTACCAGACCTCGCATAGTACGAACATGAACTATGGCTAACGTTTGTTGCTTTATTATATATATATATATACACATATTCTCATTAATGATAAATTTTGCTTTTATTCAGATTATTTTAAATAATTAAGATAATAAGCAATGCGAATTAGTTTACATTTCTCTATAAAAAACCCGAAAAAAAATAAAATTATTAAGTGTAAACAAATGTATTAATTTTACTAATGCTCTTATCTAAGTATCTATGACCTAACTACAAGACTGTATGTATCAACTATTCTGAGAACGAAGCTTAATTATTTCCATTAAAAATTGTTTTTTGATGCAAGTAATATGTTATGTACTCCACTCTACATTGAAGACTTTAGTATCGGCAAAAGTTTCCTTCAATTCACCAAGGCAATAAATTTGTTCATTGATTAATAAATTTCCTGAAATCTGCTGTTGTTTAACGGCGGCTAAATGTTTTACAGCAAATATAGTTTAACAGCTGTTTTAAAATGCACAAACAACAGTGAAAGATTGAAAGATATTTACAAAACTGAATTTTTTTTATGTTAGTTTAAAAATATCTTTTCACTAGTAGATTTTTTTTTAATTTGTACTTATAAATAATTATAGTTTAAAATATGATTCGATGAGCTAGTCGATAAAAGGTATACGATATATCACGTGAATCAATAGTGCGATTACATTCAGTTTGTTTATCATCCCCAACACAAATTGTCGAGTGTGACCGTATCATATAAAAACAATTGATATTTTACAACGATTTTTCGTCGCTCTGGTTGCCTGCTAAATTCTTCATTTATTTAATAATTGAATAGTTTTAATTTTTTGTTGCTGTTGCGCGTTCGGTGCACATGAGTGGTCAAGTCCGATATATTACCTGGGTTTATATATAATATATAATGCCCAAAATTGTATATAAAGTGTATGTAACGTGTGTAACAATCAATTGTTGCCCCACACTCACTGTGCGTGTGTGAGTGTGAGTAAGTGTGTAGTGTGACCAAGAGTGCGTGTTTGTGTGCGTGTGTGTACAAGGCAGCCAGTGGGCGGCCCATTTGGAGTCCATCCACCAACACAAACTCACACACACACGCCTAGTGTAAGCAGCAAAAATAATAAGGATGTATTTGCCTTCTTTTTGAGGTGTGGAGCAGCCGCCGCTGTATGACAAATGTATGTGTCATATTATATTTGGTTGGTTGCCTGTTGGGACGCAATTTACTTAAAAACACTTTTTTTTTTTTCTAATTATGCATATAAAATTCCGTAAATTGGCTACTTCCCCATCCCCCAACGCTGTTGTTAGTAGTTTAAACAAACGTTCGCCAAAATATTAAACAAATTCAATTATCATGCAAGCAAATTATACATACATACATATATACATATATATATATATATATATATATATATATATGCATACGAATACGAACACATTGATACATGTTGTAAATAAACGCCACTGAACATACATAAATAAAAATAATAATAAAAAAATTATAATAATAATAAACAAACTGAACACTTAACTGATAACCACAGAAACAGTACTTAAAAGTCGTGACTACGACAACTAACTACGTACGGCCATCACACGTTCTTTGCACTTTTTTTGTATACCCTACATCTTTGTCCTCCTGTCAACGTTTAACCCCCTCCCTCACTTACCATAATTTAACAAAGGTGGTCAAATGGGCGGCAATAACGAGAGCTACAGCTTCGTATATACATCGTATAAATACATATGTACACATATATATATATATATATAGGATAGCAGTGATTACGTTGTTAATGAATATATCTATTTACATACACTCATGTATATATATATTATATTGTTTGTACGTACATATATATATCTTTTTATTTCGTATAGATCGAATTGCTTTACGAACATCGCAAAAGCTATATGAATGAATAAGTGTATATATTATATTTATTTGTGTTCGTGTTCATGTGTGTGTATCATCTTATGTGATTATTATACCCTATACAAGTGTTTATATAAGGTATATTTAAGTTTAATCTTGATACTTAATAATGTCCTAGAAATGTATGTATGTATTTACATTTTCGTATGATTTTCATAGACGCTTCGCACCTATTGAAAAAAAAAAATAGAGACGTACGTATGCATCATTTGACGATCTGAATTCCGAAACACAAACAGCTGTGACCCTGGAAGAGAGCACATGTTTTGTTGGGTTTTATGTTAAACACAATTCTCTTTTTTTTTCTTTTTTTTTTGTTCTTGTCTCTTTCTATTGTGTGCGTTAGGTAAATAACAAAAAGAACATTCATTATATTTGTATCCTTTATGTGGATAATATTAAACGCAGGGAACAGTGTTTACTTCTATATTTGTTTATTAAAAATAATACATGATCTATATTATAATTAATATGTTTGTTAATTACCAAAATATATCAAAAGTATTTAAAGTGTTTAATAAGCAAAATTTATAGATTTACAGTAATATTAATATAAATAGTTGAGGTTATACTTTAGGGTATATTTTAGTCGTGTATTATGCTAAGAATTTTAATTATTTCGTCACAAAGTCAACGTACGTAGTAAACGTATATTATAAAAATCTCTAAAAAGAAAAACTAAATAGCTTATTAAAGAAAATAATAAAAATGAAACATATATATAATATATTATATACATATATTTGTTATATACTTTCGTTTTGTTAAATTGCAATTTACAGTATTGACGTTGATTCTCTTATCTATATATTGCTAGGTATAGACATATATTGTGTTAGATAAGATCTATATACGTTGTGCTTAGAATATATATAGTAATTTAATGTATAAAAAAGAGGCACAACAACAACAACAAATTAGCTAACAAAAATTTTTATTTATTTGTAAATTTATCCTATAGCCGTTAATTTTTGAAGTAAATTAAGCTAAAAATAGCAACTGTACGAAGACTTTATTGATATACTGTATTATGCCATTATCTATATGGTGTATGTATATAATTTATCAATATATATATATATATACGTGTATATGTATTTATTATTAATATTCAATTTTCCATTTACGTGTGTGAAAATGGAAATTCAACAAAGGAAATTATATGATATTTATATGTTTATTGTAGCAATTGCCAGTGTGTTGGGACTAGGGCCTGGGGATTGGCTAAGATTGAATTAAGCTTGGAGGTGAATTTGACATATTTATGCTAATTATTTGGTTTCGATTATTTACAGCAGCAGCAACAGTTGCCGCCATGCCATTGGTAGCAATAATAACTATAACAAAACCAACAACAACAACAACAGCAACAGCAACATGCAAGTGTTTTAAGTAAATGGTATAGTCCAGGAGAGCAAAGCCAGGATCATGAGTCGACAGGAGAAGTTAGCAACGTTAACATCGTCTTCGTTGTCCGAAGCGATAGCAGCATCAACATCAACCGCAACATCAACAGTAACATCAAAAGCAACAACAACAGTAGCAACAAACAGAATAACAACAGCAACAACAGTATCAAATGTATCAACAACAACAACTAGTACAACAGGATGCAGTAAAATATCAACATCAACACCACAAAAACGTAATGAATCAACGCAAGACCAACAACAACAGGATTTTATTAATCAGAGCATGGCCAGTGAAATTGATGCCAGTGATGCAAGCGCCATATGTGAGATGTCCATTAATACCAATAGCAGCGGCGGCAGTCCAGTTGCCAAACGTCATTTGAATTCAACAAATTTATCACGTATACGTCCACAGTCGAGTTATTCGGCACGTGTATTAATATTTGATGATTCTGATCATGAGGCAGCCGCTCTGGCAGCTAATGCTGCTGCAGTATTAGCATCAACAACAGCAGCATGTCATGCAGTAACCACATCTATATGTTCCTCAAATGCTGGTGATATTGACATCGCTGATGCTAGCAGTGGTGTTGAGCTATTACCAGCATCTCCAGCTAAACTTGCCACCAATAATAACAGCAATAATAGCAATAATAGCAACAATGGCTCATCACTTATACGCAATCTCAATCTAACAAAAAGTTCATCAAGTGGCCTATCCGGCAGCTCCAGTTCGCTACACTCCCGTGGCTATACGGCGCTACTACGTAAAATTTCCTATCAACAGCACACAAATTCACTGCGTGCCATGAGTAGCGGTAAGTGTGGATCATCATTTCGGCAGATTTTTTATTTAAAATAATTTGGTTTCTTTAGAGGCAAATAATTTGCTGCGTATGCGTCACTCCTCATTGGGAAAATCAGCACCATGCCTAACTGGTAACTATTTTCGTCATGAGCTATGTAGTGCTGCAGCACCAATAG
The DNA here is from genome assembly GCA_037044455.1 of Zygothrica quintamaculata. Taxonomy (NCBI): domain Eukaryota; kingdom Metazoa; phylum Arthropoda; class Insecta; order Diptera; family Drosophilidae; genus Zygothrica; species Zygothrica quintamaculata. Next base: position 175,039 of record JBAMBS010001413.1, read on the forward strand.
TTCCAGCTGCTGCCCCAGTGGTTGCTTCACCTGGTTTAAATATATCGCGTTCTGGCAGTGGTATTGCTTTGGCTAAGCATAATCATCATTTACATGGCGTTGTTATGCGTGGCTCGGGTGCTTCGGGTGTTGGCGCAACCGGTTCTAGTGGAGTAGCACATCATCGCCTTAGTTTGGTTACCAATGCAACGGCTATGACTGGCAACTCACGTGCTCATTCCCCATATTCGGCTAGTCCAGCGGATAGTCCACGCTTTAACTCACCAATGCCGTTTGCTTTTGTACCCATTAAACGTATTGCTTCATGTCGTGGTGTTGTTGATGGCAGGCGTTGGTCTGTTGCATCGTTGCCCTCCTCTGGTTATGGTACGACACCAGGCAGCTCCAATCTATCGGTAAAAAAAAAAAAAAAAAACATCCAAAACCTATCCTTACGATAACACTTTTATTCACTTACTTATTATGTCTATATTTCCTTTTTGTTTCATGGTCAATACAGTCGCAGTGCTCCAGTCAGGAGGCACTCAATCATTTGCCGCACAACATTCCGCCTGGGCAGGAAGATGCCGCTGCCGTTGCCGTTGGTGCTTGTTGTGCGGAGCATTTAAAGCAACATTGCCCCAAGCATTGTGCACTCTTGCTGGCTGCGCACAAATCAAAACAGCAACAATATCCACCAAAGCCCGCACAGCTTCAACCACAGGCACAGCCACTTAAACCACCGATTGCATGCATTAATTGTTGCGCTGAATTAAGTGCTGCCTGTAGCGGCAATCCCAATGCCAGTAATGTATCAAATGCTTCAATGACATCAATGCCTGCTAGTTCAGGTGGCCGTATGTCACCATATTTTCGTCCACGATCCCGTTCTCTATCAAGTCCATCACGTTCTCCTATTGTGGATAACGAGATTGCCGTTATGAATACTCTGTACAAGGAGCGTTTTCCAAAGGCCACTCAACAAATGGAGGAACGATTAAAGCACTTTATTAATGAAAACAAAAGTGCCGCCTGCAGCAGCTTTCGCGATTCTCAGCCAATTGTGCGGTAAGTAACGAATACACAAATATATCTAACGAAATTATAAGATATATTTATTCCCCAAATTATTTGGAATAAAGATATAAAATGATTTCTTGCGACGTTCATCAATACTCAAGACATTTTCCAATCCCAATAAAGTATATATATATTAGGGGAACTAGTCGATCTAGCCCAATCCATCTGCATTTTGCTCAGCGAATAAGCTGGACTTTAATTTAGATTTTCTAAATCTCTTCCCCTTACTTCGGCAATAAGAAAAACAGGATTATAAAGCATAATTTTCAACTGATTATATTTTTATTTTGCACACTAAATAAATTCACCATTCTTTAAATACGTTGTGAATTTCATAAAGATTGTATTAGAAACATAAAAGTTATTTAACATAATCTATCCCGTTATGCCGCGTACTTATATCATATATTGGTGTTTGTATGACTGTGTATGAAGCTAAAGGGGTTTCCTCGACTATATCTGTTTTATACTTGTTTTTCAACTCTCTCTTCTGTTTATGCGTCTTAATTTGTATTCAATCAATTAACTTAAACAATATATTATTATGTATTATATTAAAAAAAAAAACAAGTAAGAATCTGTATTCGAGTGTACTCGAGAACCCCTTTGCCTACATACAATCACATACACACACAGTTCTACACGAATTTAAACCATTCGCGCCTTTTAACCCCCGCGCTCTATAGCACGTTACTTAATATTGTATAACTTCCGTGGTATTTGTTCAATCTTAACCGAATTAAGAATGTATATCAAGAATGGTTTAATAATTATATGTGCGAAAAAGAAATTCGATCAGTTGAAAGTTTTGCTTAATAATCGTTTTTCTTTGGATTGCGGGGGTCAGGCGAAGAAACTCAAAAATCAAACATAAACTCGTATAGCGTACGAAAATAGCGAATATAGATTTCAATGATGATGATTATTTCTACCTGTTACATACTTTTCGATTTTGCACATTTCCATTAGCTTCTTTTTAGCCTTTTTTTTAAGGCAAAGAGGCTAAAAATAGAAATATGAATTTATACTGCAACTACAGATATTCTAACTATTTATTAATTTTTGCCTTCTATTCATAAGGGTGATATATATATTTTTTTTATTTGCTTTTAAATATTTAAATGCCCCGAAATAAAGCAGGCTGACAGTAAAAAAAAATAAATAAGTAAATCAACTTTAGTCTATAGAGAAGAAAAGAAAAAAAAAACTTTATTAATTGAAGTTTTTTTTTTCTTTGTTATTTTCGGTTTCCTTTCTTTAATATACGACTATATTAATAAATTTGGGGGATCAATAAAATTGTGTTGTTGCTGTTTGTGTTTTAACTAACACATATCTTAAATTTTTAGTATACGGTAAGTGTAAAAAAAATACATATAAAAAGTCTTAAGCGAAAGAGAGATAGAGAGAGATGTAAGATATTATGAAAATTAAATGGTATGCGATATAACTACTTGCAAGTTAGATGAGAAAAACCCGAAAACAAATATATTATAATATCTAATATAACGATTTCTAGAATTAGTTTATCTTGCGTTTTTTTCTTAACTCCTTTGCTCTTTTGAATAAAGCTAAGGGAGCTTATGGATTTGTGCAAAATCGAACTGTAATAATAGGTAGAAATAATCATCTGAAACCCTATAAAGTATATATATTTTCGATCATTACGTCTAGCTGAGTCGATCTAGCCGTGTCCGTCTCTACATCTGTATAAACGTCTGTTTATTAGAGACTATAAGAGCTAGTGTAGCTAGATTCCTTAGTTTCGTTTATACGAGTTTGTTTTAGATTTTTGAATTTCCTCCTCTGACCCCCGCAATACGAAAAATACGATTATTAAGCACAATTTTCAACCGATTGAATATCTTTTTTTGCACACATAATAATTAGATAATTTTTGATCTACGCTGTGAAATTCATAAAGATTGCTTATAAAATACGGAAGTTGTTCAACATTAAGTACCGCGTTATGTAGCGCGGAGGGCTAAAAGGTGCGTGCAACAGCTTACAGTGTATGTAGAACTGTGTGTATGTGGGCAAAGGGGCTCTCGTAGTCGGGTACACCTGACTACAGCTTCATACTTGTTTTTTTTTTTGGGCAATAACAGCACAAGGAGTAATAATGTATATAGCATAGAAACTTTATATTAAAAACACTTCCTCTTATATACAATAACAAAAATAAGTAAATCAAAACACTCTCTTATATTTATATTCTTTGACTTTCCATTTTTAGGTTTGTACATCATCAAGTATTAGAGATGTCAAGGGATTGCTTACATAAATCAGAAGCAAAGCTTATAACTTCACAATATTTCTATGAGCTGAGCGAGAATTTAGAACGTTTATTGCTAGAGACTAAGGAAAAATCACCAGAGGCTGCTGCCGAATTAAGTGGAGTTATTAAGAAGTTATTATTGATAATATCACGTCCAGCCCGCTTATTGGAGTGTCTTGAATTTGATCCACAAGAATTCTATCAGTTACTTGAGGCTGCCGAAGGTCATGCAAAGACAATGCCAGTAATAAAGGCTGATATACCGCAATATATAATATATAAACTTGGTCTCAATCGTGATCCCATAGCTGAGTTGCAGCAGGAGCTGCGCGAAACACAACAAATTTGCTCGGAACTGGTGACTGCTGGTGATAATAAATTGCCTGAAATGCAACCAATTGGTGGTTCAGCATTGCTGCTAAACTCACCATTAACATGTGCAGCTAAACAGTTAAGCAGCTTAACGTTGGATGCCATGGCATTAGATGGTATGAATTCGGGTGGCAGTGGCACATGTACACCACAGCCAATGCTGCCACAACAGCCGCCACAGACTCCAGTTGCATGTGATGCACTACCAACGCCTAGTTTCGCCTTGGCTATAAGTCAACTCAATACTTCAGCAGAGGCTGTTGCTATATCTCAGCAACAGCAACAACAACAACATCAACAACAAGAACACGAACAACAGCAACAACAAGAACTGCAACTACAGCAACCGCTGCCACATGAAAATGACTTTGACATTGCCAAGCTGATCTCAAATGGGGCCTATGGCGCCGTTTATCTGGTGAAACACAAGACGACCCGCCAGCGCTTTGCAATGAAGAAAATTAATAAAAATAATCTCATATTGCGCAACCAGGTGGAACAAGTGTTTGCTGAACGTGATATATTATCATTTGCGGACAATCCATTTGTTGTTAGCATGTATTGCTCCTTTGAGACAAAGAAACATCTCTGCCTCGTCATGGAATATGTTGAAGGTGGTGATTGTGGCACTTTGTTAAAAAATATTGGACCATTGCCTGCTGACATGGCGCGATTCTATTTCGCCGAAACAGTATTAGCCGTAGAATATCTACATAGTTATGGTATTGTCCATCGCGATCTCAAGCCGGACAATTTGTTAATAACAGCTTTGGGTCATATTAAGTTAACCGATTTTGGATTATCTAAAATGGGACTTATGTCCTTGGCAACCAATTTGTATGAAGGTTATATTGACTCCGAAACTCGTCAGTTTTCCGATAAACAGGTAATATTTATATATATATAATATATATATATATATATATTCATAATTATATTAAAAATTTTATATATTTATATTGTCTTATTAGGTATATGGAACACCAGAGTATATTGCGCCAGAGGTGATATTACGACAAGGTTATGGAAAACCAGTTGATTGGTGGTCCATGGGCATTATTCTCTATGAGTTTCTTATTGGCTGTGTACCATTCTTTGGTGAAACTGCCGAGGAGCTATTTGCGCACACTGTTAATGATGATATTGAATGGCCGGATAGCGAGGATTGGCCAGTACAAGCGGAGGCAAAGGATATTATAACACAACTGTTGCAACAAAATCCACGGGATCGCCTTGGTACACAAACTGGTGCCTTAGAGGTAAAGGAGCATATATACTTTCAGGGTATGGATTGGAATTCATTATTGCGCCAGAAGGCTGAATTTGTACCTCAACTCTCACATGAGGATGATACCAGCTACTTTGATAGTAAGTGCCGCAAACAATCCAATAAATTCTAATATTAATAATAAATATAATTACATAGCTCGCATGGATCGCTATAATCATGATCTGGGCGGTGAGGATACGGATGATACTGATGATACACCCGTTTTTGGTAGTTTTAATTCGTATACTCCACAATACCGGAAGCAACATTATAGCTGGTCACGTCATGCCACGCCTACATCTACGACAACGGACAGCGTTAAACCAATGCCAACAATGTCGACATTGCCATCTCGAGCACAGGAAATTGTTCCAATAGCGCCAATGCCAATATCGAATATAACAGGTGCAATGCCCAAACCTAGACTGTCGGCAGGATCTAGCCAAGAGGGCGTGGTCAACAAATTCTTAAATACGCCACAATTACGCAAACTGGATGTAAGCATCATTATAAAATAGATTTATATTTGATATATACTTAATGATTTGTTTATAGCTCTCATCCAGCTGTCTGAAGGTACCTTCTACGCCGGATACAGAATTTTTGCCAGAACTGCTGCATAATGTTACTATTGGTAATGATGCAGAGCTGCGCATGCTTAAGCATTACCTGCAACAGCCAACTCCAGCAGCAGTTCGTCTACATCAGCGTCATAGTATGCCACCGAGTACAACGACCATTATAAGCACACCGGCAACACCGCCACCGATACAGTCACAGTCACAGTCGCAGTCCCAATCGCAGTCGCAGTCGCAGTCGCAGTCGCTGTCACAGCCGCAGTCACAATCGCTGTCACAGTCGCTGTCACAGACGTTGTCACACTCGCAGTCGCAGTCGCAGTCGCAGTCACAGTCAACCACTGTTACCCCTCAGCCAACAAGAGTTAATAATTTTTCGCGGAGCACACCGGAAAGCTCGCAAACGGATAGCGATGACTTCTCACCACAAATAAATCGAAAACGTAAGGGTGTTTGTGCACGTGACATATTGCCACGCTTCTCCATTTCAATTGAGGATGAAACTATTAGTGCTGGCAGTTCATCCACGGAAAATATGAATTACCGTGAACAGTCACCGTTAGCGCTACAGCATCAACCTAAGTCAATGGATGGCACCAGTAGCACTGGACCCAATTCGTATAGTGTGAAGCATCATCGATCCCGTTCAATTGTTAAATCTGCATCGGCATTGGGTTTGTCGTTAATGTCATCGCTGGACAATACACAATTAGCTGCACAATTATGTGGGATTCAATCGCCTGGCAGCGCCGGTGGTGGTGGCAATGGCTCTAGCACAGCTAGTTCTAGGGATACATCACCTTGTCGTGAACTATCTCCGCTTGTCACCAATCTTAAGCCACCCATTATTATACGCCGTGGACCACGTGGCTTCGGCTTTACGGTACATACCATACGTGTATATTACGGTGATACTGATTTCTACACAATGCATCATCTGGTTATGGCCGTCGATGAAGGTAGTCCTGCCTTTGAGGCGGGCTTACGGCCTGCCGATTTAATTACGCATGTGAATGGTGAAGCTGTGCAAGGTCTATTCCATACGCAGGTGCTGCAGCTGTTGCTCAGTGGTGGGGAGCACGTTACGTTACGTTCCACGCCCCTAGAGCATACTAGCATACAAAGCGGTGGACGCAAGCGTGATATAATGCAAAGTAAACTGGCCAAAAAGGGACTCAACCGGCAGAAGAAGCAAACCAAACGGGAGCATGACAAGAAGCGCAAAACTTCATTATTTCGACGCATCAGCAGCAAACGTGCTAATGCCGAGATGCAACAAGTGAGTTGTCTCTTTCTAATCCATGAAGTATTAATTATATCAAGTTTTTACTAATTCTAATGTCATACTTTCTGTTATAGTATTCGGCAGGCACCAGCTCTCCCACCACTCCATCGGCTAGAAACTTATCACCATTGGATTCATCGTATCAGAGCAGTAGTTGCTGTGCATCGGCAGCTAACTCCTCATCGCAATCTACATCACCCTCATCCTCATCGCCCAACACACCCACCGGTTCAAGTGGTGGTGGTGGTGGCTATAATGGATCTAATGCGATTATGGCTCCACCTATTGCTGCTTTAAATGTGCAACTGCCATTGCCGCCACCCAGTCCAGTTGTTTTGTTGCCGCATGTAGGTGCCGTTGTTGGCAATAGTGCTACATCTGTTGGCAATGTGCCAGGTGTGTTTCAAAGATGTTTCAATTTACCATACATTTTTACAATGTTATGTATTAATTTTTCTTCTCTATCAGTTTCGCCCACTGGTGTTGTACCGCAACTGTACCAACGCCCATCGACATTACATGGTCTAAAGCACAAGCTGCATGGAGCTACACCTGGCGCTGGTGGCTCCTCTGCCGGTGGTGCAACGGGTAGTGGACTAAAAACGCTGCACAATTCGAATAACAATGCGCTGCCCAATCGCCGTAAGTCTGTTGGTCATATTCCATTATCACCTCTAGCCCGTACACCATCACCGTCTCCATTACCTTCGTCACCAACTCGTTCGCCATCACCACTAGCTTTTCCACTGGTGGGTCATCAGCCTGGCGCTTCTAATACTACTCAGTCATATAGTCCAGGCAGTACGCTTCCCACTCTGCAGGCTACAGTTAGTGCTAGCAGCAAGAAGGCTGGCTTTGCTCGAACTAAATCAGCTGAACCAAGTTCTCCGCTATTGCGTCGAGCCTTGTCACCGGATCGACTGCATCCGCGAAGTGCTGAAACTAAAATATCTCCATTATGTTGTTCACCGCCAATTAAACAACAAACACAACATCAACGCGTTGTAGTAGCATCCTGGCGACCAACAACTGGTGGTAGTGGTGCAGTACAGTTACCGCAAACTGGCAACAATGGCAATGAGGAATCTCAAAAGCAAACAACATCAACATCAACATCATCGCAACTAGCCGGCACAACCACTGGTACGCCTGATAATCAAACAACGAATAATTCAGCTGCTGTACCTAGCAGCTGTGAGCCATTACCGCGTATTGCAGAGGAGAAGGATTCACCTACCAGTACACAAGATAGTTGTAGCGTGTCTGACGGTTTTATGCCAGCCATTGAGGAATATGCAGAGGGTGAATCATCTTCATCGCCTACACAAACTTTAAAGAAGCCATCCCCAAAAGAGGAGCAAAGAGACAAGTCCAAGCGGGCTGAGTTGGGTAGGTATTATGTCCAATCGACTGGAAATATGTACATAAAGATATATATATATATATTATTCATTCAATTTCAGTTAAGGCCAATGTGTCAAATAAAACTTCGATTACAACGACAAGGCCAACAGGTGCCAATGTCCCATTAACTATGGGACGCAAGGAGCTTATTTCAACTTCATCATCATCGCCGCCGCCATCATCATCAACATCGACATTACCATCAACAACAAAAACAGCAACAACAGCAACATCAACAACAACATTAACAGCAGCCGCAACAACAAGCGCAACTTTTGCTGCCAAGCAAAAAAAGTAGCGCCAAAAATATAGATGCTTATGTTTTAAATTTCATGTTTAGCGTTTAAAGTAAATGTTCAACGTAAATACAATAATATGTATATTTATATCTACAATATATACAAATTCAAGGAATGGAAAGAAAAGATGAGAAACGCAAAAGTTAAGCCGCAGGAATTTGATAACTATATTCAAGGGATTGTATTTAAAAAAAAAAAAATTGAGTTCTTTGGTCAACACCAAAACAAAATTAGTGAGGAAAATAATTAGCAAATTGTGAAAAAAAAATAAACTTTTACTATTAGTTCTTAGTCTCGTATCTAACAAATTGCCTAACATACTAACTAATATAAAAAAAATAAATGAAAGAAAAACAATGCAACAGTAATACATATTCCAATTTAAAATTAATTGTACAAGGAATGATTACGCGGCAACATGCAATTATCTATTTTGAATATTGCATTTGTATATAAGTATATTAAACTTTGATAGAATTTGCTTTGATTAAGAAAGAAGAATAAAGAAAGTAACGTCTCGAGCTAATAAGAAATGATAAGGGCTTAAGTCTATGTATATATATATATATATATATATATATATAAATATATATATATATATATATATATATATATATATATATATATATATATATATATGTATACTACACTAAACGCATAACAAAAAATTGCTTGCTCAGTCATATATTACAGCGTTATTATTCTTTATTCCCTTTTTTTTTGTTTTGCTAATAATTAATATATATTATACCAAATTCAATGTATATTATATAAAATATAAATGAAATAAATGTTATATGTGTGTGTAGCTGTACTTTCTTCTATTTTAAATTGTTCGCGCAAATGTTAAATATTAAAGCTGTTATGGTCACACTGCTATCGAATGCAATAACTGTGCGATAACATTGTTAGTATGCTTATCGATAACACTTTGCCAGCTGTGCAATTTGCATCCATACACACCATTTGTACGCCTGTATTTCTTTTTAAATATGCTTCCAAAACTAAAAATATCAGCATTTCTGCTAAAGGTAAGTTGTTTATTATGTGTTATAACCTTCAGTTATTATATTTCCAATTTAAATTTTAGCGATTGGAACGGGTAAAGCTGCAGTGCAGCGGTTGTTTATATGGTGTGTTTTATGGTGATGGGACATTGTTACTGCTGAGCTTTAATGTTGAGACGATTGTAGGCCAATTGAACTATGAACACATACAGCATAAATTTCCAGCTGAACTGGATTTGTGTGGTTTGGTCAAGTTTGGTGATTGTACGGATACAGAAGCACATTTAAATGAGGTAATTTCATCAGTGGATATAACAGATAATCCGATTTTGCTTCAATGCCAGTTGGGTACACTAGTCGGGTTACGTGCGTCATTTTTTGTTCACGGTAAGCTGGAACACGTATCCTACGATGTCATGGAGGCAGCACAATTGTATAATGATTTTTGTTTCACACGTTTAAAATGTGGATTTTACTTGCAAACCTCACCCACGCCAGAAGCTGTAGCAAAAGAAATGCAGGTGCTGCGTAAGCGTGTGGCTGATGGTAGTCTGGTTTTTAATGTTCCAGAAACAAAAATCTATGTTAGCAGCATTTGCAGTCCTCAATATAATAAGTTAAATAGTGAATCGCTTATTGAGGATCTTATTGCTGAAATTCCTACTCCTGTGGAGACTTCAAATGATAAAAAGAAAAAAATAGCATCAACTACGTCGGAGCTTAATAAACAATATGGTACTGTGGGCTGTTACTATGATATTATTAACATTGATGTCTTGCGGTCTCGTTCACGGGATCCAGCAGCTGGTGATTCTGCAACGCATGCTGCTTTGAGCGTTTGCATCACAAATGAAGACCCCGGAAAACTACAAGTCCCGCTTGAGGTCGAGGCAATGGCTATACTCTGCAAGAAAACAAAAATGTTGCGTTTGTATGATGTGCTTATTGAAAGCATTTGTCGATCATTACGTATCTTTGAGCAGTGCCTAAGCGAGCGACTCGCTGAACAAGAAACCGATGTGGATTCCAAATTGTTGGCTCCACGGAGCTATCACTTTTATCCTCAAGAATTTGGACACTTTTTAACTTGTGCATATTTGGAAGAGTTAAGCGATGATGAACCCAGTGTACAGGAAAAACGAAAACGTTTGCATCGTCAATTTGCATTGCCTGTCACACGCCCTTACTTTAGAAGAGCGAATAAGTGTATTTTTAACGGTGAAATTGATGCTTTATGGACACCACTACTTAATACACATCTGGGACTACGTCCCAGTGGTGTAGCCGATGGAAAAGAGTATCTAGTTAATGGCAATTATTATTATTACCATTATTTACAGCAGCAAGTTCAAGATAAGGGCTGGGGCTGCGCCTACCGTTCTTTACAAACAATTTGCTCCTGGTTTCTACTACAAGGTTACACAGAACAAACTATTCCAACACATTTGGAAATTCAAGAGCATTTGCATAAAATTAACGACAAGCCAGCAGCTTTTGTGGGCTCTTCACAGTGGATTGGATCCACAGAACTAAGCATGTGCCTTCATGGTTTTCTCAATGTTGATTCAAAGATTTTACATGTAGCCTCCGGTTCAGAGCTATCAACCATCGCTTCAGAGCTAGCCATGCATTTTCAAACGCAGGGCACCCCAGTAATGATTGGAGGTGGTGTATTGGCGCATACTATCATTGGAATTGATTACTGCGTGCAGACTGGACAAGCAAAGTTTTTGATACTTGATCCACATTACACAGGCGTCGATGATTTATCAACTATTCAGATAAAAGGTTGCTGCGGATGGAAAGGCATGGACTTTTGGGATAAGAAATGCTACTATAATCTCTGTATGCCACAGCGTCCGATCTTATTTTAAAACGTTCCGTTCTGCATTTATTTCTATGATTCTATTTTTCAAGCTTTAATGTTTCTTTTGTGTATTGTCCATGAATTTAAGTGTGTACTGTATTTAATATATATAATATGTATAAACTAGACTTATTCGTTTTTTTTATCAGTTTGTTCTTAAGGAAGAAAAAAATTATAATTTATGTATCCAAAATTTTAACTAATACTCGAAAAATGAGTTCATATAAGGTATAACATGTCATATATATATATATATATATATATATATATATATATATATATATATATATATATATATACATTGATGAAGATGTACAATTTTATTAATGAACTTTACCAAGTTGCCTTGAATCTCAGATTTTGGTATTTCCGTTGACAACTGGTAGCTCTTAAACGTATGCAATTAAACAAAATAACTTATAAATATAGAATAGTAGACGCTACCCGCCGCTTTTTGAGTACTTTTTCCAATACCGTTTTACATCGTCGTGCCCATTCTTTTGAACAACCATGGTGCGGGTGCGTTCATTTTGCCACACGAGTACATTGATAGATTGTGCATAATCACGTAATGTAACAAAGTCAGTTTGTGACAGGAACTGGTTGTAAACGACACCCTCCGTGTAAGTGAAACGATTTCGTTCCATTTCCCATAGCTTAATTTGATCTACAACTGTGGGTGGTAGGCAGGATTTTGATTGTATAGCCGATTCAATTAGTTTCATATTGGGATGTGCATATTGTTCTAGATAGCTAACAATTTGCTCAGCTGTAATGCCACCACGTAGTGCTTGCCGTACGGAATCGCGCGTTAGCACGCCCACAACAAGATTGGGAAAACGATAAAGGAGTTCAGTAAACAGACCTAAAACAGCTACTTGAAGCTGTGAGTCTGTGTACGCATAGACACGATAATTTGTTTCTACAACAATGTAGCCTCTTTCCTGCATGCGTTCCTCATCAGCCGTCGTTGATGCCTGTGCTGCAGACTTGTTAGTTACATTAAGAGCCAGTCGCGTTGGATAAAAACGACCTTCTTTGCGTTTACGTTGAAAGACAAGTCCGAACTCACGAAGATGCTGCAGAAACGTTAACATCTGATTGTTCATACCCTCAGAACTGTAATCCCGCCCTAGAGTTGAAAAGCTCAACTGAAAGAGCATTGATAAACATTCTGGCAGAGCGATGCCACGCTCTTCGCATGTCTCCAAATACTGTAACATAAAATGCCAGACTTGTGCGCGTGTGTCTAGCAGTAAAAACTGAAATCCCTGACGTGTTATAGTAATGCCATCGCGCTCATCGCGCTTCATTAGATTGGCATGCAATAGGATTCGTACGGCATCCGGACTTATAGCCTCGGCATCAGTGCCGCCACTTCGGCTACCCGTACCAACCATATAGTGAAGTACACAGCGCCAGCGTGACATAGCGTATGTATCAAGGAATGCAATGTCACGCGGTTTGGAGTCCTTTTCCAACGTATTTGTCATCGCCCAAGGTTTACCGCCGCCCAATAGCACTTGTCGGACGCTCTTTTTAAACGTTGGTGAAAGCTCCCAGGCAGCCAGGCCACCCGGTATAGCCGTTACCCGCCAAACATTCAAAGCGGTAAGGCAGCTGGTAGCCTCCGTTTGTTCTCTGAAATAAAAGCCATTAATATAAAGTAAAGTAATTTCATTGATAAAAGCTAATACAAATACAGACTGTAATAATCTTACTTGGCAACACGCTGTGCGCCCCATGAGCTGACCACAGCCTGTGGTACCGGTTGATCAACAAAAAGTATACGTATGACAAACTGACGGGCAATCTCTGGCAGTTCTCTATAAACAGCGAGGCAAATAGGTGGATAATTGTAGAGCTTCTCTAGCGTCTCCGGTGTTTGACGGGTGCGTAAATATTCTTGAAAGTTTTTGCATTCTAAATTTTCTGGGCCTTGAACTAGAGGGGGTACGACGGCACTGGTGCTCGCAAACCGGCCAGATTTTATATCGGCCATAGCAGAGCAGACCTCAGTTTGTTTAACTCTTTCGCGTCTGCATATATGGAGACCGACATTTCTATCGGCCATATGTCAAACTAATTATATCGATATTGCGATGTTTGTAAACAAAATTTACAATTTGAATCACAAACACTTAAAGCGTCCCATCTCGTATAATTCACAATACATAAAAATTATTGCTTGCAAATTGAAAAATATTAGTAAGCATAAAGTAATATTTTAAGCTATACAATATTTACAAGAAGTGAATAAGCAATTCTCGAATCGATATACGAAAAGGCCACGATATATTTTACTGCGACGATAGTTTTCACCTCAAAAATATTTAGTTCTTGTAATTGCACGTTTTCGTTTATTGACTATCAGCTGTTATTGAACACCGCGTGTTTTGTTATATATCTAAACTTTATTTCATTATTTTTTTGTAACAATGAGTGACGATGAGGAACAATATAATCCAAAATCCCACAAAAAGCTGCTGCAGGCAATTAGCAATCTGGGTAATGCTCAGCATATACAAAAATCAACGCGCGATGAACGACAGCAGAAACAGGATGAGTTTCAGTTGGTAAAGAGCAGCACAGCAGCAAAATATGCACCTAAGGCGGTCGGCGTTCAAGACTTAGTACAGATACTAAGCAGTTCCAAGCACATCGAAACCGGCAAGAAACTAAAGAATGTGCACGGTACAAAGAAGGTTCTTAAAAAGCCACTGGAGAAACCAGTGGCGGATCGTATTAAACGTACAATTGGTTATGAGGGAGTTAAAAAAAAGTTAGGCCGCTGGGATGCTGTGGTAGCAAAGCAGCGTTCCGCAGAGACGCAGGTAAGATCATGAACAAAAAGTTACGAATAGCTTAAGCAATATAAAGTATTTTACAGATATTTCCCGTACCTTCGGAAACGATTTATATTAATACAGGCGCACACGCCAAGGCGCTAAAGACAAGCATTAAATCCGATTTAGCAAAAGAACTAGATGCCAGCAATAGAAAGTTAAAAGAGTTACGAAAAGCGCTAGTTGGAGATACCACTGATGAGAATGCATTGCAACAACAGGAAAGCGAATTGCTGGAAAAGAAAATGACACGCGATGAGCTTATAGCACGCCGCCGGGAGCTAGCCTACTTGAAGATGCGTGAATCACAAAAGTCAGCTAAGGCTCGTATGCAAAATAAAATTAAATCCAAGAAATTTCACAAGTTACAAAAGCGTCAAAAGATTTTGGAGCAAATGAAGGAATTTGAGTTGCTGCAAAAGACTAATCCAGAGGCGGCATTAGAGAAACTAAATGCTCTTGAAAAGAGCCGCGTTATGGAACGCGCTAGCTTACGTCATAAAAACACCGGTACCTGGGCCAAGAATCTACAGGTGCGCGCCAAGTACGATAAGGAGGTCCGTAAGGATCTTGCAGAACAATTAGCAGTCAGTCGACAGCTTACTGAGAAAAAAGTGGAAACAGATAGTGAGGATGAAAATGTTGCAATAAATTTAAAATCAAATGTGCAAAATGAACGGGATCACGACCCATTCAATCCTTGGACAAAAGCAAAATCAGCTTCAACTGTTAACACTAAAGAAGTTGGAGAAAACGGAGATCCTAATTGGCGTAAATATTGGATTGAACGTAATGAAAACGAAAAGTTGCTGGCAGAACATCGTGAAGAAATCAAAGAAGCTGAGTTAGAGAAAGTTATTAAGGTAGAAAAGACTAAGAAAAAACCAAAAACAAAACCAATTAAAAAGAAAAAATCTACTGTTACTCTGGAAAATGGTTGGAAAGTGGAGGAAGTTGAACCACCAGCCGAAACAAAAACAATAGATGATATTTTTGAAAAGCATGAAGACAATCTTCGGGAGAAACTAAATAAAAAGATGAAAAATTTAAAAAGGCAAGCGGATAAGCTTAAAGAGCCAACTAAAAAGGCAAAAAAACCGAAGAATAAGCGGGATGAACTAAAGAATCTTAAGGACTTGGAATTTAAGAAAACCAAGCAACGCATAGAGATTGATGAGCCCCTTAATCAAGAAGAAGAAAAACCAGAATCTTCTACAAATATTCTAGGCGAGCTGACTAAGGAAACGGAAGGGCAACGCACAGAACCTTCAACTATTGATACTATTGATCCCAATAATGTAACCACCATTACGTGGAAGCAACGTGTACTTGATTCTGATGTTATGAACGATGCACTTGCGGATGAAGATGAAGCAGATGTTGAAGCAGCGGATTTTGCCGCTGAGCGTCAGTTGACAATTAGTGAGGCTTTTGAGGATGACGATATTATAGCTGATTTTAACAAAGAAAAAACACAAGACTCTGAGTTAAAGAATACCGAAATACAACTAGCTTTACCTGGTTGGGGCTCCTGGGCGGGAGCTGGCATATCTGAAGAAGTAATGAAAAGACGTAACAAGCGATTAGTTTTAAAACTAGCGGAGCCAGAAAAACGTCGCGATGAAAATAAGGAGAGGGTCTATATCAATGAAAATTCAAGCAAACTTGCTCGATCCCATTTGGTTTCCAGCATACCGTTTCCCTTTAAATCGTTGGCCGATTATGAGGCCAGTATTCGTGCACCAATTGGACGCAATTTTGTACCAGAAACAGCATTCCGTATGCTAACCCGACCATCCGTTATTACACGCAAGGGTCAAGTTATTGAGCCAATGGATGAAAGTGAATTAGTTAAACCCGATCGTCGTTTACGTCATGTTGTAGACAGGCGAATCGAACGCATGAACACAATCAAAAAGAAAGAACCACCAAAAGCCAAGATTGCATAGAGTAATTTACAATATATCTAAAGTAATACTACAATTTGAAATATAAGTTCTTAAATAAGACATTTTTATATGATTGTTGTTTTTCTTTCGCACCAATGAGTCGTAGATCCTTTCAGATATAACGGCTCCATATACTGATCTTCCTTAACTTACCTATTAAGCTAATATTAAAGGAATCACGACTTTGGTAATATTGAGATATATAAGATGTGGCTATAATTTGTATGCAAAATGGTCTAGGAATAAAATATTTTAAAGAATTACGTGAATAACGAACATATTCTTGTTTTGAGTAAACATTTGAACTATTTTACAAAATTTTTTTCTACATTTTGTGAACCATTAAACCATTAAGTGCATAAGATACTACACATGAAAAAATCTGTTGCATACTTTCAGGCAATGTATAAAAAATATATCTGTAGTTCAGACATATTCTTGCTATTCATACAAGGATCTAGTGCATTAAAATCACAAAAAACGAGGATATTAGAATACTAGAATAATAATAGAAAATCAATGACAAAATATATGACAAAAGGTATGATATATCGATTTACAGTACGGCAGTGCACGATTTTTAGCCCCTTTGCCTTTTTGTAAAAAAGAAGCAAAGCGGAGCTATTGGAAATGTGCAAAATCCAAAAGTATGTAACACATAGAAATAATCATCGGAGACCCCATAAAGTATATATATTCTGAATCAGGACGACAAGACGAGTTCATCTAGCCCTGTCCGTCTGTATGAACGCCTGTTTCTCAGAGACTATAAGAGCTAGAGCAACCAAACTTGAAATCTAGATTCGTTATGTTCGTAGGTTATACGGGTTTATTTTTGATTTTTCAATTTCCTCCCCTGACCCCCGCAAATCGAAAAAATCAATTATTAAGCACAATTTTCAACCGATCAAATTTATTTTTGGTACACATCATATCTAGACTATTCTTGATCGATGTTGTGAATCTGGGTAAGATTGATAAAAAATCTCGGAAGTTATAGATCATCAAAAGAGGCGTTTTGGGCCCCGGGGGGGTATAGTAGTGCACGCAAAATAAGAGGTAGAGCAACGAAATTTGGAATGTAGATTTGTTATGTTCGTACGCTATAAGAGTTTGTTTTGGATTTTTCAATTTCCCCCCCTGACCCCCGCAATTTAAAAAAATCGATTATAAGGTAAAATTTTTAACCGATCAAATTTCTTTTTCGCACACATATTAAATGGACCATTCTTTATCTACGTTGTAAGTTTCGTTAAAATTGAACAATAAACACGGAAGTTATACAACATTAAGTACTGCGCTATAGAGCGTGGGGGGCTAAAAGGTGCGCGCAATGGCTAAGTACGTGCAGAAGTGTGTGTAAGTATGGAGATGTGTGTGTGTATGGCTGTATATGTAGGCAAAGGGGCTCTTGTAGTCGGGTACACTCGACTACAGACTTCTTACTTGTTGTATATAAAATTATTTTCCTTGCTCCTTTGTTTAAAAGATAATCGCCTTTAAAAATGTAAATTTAAGAGGAACAACAAAGACTATGTTTGGTCAACACACATACAATTATGAAACAAAATCCCACAATTAGACTTTTCTGTTTGCTTTGCCGATGTTAACATTTTAAATAGCTTGATTATCCTGGAAATTTTGGAATTAAAAAAGAGAAGAAAGTTCTGCTCCCAAAAGGGTTCAAATAGTGCATTGTCAAAGAAAACACAAGAACTTGTTATAAACAAATTATTATTATATCATTTTTATTTTTGATTGGAAACTGCAATATGATGCAAATTCAACTATTTGACATAAAGATGCATGATGTATGGTAGTATATATATATTTTAATATAAATCTGTTTATATGTACTATGTAATAATTGTTTCCTGTTAAATTGCTTAAGTGCCTGCAATTTGCCTATTGACGTTCTGTTTTGTAGCTACAATTTTGCTAATATATTTGAATTAAACGTACATATAATCATATATATATATATACATATATATATATATATATATACATATATATATATATATACATATATATATATATATATAAACATATACATATATTGTATAATACTCTGCTTTGAACTAGCAAAAAACTAAAGTTCTTAAACAATTTTATATAATTTGTTTTCTTAGGATTTAAAACTAGCGTAAAACTGCTCACATCAAATAGATTTCTTATTTTTGCATTTGATTTTATATTATATTATACTTTAAAACATGTAAAGATATATATATATATATATATATATATATATATAAATTTGTATTATGTGTGTGTAGTATAATTATTTTTATAGCTGATTTTTATAGGAAAATGCCAACGACTTTGAGCCGCATATCGAATATAATTTCAATATATATATATATATATATATATTCTTTAGTGTGAAGCTCATAGAATTGAGCCTCGCCATTAATTCATTCATATTATTCACATCATTCACAATATTCACTTTTGAATTTCATCTAATAAATTTCTATTCTAATAAAAAAAGACACTTTTTGCTTTTTGCTAACCGTTTAAAAATTTCCATTTTCTTTTGTATTTTGTGTGAATTTTGTTTTCTTTTTTATATATATATATATTTTTTTTTTTTTTGGTTTGCCAGGCATTCAAAATTGCTAATTGTTTTGATTTCTAGTATATTCATATCATACATAATACATTATCGTATATATACATATACATATATGTATATTTATAGTATAGTATATATGGTACCTAGTAGTATATATACGTAATGCTGATTATCCTCCCCATACCCAAACCTGACCCATCCCATCCCCGCTTTTGGTAAGCTTAACGGCTGGCAATCCTTTTCTTCTCTCTTTATTTTCTTTTTTAATAATACCCTGTTTGTATGCAGCTATTCTTGATTCTGTTTTTCTTTCTTCTACCACTTTGTATGCTACTTCTTTCTTAACTTTGTCTTCTTATTTACATAAGAACACAGCATTTGCGACTGGAGCTGGTGCTATCGCTGACAACATCGCCGGTGATTCCACTGAACTTGTTAACCGAATTTGCATTGGCTGTTGATGCTGTCGTTGCATTTGTTGGCACAAAGTCTTGTAGGCTAGGATTCATTGTGCCCATACCTAGTGGTTGTGTAGCAATTGGTGCTGGGCCATTGTTGTTGTTGTTGTTATTGTTGTTGTTTGGGCTGCTGCTGTTGTTGTTATTGTTGCTACTGTTAGTGTTGTTGTTGTTGTTGTTGTTGTTATGATTCACAGTTGTGGCGGCTCCTAAAACAGAACCATTAGTTGTTGTTGTTAATGTTGTATTTGTAGCAGCTGTTGCATTTGATATAGCTGTTGCTGTTACTGTTGCTGTTGTTCCACTTGCACTTGTTGCTGATGACAATTCAAAATTGTTTAGCACATTTGCAGTGCGCGACAGCGATCGTTGCTTTTTCAAATTTGATAAAGTAACGGCACTAGCATCGATAGCAACATATTGCGGCAACTGTTGCTGTTGTTGCATTTGCATTTGCTGTTGCTGCTGTTGTTGTTGCTGCTGCTGATGTTGCAGCAACAGTGCATGTTGTTGCAATTGTTGTTGATGTTGTTGCTGATGATGTTGTTGTTGTTGTTGTTGCTGCTGCTGATGATGATGATGCGTGCTGTTTGTGTCTATATGAGGTGTTTGTTGGTTTTGAATTGTGTGTGCGTGTGTGTGTGTGTGTGTGTTATTGATGTGTGATTGTTGATATTTAAGACGTTGATGATGATGCAGACAGGCGGACGACACAAAACGAGCGCAACATACGAACGAGCCAAAATAGTTTCAAAAAAAAAAAAGTTAACATAAAAAATGACAAGCAAATGTTATTTAATTATATACTTGGCAATGCACAACAATACATATAACAATGTATTCTGCATATAAAATGTATAATGAATATTATAATTATTAAACAGTGCATTAACATTAACTATATACTACTGCAATACACTAATGTGCACCAAAACCAAATTTCATTTAAATTAAATATAAAAATAAAAATATAATAGAGTTCGGTGAGAATTAAATTTTACTCACGAATTTGTTTATATCACATTAATAAATAAAAGTTTAAAATTAAAAATTAAATAAATAATTATTGAAATTAAAATGTTATACTTTAAGTTAATTTCTGATGGAAAAGATTTTGCAAACAAATCAAACAAAAAGGCAGAAAACTCAAATACCCTCAAAAAACAAGTAAAATGTTTAAATGATTTAAAATGTATCACAAAATATATTATATGAATATGAATATTAAGGTATAAAACTATGATGTTTTTATATGTAAACTGATTACGATTTATATATAGCTTAACAAGTGAAGCAATTCAATCAACTGCATGAAATGGAATCAATCAAAGTTCTTTATCAAGTAATGTCAAATTTTTTTAATAGTTAACTAAACGATGGCATTAATACAATCAATTTTAGTTTAAATTGTTATTGCATTAAGATTTAGAAATTAATTATAAATAGAATTAAGTTTTTAAAATGATTGATTCATTTTTTGATTTATAAAATATTTTGTTATCTAAAATACAAAGTGATTTAAGATTTTACTATGAATGAAATGAGTTAAACATTTAAATTATGTTTGCCTTGTATATAATTTCACTTTTACTTGTTTCATTTGCTTTTCTTTAATTAAATTTTGTAAGCTTATCAAATGAAATGATTTGTTCAAGTTAACTGAAATCAAATGAGTGCGTTTTAATCGAAATCAAAGTAAGCCAATTTAAAGCATGCTTAAGCGTTGTTACTTATTTGTTGTGCCGTGTGTATGGAGGTGTATTAGGAGAGTGGTATGATATGGTTTTGATGTAGTGCAACAGTGCCTAATATAATTGTGTATAGTTAAGTTAGAGTAACTGTTACTTACCCACTAAAACAGTGACTTGAACATTAATTTTGCCATTGCCCGCCTCTTTGGATGATTGAATTTGAACTGCTTCGGCGCTGGCGGCAGTACCTTTATCAGTTAATATTACAGCTGCAGCAGAGGTGGCACGTTGCAGTTCAACAGCATTTGGATCACCAGCTTTAAGCAATAGCTGTTCATCATTTTCGCGACCGTCGGGTGGACGACGGGGCAAATAGGAATGTGTCGTTGTTAATGTTACATTGTCAACTGCATCCGCTGATTTTGAATGCGATAACAATTGACCATTAATGCTGGCTGTGGAGGGTCGTTTCTCAGCATTGTTATTGGTGGCGGTGCTAGTGTTAGTATTAGCTGTATGATACCCATAACCATTGGGTAAATTTGAAGCACCTGCTGTCAATGTGGAGTTCGTATCCGTGGCCTCCTGGGCTTGCATACGCAGACGAGCCTCTTCCACAGCATCTTTTTTGGTAGTAAGCGTTTTATCGCGCAGGCTGGTGCGGCGCACCGATTGAGCTCTAAAGAAAAAACAAAAAACAAATATAATAAGATATAGATTCAATTTGGGAAAAATTTATGTGAGTTACCTGGTATTGTTGCTCTGTGAACGTCGAACTCGCCGTCGTTGCGCTTCCGCCAGTCGTTTGCTTTCCTGCTCCGTTTTAAGCTGTTCGATGCGTTCCCGTATCTCTGGATCCTCACAGATATCTGCACGATATATAATATAAAACTATTGCCAAAATGGAAATTAATTAGCTTTACCTGAAGGTGTCTCATCATCCTTGTTTCGTACATTTAAATCAGCACCACATTGTGCTAGCATCTCCAGTACTTCCAGCTGAATTGAAATGAAATTAAGCATTATCCTTTCTGAAGCATTTAAATGTTCAATGTACTTACATGTCCCCAACATGCTGCTGCATGAACTGGAGTCCAAAGATCCTTATCCATAGCATCAACATTAACATGCTGTTCCAATAGAAATTCTACTACACGCACATAACCATTCGCCGATGCTATGTGTAACTGTGGAGAAAAATGAGATAATGAATGAGATATATGAGTTGTGCACAACAAATTTAAGTGTGGGTGATAATTACCGGTGTAGCACCTTGATAATCGGGCTCCTCTAAATCACCACCAGTGCGCACAAGTTCCATCAAATCCTTAAGCATGATACGCTCTGTGGATGAGCGTGTCTCATCGATTAACTCCTGGGTAACACCACGTTGTGCCATTTCACCCTCGATAAAATCAAGTGTATTCTCATCATCGCAGAGATCGTAGGGCATATTACCATCTGTATTGACAGCCAATAGATTTGCATTATGCCGTATAAGTATGCGCACCAATTCTAAATGACCACAGGTGGCAGCCGCATGTAACGGCGTCCATTTATCACTATCCTGCGCATCCACATTGGCCCCATAATCGAGCAATAGTCGCAGCATATCGACATTGTTATCAATGCAACATTGATGCAAGGCCGTCAGTCCATCCTCATTGGCTGCATCCGGTGTTATGCCATGTTGCAGCAATGCTGCCACTTCTGGCATATCGTTCCTCGAAGCAGCCTCCAATAGCACCACACTATTTTCAAAGGATATGTGCCTTCTCCCACTTAATGTACCCGAACCATTCGCATGGCGGAAATGATGTGTGGTATCTCCACCAGCACCGCCATTTAACAGATTGCTTACCGTTGCACCAGCACCAGTATTACCTCCACCCGATTGGCCCCCTTTTGCTCGTTGCAGCTTCAGCCATTCTTTTTCCTTTTGCCGTGCAAGTTTCAGCTGCTGAGTTCGTCGTCTAAGGAGTAACACAAGCGTAGAAAATGAAAAAAAAAAACTCAAGAAAAGTTTCAAAAATGTTTCTTAAATTCAACTTCTACACAAAGTAACACACACATGTACGCATTTACGTGGTTTTCCCCAGTGGTGTTCCCAGTGGTTTATCATAGTTTTTCTGTTATAAAACAACCAATAATTGCAGCATTTGGTTTGTTACACTAACATGGCTTAAATCAATCAAAAACTTAACTTAACAAACTTTTCATTTCCCATTGCAAAACTTCACTTAAGACTGAAATTTTTCTTTTTTATTTTATTTTCATGCAATTT
The DNA here is from genome assembly GCA_037044455.1 of Zygothrica quintamaculata. NCBI lineage: Eukaryota > Metazoa > Arthropoda > Insecta > Diptera > Drosophilidae > Zygothrica > Zygothrica quintamaculata. The sequence continues at coordinate 198,264 of JBAMBS010001413.1, forward strand.
CTCCGGGGAAATCTTAAGCCAAAGTTAAAATCCGTTTAAATTAAATACACATTAAATTGTAAGCAATCAAAATAATAACAATAACAATAATAGTGATAATAATAAAAGTTCAAATAATAATAGTAATTATAATAATACCATACAAATACAAAGCTATAGTAAAATGTACGTGACTTGTACTTTTAACTGCTCTTTGGTTCATTTCCTTTTGCCATGAATTGTTTAAGGGCTGCTTTTAGCATGAGTCTTAGTCTTAGTCTTAGTTAAGGGTCAGGAAATTGAATTAAGCAATTTATTGAATTCGCCCCCTTACAACAATTCCATTTAATCAATCAACTCTGCACTTCATTTTGTATGCTACACGTTTAATGTATGAATTTAAGTGAAATTTCAAATTGAAATTGAATTGGTTGAATTGAAATTATATAGCTATTAGCACAATATATGCTGAACTGATGTTTTAGTATAGCTTTTAGGGATTTAAATTATACTTAAAACTAGTTGAAAGGTAGAAAGAATATCAACTTTGGTTATTACAAATAATTAAATTCGCCCCTTTCAACAATTCCATTGAATCAATCAACTCTGCACTTCGTTTTGTATGCTACACGTTTAATGTATGAATTTAAGTGAAATTTCAAATTGAAATTGAATTGGTTGAATTGAAATTATATAGCTATTAGCACAATATATGCTTAACTGATGTTTTAGTATAGCTTTTAGGGATTTAAATTATACTTAAAACTAGTTGAAAGGTAGAAAGAATATCAACTTTGGTTATTACAAATAATTAAGTTCGCCCCTTTCAACAAATTCATTGAATCAATCAATTGTGAACTTCAATGTATGAATTTCTAAGCAAGTTATAAGTTTATACAAATTGTTGATTCTTTTCACTGCATTTTCTAAGATGTTAAGTTATGTTATCATTATCTTTTTTTTAAACTTTTACTGAAAGATATAATACTCTAACGATTTTCTCTGTCTTATATAAAAAATTGATTAATTTTTAAAAAACTAAAATGTTTAAAGAAATAATAATAAAATTAATATAATAAACGAAAAATTATTTACTAAGAAAAAGCGCTCTTTCATCTAGGAAAAATTTATAAAATGTAAACGTAAAAGTTATGTTACTTTCAAGACCATATTACTTAAGGCCAGCTTAGATATTTGAAGAATGTTTCCTAAAAGCTAACTTCTTCTTCTTCTTCTTGTTAATTTCTTAGTTTACTTTTTATCTAAATTTTTACAACTTTTGCTAGTAACTAGGAAAATGTCGAAAGGTACCGAAAGGAATTTTAAAGATTTTTTTTCAGAGGATTCAATTTGCTTAATAAGTTTGTTTTAAAGTTAACTAAGAAAATTTAATACCCATTGATGTATATATATATATTTTAAGTCGTAATTTATAAATATATATTTTCATATCGTACTAAATAGATATTAAATTTGTAATACTTACAATCTGGCCAATTGGAGTCTCTCGTGTGTGGGCAAACTCTCAACGGTTTGCATCTCGGCCACCAGATCGGCGTGCTCCATTTTAAGCTGCTTTGTATAGCTGGCATCCTCTTGATTTTTGCGTTGTATCAATATTCCTTTAATCATTTTATTTTAATGATATGTTGTGTGTTTTTATAATTAATATAGTTTTAATTGGATTGCAAATCCAATTGACTTTCTAATAATTTTGCTGCTCTTGTTGTTGTTGTTTTTCGTCCTTCTGCGTCGTTTGCATGCAAATTGTAATTTTCATTTTTGAAAATAATTTTCGTTTGTTTTTTTACTGCTGATTTATGTGTTATTTTAAGCATTGATGATGCAGCAGCTGCTTTAATTAATTTTCTTCTTAATTATTATTATTATTATAAATAATAATATTATTATTAATTGTTTTTTGTTTTTTTATATTTTATATATAATTATTGTTTACAATCTTGATTTTTATTGCTTTTGTTGCTGTAACAGCGCTGCTCCCGAGCCAATTCTCATGGCAGCAGCGCGCTGACCAGTATCCTCATGCTATTATCCTTGATTCTCACAAATCCTGTTAACTTCTCAGTAGTTTTATATATACTTTTCATACATATAGATATGCACACGCACTGTAATTAAAAATCAAAATGGAAAACATATATTAAAGCCATACAAATACATGCATAGTTATGTATACCATAAAGATACCTAATAAGTATACACTAGCATATATATGTTCACATGTATACATACACATATACATATGTATAACTAGCTATGGTCATAGTAACTAGGATCTGAAATGCATAAGAGCCAAATCAAATTGCATAATAAACTTTGTTGGTCAAATGAAAGAATGATAAATTGATGCTGCTGGCCAGAATAGGACATTGTGATAGTTGGCAGTAGATAATATTGTGTTGTTGGTATGGGTAGAGTGGGATAAGGGTTGGGTAAAAGGTATATGCCTGATGAAGCAAGAGTAGAATTCGATAAAGCAATAGTCAAGGCAATTGTGCTAATGGATCAGCTATCAACTATCTCACAAATACACAAAGTAATAGTAAAAACCATTTCACGTTTCATTCCTATACTCTATACAAAATAAGCTAACATTAGTTAAGAGTAGAGGTTATAACCAAATTATGTACACATAAGTAACAGGCAGTAAAAATATGAACTAAATAAATATAAATATAAATATATATATTTATATATATAATCAAATGTATACTGTCTACTAGTATCAAATATTTATACTCGTTATATACAACACGTATTGAAGCTTTTTAAAGGATATTTGTATGTCGTTCTTAGCCCAAACTATATTTTTGCTGCTACTTTTATATTTTGGGTGCGCTGGAGTGTAGTAATAATGTCGAAATAGAGTACGTCATCCATGTCCCATGTCCCATGTCATATGTTCCATGTCTTATGTCCTTGGTAGCTTAGTTTGATTGCCAAAAACTACAAGTAATTTCTGTTGAAGTATATAAAACTAAAGGACCAAAAGGAGATACACAGCACATACAATTTAACAGTTTTCGAGTTAACTACAGTTGAATCTAGTTTATTTGATTTAAGTTGAAAACAGTTCATCGACTTGATTTCGTATGCCACACAATGTTGAAAGGGAATTTTTAAATTATTTCTTCATTATAAATTTTGTATACCTTTTTTTTTTTGCCGCACATTGCAAAGCGCTTTAAATAGCTTTCAACGCTCTGCTGTCAACTGCACTAAGTTGTTAATTTACTATGTAATTCCTCTATCTCTTTCGCGTTTTTACACCCACACACACACATTTACATACATACACACTTACACACATACAAATATACAGACATACAATTTGTGCCTTTTACACTGTTGCTGTTTGCTCATTGGATGCCTTCTCTAAGTCCTTAAATATTTGCGAAGCGAATGAAAGCAAGTGGCAAACGTGTGGCACAGGTAACAGCAATATATCAACCGGAATCTACATTTAAGAACTTAAGTTTAGATGGCCCAAAAAGCATATAAATATATATACATATAATTATCTGTACCCAATAGTGAGTAAATTGTGAGAAGAAGTTAAAGGTAAAAATTAAATAACAATAAAAGTTTATATTTAAATTTAGTTTTTCGAATAGTTTTGTGTGTAAAGTAAAATAAAAATAAAAATAGATTTAAAAAAATTTTTATTTAATATTCCATTGATTAAGTTGGATAAAGTCAGAGTTCAATTTGTATAAAGTTAAGCCTATACGATATAAATAAACATTTTCTATTTGCAACGTTTTTGCCGCTCGACTTATAATATAATAATAATATTATAATTATAATATAATTAAAAATAATATAATCATAATAAAAATAGAAATATTTATTATTAAAATAATATTAATTATAATAATAATAATAATTATTATTATATTATTAACAATAATCATAATAGCAAAAATAAAAATAATTATAATATTAAATAATTAATAAAATGTAATATTAATAATAATAATAATTATAACAATAATAAAATAAATAAAAATAATAATAATTAAAAAAATAATAATAATATTAAATCTATATTAAATTTCATAATATTAGTAATAATAATAATTATAATAATAATAAAAAATAATAATTATAATATTAATAATAATAATAATAATTATATTAAATTATATTATAATTAAATTTAAAAATAATAATAATAATAATAAATTAATAATAATTAATAATAATGATAAAAATAATGACAATAATAATGATAATAATAATGATAATAATAATGATAATGATAATAATAATAATAATAATAATAATAATATTAAATAAATAAAAAATAAATAGTATAAGTGATCGAAGAATGTAATTTAAAATATATATTTTTTAAATATTTATTTTTTTTAATCATTTCGAATGTTCCTTAAAAATTCTTGAAGTTTCAAGTGATGAAGTTTAAAGAGAATCGTCTGTTGACTTCGGTTTAATCCGTAAATATAATTAATGAATCCTTCAATGCAATTTTTGCCTTGTTTTCGTATCGCATTTCGTATAAGTTTCGTATTCTGAAATTTGTTTGAACAAGAAGCAATGATTCATTGATTCAAAAAGAAGAGACACAAAGTGAGTTTTTAACAGTCGAATGGAGTAAACGAATACAAATACAAAATACAAATTTGGCACAAAATACTCGTACAGCTGTGACCCCCTTTTTGTTTATGTCAGTTTATTGTGAAAGTGAAAGGTTCATTGGGTCAAAGGGTGGGCAGGGTAGAAAGTATAAAGAATGAAGAATGAAGTAAGATCAAGTGAGGGGCAACAAAGCGAACAACAACAATCAGCACTAAAATTAAATTTGCATAACCTGCCTCTTTGATAGAACTTCAGAGCTGTAGCTACATAGAGTTAGTTTTGGTTTCAAATTCAACTGGCATTCCGAGTACCAATACTAAAGTTGAAGCTAGTGTTGGCATTAATGCCTTGTGTTGATCTCAATCCCAGCACAGTTGGGATTCGTTTTGAGTCAGCTTGACTCACGTGCGCTCGTTTTATTTGATTTTGATTTAAAATTTTTTATTTTGGTATTTTTTTTTTGGGGCACACAACAGGCACAACACCAAACAGCAACAACTATAATTTACGTTGCCCTGCATTGCTGTGGCACAGTTTTTTGGTACCACCACTCCCCGATTACCGTTCGTCCTTCTCAGTCACAACAATAACAATAGCCTGGCCTGCTTCAATGCCTTCGTTTGGCCTCGCCACATGCTACATGCGGCTCTTGGGAAACGCTTAAAGCTAACATCCTTAACCTCATCTTCATTCCCCAAGACCAACTACATACACATTCACATCCACATTCACATCTACATCGCCCTTATCCTCATCCTCATCCTCATCCTCATCCTCATCCTCATCCTCATTCTTACCCTTTAACCATTTCTGCTTTAACTCTTTCCGGTTCTCATCCTTATGCTAACCGGGTGCTAATGCACTCACTGCAAGCACATAATTTGCTGCCCTCGAGCCATACAGCAGGCGCATTATTTGCCAACCTACTGTTACAGTAGTTACCAAAACTTAACGTTCATTTCTAGTAATAAGAGTAGAGAAACAAGCAGATAGAAGGATACATCAAATAACAAAAATTAAAAATTTACAGACTAAAAATAAAAATATTGATATACATTTTAAAAACTTATGAATAATCCAAAAAAAAGGTAAAAATAATACGTTAAAAGCAATATTTTAATACATATAATATCTTATATATTATATCAATATTTTATTATAAAACAATTAAATTAAATTTTTGTAAAACAATTTAAATAAATAAAAAAAAAATAATAATAATAATAAATTTAGTAAAACATATAAAATAAACCGATTAAAATTAATACATTTTTTAGTCGATAAAATAAAATAAAATAAAAAAGTAATTAAAAAACTCGTCAGATAAATTAATTTTAAAATAAATAAATTTAACTTAATTTTAACAACAGAACAAATAAAATATTTAAAAAAAAACAAAAGAAATTTAAAAATATTAAAATATATTTAAAATAAAATAGTTAAAACAAATTGATTAGTAAATAAATAAAATAGTATTAACAAATAAATAATTAATTCAAATTAAAAACAATTTAATATTTAAAAAAAATAAATAAATAAAAGAAATCAAAGCACAAAAAAAAATAATTATAATAAAAAATATAAAGCAAGATGATTAAAGGATATATTAATAAATAAATAAATAAAATAATATTAATTATTTCAATTGAAGTTAAACACAATTTAAAATTTTAAAGAAAAGGAAAAAAACAAAAATAGGTTTTAAAATATAAATATAAATCTAGTATAATTCTCATTTAATATAAATTTTTGAATATAACTATATATCTGTAACTAGTTTAATAAATTGTATCTGGGTTTAAGGTTGGAATGTTCATTCTTTAAATTTAGTTAGGGTTCACTGTGGCATAAAGTAACGGCACTTATTAGAGGTTACTCGTTAGGGCATCCAATGCAATATGGTAGGTATGTGTGCGTTGAACTATGTGTGTGTGGTTGTGTATATATGTGTGTATGGTATAGGGGTTTGTTGCCTGTTGTGGCTTGCCCAACTTGGCACTACTGTTGTTTGACTCATGTTGCACATTGCGCCTGTCGAGAGCCATTCATTTTTGTGCGTTTACCTTGCCCCTTGCACGCTGCAAGCTGCCCACAAACACCTTCGTAATCCACCACTGACGCTTTGGTATTCACCAACTGCTGCTCAGACTTCAACAGCTTGGCCTGGTGCTCTTCAGGTCATCATCATCATCATTGCCAGCGTCGTTGTCGTCGTCGTCGTCATCGTCGTCACTTGCCTTGATGTTGAGCCACTTAGTTTGAATTAAGCTTGAAGAGTTTTTGACGCGTTTTTTTTTATAGTTAATTTTTTCCTGTTTTCTTTTTTTTTTTTAGTGTCTGTTGCCTGTTTTTGCTGTTGGCCGTTTTTTTTTTTTTTTTTATTATTATTCCTTATCTTATCTCATAATGTCTTTATTCCATAAATTATTTACTTTCAGCTCTACTCCTCTTTTTATACAACAGTTGCATAAATATACATCTTAAGCAACGCCAATAGTAATAAGGGGCCACAGATGGTCAGTTAAAGCGACCTACGGACCTACAGGAAATAGGAAAGGAAGGGAGCTGATAATGATGATGATGATGATGATTACATTGCTGATATACAAAGAGAAAGATAGACAGCAAACAGGATAGAGAAAGTGAGTGAGAGAGAGAGAGAAACGAAGAGAAAAAAACAAACGTCATGACCAGATATAGCACGCATATACACTGTTGTTAAGCAACAACAAGAATTGTGTTTAAGAATTGACTTGACTTGGCCAAGTTGCATGTTGGTATGAGTTAGCCACATAACAATGTTGGTCAACTATCACTCTATAGAACACGTGTAT
>JBAMBS010001414.1:0-59784 GCA_037044455.1 Zygothrica quintamaculata
AAAAGTGGAATTGGGAACCCTAGTACATATTATAGTCAAACAATCACACATATTACCCAATAAATAAAATTTTAAGTTGGAAGTTTTGTTTACTTTTAATATAGAGTGTTTGATCTCTGAGTTACCCATCGCAATTTCAGAGAATTACAGAGAACTGCTATAACTTGCAGCAGTTGCATGGCTTCTTCATGTAAATGGGGATATAGATATGCAGCCGCATTTGACATTACAGTAATCCAACGGATGCATTTATTTTAGCTAGTAATTCTACATATCACGTATAAAAAAAGCAAAATTTTTAGCTTATTTTATTATGTAACTAAGATAAAAAGAAGCAACAACAAATTCTCTTAACACAAATAATGAATATAATTAATTTTAAAATTAGTTAAATATATAAAGTTTCAGGTTGAATATTAACAAATTACTTAAAGTGTTCTTTTCTAACGTTCCAAAAAAATACATTTATCATAAAATCTATATAATGTGAACAACTTCAGAGCAACAGTTATCGATTAATGAACCAGTTCATTGTACTGAACTGATCAAATCGTCACTGCTTTCATATGTATCCTACAGTCATATCGCTTTGTGTATGGTGTGAGAGACAAAATTTTCAAAACAGGATGTTTATTTTTACTGTCTTGCATTTGTAATTAGGACATTTATTGTGTTGGATTAAAAGTTTTTTTATCACAATATAAAGTTTATACAGCTAAGAATTTATGTACGAATCTTCAATAGTTCGTTCTTTGTTAATCAAAAGTGTAAAGTGGTATTATTAATATTAGTACGTTACCATTCCATTGTTCGCAAATAGACGTAAAAAATGTATAGCATAAGTGAGTTGTGCTGCATGTTTTGCTGTCCACCCTGCCCTGGACCAATTGCTGCAAAGCTCGCTTTTCAGCCTCCTGAACCGACATACAAGGTATCGCCAGCTGATGACACAAATATAAAATACAACTTGCAGCTCTATGATCGCGCTGAATGGCAGTACTCTGAACGTGAGAAATCAAAAATTGAGGCATTTTTTACCCGTACATCGCGTGGCAACCTGATTACATGCACATATGTGCGTTGCAGCAAGAATGCAAAATATACACTGCTTTTCTCTCATGGTAACGCAGTTGATTTGGGCCAGATGAGTAGCTTCTACCTCACTCTTGGATCACAGATCAATTGTAATATATTTGGTTATGATTATTCCGGATATGGTATGAGTGGTGGAAAACCCTCCGAAAAAAATTTATATGCAGATATCGAGGCTGCCTGGCAAGCAATGCGAACAAGGTAATATATATTATATGCATATGCGTCAAGTGTTGTAATTTTCGTTTTAACAATTTTCTCATTAATTTACAAAAAGGTTAAATATAAGTCCAGAAACCATAATATTATACGGACAAAGTATAGGAACCGTACCAACTGTTGATCTGGCATCCCGTCATGAAGTAGGCGCTGTAATTCTTCATTCCCCCTTGATGTCCGGTCTCAGGGTCGTTTTTAGAAAAACAAAAAGAACTTGGTTCTTTGATGCTTTTCCAAGGTAAAATCCAAATGAATTAATTTTAGCATATTACTTAATAAAATAATTTCTAAACAGCATTGATAAAGTTGCTAAAGTAAAGTCACCAGTTTTGGTAATTCACGGAACTGAGGACGAAGTCATTGACTTTTCCCATGGAATAGGAATTTACGAGCGATGCCCTAAGACTGTGGAACCATTTTGGGTAGAGGTAAATGTCTTTCTTTTTAATCATTTAATTATATTAAAATTTTTATGATATTTTCAATTTAATTATTATGGCCACGTTGATCGACTTTATTTAAGTAAAGGACAGTATATCCTTGTTTTATAAAACTTAATGTATGCCACAAACGGACTTTATGCTTAAATTATAATTTAAAATTAAATTGTTTTTTACCATTTTATATATATATAGTTCAACAATCTTATTTAATAATGTTATTGCAGGGAGCTGGTCATAATGATGTTGAATTGCATCCCCAATACTTTGAACGTTTGAGGAAGTTTCTTGCCGTGGAACTCATTAAATGACAATTAAAGAATAATATGGATGGAGGAACTTGTAACAAAGCTTCTGATGGAGACACTATTTCTAACCCTACCGCAAATAGTTTAAAATACAGTAAAAAACCTCTGAATGCGTCAACAGCCACGGAGCATGAATCTAATAACAAAACTAAAACAGACGATACAGAGGGTAGGTATAAAATAGAACTTTCTATTATTCCTTAATAATTAAAAAAAAAAAAACAAATTATAAATATTATTTTAGTAAAATATCACACGATTAGACGAGGATAATATATTTTTAAATTTTCTAAATAGTAACTATATTTTACATATTTCTTAAATTCATAGAATGAAGTCAATTATAAAATATTGTAAATTAGAAAATATAAATAAAATTTTTGTTTTCCCACCTAAAAAGTCCAGCGTAACCAAGGGATGTGTCAGCTATTATAATACAGAAGTATTTTGCCAAGCCTACATATGTCTATGTATGTAAATGTGTTATGCGCTGACTAAATAAAAATGTGTGATTTAAAATTGTGTACCATTGGTTGGCGGCACCAAACGATGTCTGTTTTCTGGCTTTTTAAAGCTTGTCATGAAACTGATTTTTAGCCTTATTAAGAATTAAACTCATTATGGTGCTAACTCATTTTAAAGCGTATAGATAATTTCCTACTGTACATCGTGGTGTGTTTGTTTTTAACGCATTGTAAGAAAATTCAATTTATTAATTTCATATAAAATATATTTTAACTATAATATATTTGTTCCTTATTTTTATGTTCATCATATTCTAACAATAAAAATAAATTGAAAACTAACTTAATAATTATACTTTTATTTTCAGGCCTTGGACCCTCAAGTTCTGTTTCAGTTAAAGATGTTACAGAGAAATTTCTATAGCAATTGATAGTGGACTAAAAATTGGAAGTTCATAAAAATATTTTGCATAAATATCGCAAGGACGCCAAAACATAGATACCAGAACATTTACAAATTGTTTAAAATATAATATTAGAATAACAGATGAAGTGATTGTGGGCACTATAAAGCAACTATACATTGCTGCTCCCACACTGCCTATGCATACGTTTCATTCATTGGTGCATATAAATTCATATCTCAATATCCAGCATTATACTCTATCGGGTCGACTTTTATGGAAACAATAAAATAATTTAACAAAAATATGGAAACAAAATCAATAACAAAAAGATTTTTAAAAAAAAAAAAAAACCTCATTTTAGTAATAAAAAAGATTTACTGTTATTCCATTAATTTGCATTTGTCGTAGGTCTAAAAAAAAATTTAATAAAATTTATCAGAGGGATAGGCGTTTATGTGTTCACTCAAATAGTTACAGGTTTCTACCGCTTAGCCTGCCTATAGAAGTTCAAGACAATCACACTAGCTGTCATTTACAATGAGAATTTATAAAACTATTCAATTTTTTTAAACCTCACTATACAGATATGTTAAGTAATTAACTATCAAATGATCCATGTTTACAATGGATATTTTATGTTAAAGTGATCAATATATGGTCTGATTCTGAGCCCGAAGAATGATCGAAGATATAATTTTCTTAAATCAATACTGCTGATTTTAATTTATATTTTTATAAGTGCAAAATATTTCTTATTTTTCATTAAAAAACAATAAACTTCAATAATAATTTTATACACTGTAGTTCATCCAAGTATTTGCAATTTTTTTTGTCTTTCTCATCAAGAATGGAAATTTTGTTATTTTCTTTAAAACGCATCCCTGTTGAAGACTTTTTTTTGTAAGTTAAGAGGTAAAAACGTAAATATTTGAGTTTGTATAAACTTTATTTAAATGAAATAAGTAATTTAAGAATTGAATACAATAATTATTAAATCAAAATATCAAAAGATTCCGTAATAATTGGTACTGATAAAGATTCTAGGCTTTATAACATTGGCGTTAACAAAGTTTTTAAATGTACTTTTTTATTTTTTGGAATTCATTTTAAAATAAAAATTATTTAAGCAATATTTAATTAATATAATTATTATGACTTTTGTTTTACCATTTCTCAATCATCGATGAAACAACTTTTAAACAGCTCAACGGAAAAAAATGTATAATCGATCCAATACTCGATATAAATAAAACATTCTAGCAGTTGTCAGAAAGTGGCAATGGAACTCCTTGTACTGCTGTATTTTATTAAATTAATAAATATACAGAATATATAAAAACGAATTAAATATGTAATATTTTTATAACGCAATATGTGAACATTTTAAAAAGCTAGCTTATTGGCACTTATTATAATCTGTAAGCCAATTTAATCCTTCGATTGTCATTGTTTTAGGCTTGTACTCACAACCGATCCAGTCTTCATAACCGAATGCAAGAAGAGTTTTAAATATGTAGTCGTAATTTAGTTCACCAGGTGTATTCGGTTCATGACGGCTAGGTGCTTGTGCGATTTGAAAATGTCCAATAACATTCCTATACTCTTCCAAAGTTTTGGTAAAGTTTCCACATATATGCTGAAGGTGATATACATCAACCATTATTTTTATATTTTCACAGCCAAGTTCGTTCAATACTTTTGATGCTGTAAATAAAATAATTAAAAAATATGTTATATATATTTATTTATTTCATTGATTAAGCTACACAGTCTAGATTATTGTACCTATTATAAGAAATAAAAATAAATATAGAAATATAAGGTTTGGATGAAATTTCCGTTAACATTAGAGTCGGTAAAGTATAATTTGAAATAATATTTATATATTTTAAGTAATGTATTTTTTAAATTAAAACTTGTGAATCAAATACACAACTTTAATTATTAGAAATGTCCTTCATTATCTAAAATATTTTATACCTTTCAGATTCAATTTTATGCAAAACTTGGATTTTCAGTGCTCTTAAAATTCTTGTGGTTTTTATCTTCTTTATTTCCATTCAAAACTTAACATTACCTGTTATGTATGAATTCATAAAGTAAGATGGAACGGCATATTTATTAATAGGTTCAATCACTCCACACATATTATTTAATTTTAAATTCTCTGAAGCAATTTTTAAATTTGAGATATACGTTGTTAGGTGGTTATTTGCGGAATCTTTATATATCGTTCCAGCCATTAAGTGTATTCTGAAAATAAAAAAAAAATATGTGTATATATAATTTGTAAAGTGTATCTTATACACCAGTTATGCCAAGTATTGCCGGTTATAAGTTGCAGTAACCCAATGGTTTTTTTTTTTTTTTTTCAAAAAAAAAAGACAAATAAAATAAATCTGCTGCACTACCAATTCAAGCTATAACCTCCGTGTTTATTTTCGATATTTTTAGATTAAGTTTTAAAAATAGTATACTCTAATATATACTTACTTGTTACAACCAACATTTTTAGCAAATTCAATTGATTTATCCAATTGATTTTTAAATGTTTGTTCTTCCCCGGGAATACTTGCAGATCCGAACTTCAGTTCATTCTTTGTTTTATCTAATGTAAGAAACAAAAAATATTTTTTTAAGGTATGTTGAGTACATTGCAATGTTCTTTATTTAATTAAGATAAGAAAGAGACTTATAATATATGAAAATTCAGCATTATTTAAACTTTATAACATTTATTATTCTTGTAGGAAATTTAGTCGTACCTGCGTTTTTTTAATCGCTTATAATTTTATTTTACTATTTACCTTTTTAAACTCCAAAACAGGACACTAACATTTTTAGGAGTTATATTGCAAAAAATTAAATGTAAGTTTCTCAAATTTATATGACTCTAAGATTTTTAGTATTTAATTTTGAATACCTGCTCCACAAAACCAGTGACTGAAGTCTTGTACATCTCTAGTAAATTAAATCTGTCTACAAATATAATATATAATTATATATTTGTTAATAATGCATACCATAATTGAAAAAAAACTTTTTGGTTGGGATTTAGGTTTATAATATGGTTTATGTATGCTTTTACTTGTCTCCAAAATACCATGTAACTGTAAGAATTCAAGCTGTGACTTACCAATTGCGATATTTAATAGACTGACACACATTCCGGTGTCTTTTATAGCTTTTTTAACATTTTGAACTTCTTCATCTGGATATGGAATTTCCACAGCTCGGAATCCATGATTATAAGCTAATTTAATTCTTTCCGCTATAGATGTTGTACTTTCCGTGAAAAGAAAGTTTAAATTTGCAGAAAATTTTAAAACCATTTTAAAATATGTATTAACAAATTCGAACTGATAGTGAATTGCCTTGTGACAGAACCTTTTATACTTTTAACAAGTCAAAACTGCAAGAGTGTGTGTACACTGTAGTGACATTTATACATAGAAGTGATTGCAAAAGGGGTGTTAAGAAATTACCCCTTTTTGTAAATATCTACCTACGCTATTGCTAACTTTTAGAGAGGTTACTTATTTGATTAAGACATCAGATAAAGTATTATTTACCATGTTTTTCAATTGCTAGCTATGAAATAAAAATATTTTTTTAGTTGAAGCTGTCAACACTTAAACCATTTTATAAGTATTTTTGAATATTTTTGCTTTTTTATAACTAAGAACATTTTGTAACTTTACAATAACATTAGATATAATTCCCAAGAAACCAGATTTAAATTAAGTTAGAGTACAGTTTTATAAAATGTTATATTACTTTTATTTTTTAAAAATATCGTCGTTAGAAAAGGCTTGATTTTTTATATGTGTATTCAAATATGGACGATTAACCCACTCCGTATCGACAGCTTTTATATTTTCTAATGTGCCGAGTTTAATTTGATACAGTTTTAGTTGAAATCTAGGTCCGACCTCTGTTAATTTGATTTCTTTATTAACGTATTTGTATTGATGATGCCTAAAGACTATTTTGTCGTCATTATTGACAAAAGTAATTATTCTTTCTGATTGTTCTTTTGGCACAGGAAACAAATATTTTAAAATATTTACTGTTCTTAAGGCAATTTTACTTTTAAAGTTACTGAAAATTAAATGGGGTTTCTGTTCACTCATTGGTCCAATATCGGGTATGTCATGACGCATAACAACATCGGAGATATTAAAAAATGCAGTTGGTCCATATGGCATATGACATATAACAAGGCTGTCAGGTATGCCACGATGTTCATGCACCATTATAAAATCCGTAACGTTATTAGCTCGGCATGCTTGCATTAATGTATTTAACTGATATTTTCCTCTATTCATTTGTTGCGCGTTAGGAAATATCAGTCTGAGTTCCTTAACAAACATTTTTAAGCGTGATGACGGCTCATGTGAAGTAGTTATCATGATTTTGGGATCCTGACAGCCAGCATACATATATTCGTCAATACGGGTCAAATTTTCATTTCCAATCTCTAAAAAAAATAATACATTCATTAATAATTATAGCCAATTCTACCTAGATAGCTTTATACTTTTGGTTCATTAAAGTGAGCTACTTTTATTAGAAGGTAAGGTTTAAACTAAGAAAAGTTGATCTAAGATGATTTAATTGTCAAAATTGCTCAATGGCCAAGTTTTTAAATTATTGATATTAATTAAAGCAAAATTAGAAACTCAATTTAATTGTTGAAAGCTCTAAGATACTTACCAGTATCATATTTTATAGAATTAAGTACACTCACGCCATTTTTGGCATTAACGCTGCTTAAAGATTTATTAAGTTTTACATTCTGAGCAACATCGGCCTTCTGCTTTTGTTTTGAAATAATGCGTTCATTTACAGCTTTAGAATATAAATATTCTCTTCGCTGTCTGGCTTGTTTTCTTAACATATTTGTTTCCTTTTTTTAACACGTGAATTAAGACAATTAGAGCTGAGTATAATAAAATGCTGTGATTTTTAACGAATACTAAATTGTCACTGGAACTTGTTACTTTTATAATATAAATCACGGTACTGACGTATATTAGATATGATACTGGTGTGTACGTAAGGTCTGTGAAAGTTTTAAGACTTTGTATGTTATAGCGGTATTCACATAATACAATAATTATAATTTATTTAATTGTCAAACAGTCTGTAGTTTTATATAGTATAATTATAAAAATTAATCGTAGTATCGAAAATCAAAACATAGCACTTTAATAATAAAAGAAATTTCTAGTCTTGGTGGTCTTGCACATTATGAAACAATTATAAATAATAATGCAGTTATAAATATGAGCTATTTGTGAAGTTTTAAAACACAATGTAACTATTAAATATGAAATAGCTAAGACTCTATTTAGCTAAATAATAAGTTATTTGGTCACAGTTTTTGTACTTTCGCACTTACAAAATAAATGTCAAAGTAGCGGTCACCTTAAACACCGCTCTTCTCTTTAGGACGTCCCTTGTGTTAAATAACATGTGTGCTTGCTAAAGCAGTTGTTAAAAGAATATTGACGAACTTGTTGTTATATTTATAAGATAAAACGAAATAATGGAAGAATATGCACGTGAACCATGTCCTTACAGAATTGTGGATGATTGTGGCGGTGCTTTTGCCATGGGATGTATAGGTGGCGGAGTTTTCCAAGCAATAAAAGGGTTTCGAAACGCACCATCCGGTATAAGCCGACGAATGGTAAGTACATTTTTAGATTTAAAAAATATCCTACATTTAAGCCCTTCTGTAAATGTACAATGTTCTTTATTAAAAGGATGATTTCAGTTTTTTTTTAGTTATGAAATAAGTGGCTATCTAATACATTCGCTATCAGTAAAGTGCATTAAAGTCATCATTGAGCGTTGTATAGTGTAAATAAAAATGTTTTTTTTTAATTGTGGTTGTCCTAAGATACCTGAATCATGCTGCGCGTGAGGATCAAGTTGTTTGCGATTTAGGCAAACTGGAAAACTAACCAATTTGGTTATAATAAATGCATGGCATCAAGTTAAATATTTGATTTAAATGTATTCCGGGAATTCAAGAATAAAAGTTAATTTGACATCATTCAACTTCATGTACGAGCTAATATTAACATTGTTTATTATCTTGATCATATATATAATATAAATTATTTTTATAATGGAACGTTTTTTTTTAGGTCGGGAGTATGGCTGCAATAAAGCTGCGGTCACCGGTTATAGCAGGAAATTTTGCAGTTTGGGGAGGAATGTTTAGTACAATTGATTGCACATTAGTGCACTTTCGCAAAAAGGAAGACCCATGGAATTCAATAATAAGCGGAGCTGCAACAGGGGGTATCTTAGCAGCTAGAAATGGTAAATAATGTTATTTTAATGAAATAAATATGATAAATATTTATACGAATATATTTACACAGGTGTACCTGCAATGGCTGGAAGTGCCATTATTGGAGGAGTCTTGTTGGCACTTATTGAAGGTGTTGGAATATTATTCACAAGAATATCTGCTGATCAATTTAAAAATCCATCTCCTCCAACTGAAGATCCTGCAGTTCTTGGAGATGCAACAAATTTTTCATTTGGAAGTCCGTCAAATAATCAGCAGTACCAATGACAAAGTTTATTTTTTAATTAATATTTAATTAACTTGTATGCAGAATAAAAACTCAAAGAAAACAATAATGTATTACATTTATCTTTTACTTTATTCTACTTTTGTTTTCATGCAATTTAAATCTCAACAAAAAGCTTATAATTATTATATGTTATTAATTACTACCTGTTTAATGTCCAAAAACTAAAAATTAAAAAAATATAATTAAAAATAAAATGAAGTAAAAAATAAATAATGAAAAAATACTGCAGAAAGAAATGTTTTATGTGCAACCGTTCAATACATGGACTTATTTTCTATGTCCTATATGCACAACCAAATTAATATAGTTCTAACAGTATTTACTTATTAATTATTCCTATTAATTAACATAATTTTTTTTAAATGATCGTTCATTATGGCGATGTCCCCTTTGAAGGCATGTTATTTTCTGTATCGTTAGGTTTATTTAAATCATTCTGACTCATATCAGAGCTTAACTCGGATACCGATATATCATCTGTAAAGTCTTCTTTATATCGAGTCCACTTAATAAGGGTCTCTGGTGATCTGTAGAGAAATATAAGTTTCCCATACAAATCTTCTTCCAGCCGATATTCTTTTGTTTCTCTAACCAAATATATATCATTGCATAGTTGTAATATTCGATCTACATATGGAAGGTCTTCAAATATTATTCGCCGATGGTTGTTGGCTATAAGTGATCGCACAACTCTTGACACAACATAGACACATGTCGTGTACAGTCCAATGATACTAAACAAAAAATTAATAATATATAAACGAAAAATAATTTAAATAAAGGAGGTGGTAATGTATAATTAACGTTAATTGCCAAATTAAAACCGTACGGAATAATTTTCAATTGAATTCTATATTGCTTAATTTTAGAAAATAATCCTATAACTTACCCAGTTTTTTCTAAAAAACTCATTGTTGATGGAAATGATTTATCATTGAAAACGTAAATAACAACTCCCCCATTACAGTCGCTCAAGGGTAAGTTAGAAAGAATATTTTTATAGAACTTATCCTCACAAAAATCACGCATTTCCCACCAAATTTTTCCATCCTCTTGTAGTTTTTGTAAGGTAATTGGCCTGTTATAGTTACCTGTAAAAATTTTAGACCAATAATAGGTGTAGACTAGATCATTTAAGGTATATAGTACAATAAAAGCCCTCAACCATCGAACACACCTAGGAAGCAACTCTTAATTTAATAATATATAATCTATTTGAGGTAATATACAATTGGAAAATATATTTATAAGTAATCATAAGTTAGTGTACTAGTTTTAACTTTATACTAGCTATTAAAATAACTAAATAAATATTTATAAAAAAGAAAATGAATCAAATTCTTTTGTTATAACAGTTTGTATAACAAATAAAATTTATAAAAATTCCAAAAAACTTGGGAAGGAAACAAAGTTCCAAGTCTTCCAAAATTTTAGACTTTTTTTGTTAGTTAACTACATATCAGACCACGTATTATAGCTAAATGAATAAATAATGGAACAATCTTTATAGTTATACCCATTTTTGTCATAACAGTCCAGCAAAATAAATATTTATAATCATACAAACCGTCATAATCTTTAATCAACTGAACACGAACCGTCCTTTTCTGCACTGTTAAAAATTTTGGTAGTATATTTGGAATTATGACTTTGGTATTACTGTAGTCATCAGACAATGTTTGTATTAGTATTTCACGTGTCAATTCCTTGTTCTTAGTTAAACCATAAGTGGTTTCGTAGTGAATATGCCCAATCTCTTCACACACGAGTGCAAGTTTTAGGCGAATATCGATTTGCTTTCCTATGTAAGATATATAAATTTATTGAAAATGCTTTAAATATTATACTTACCGCTTTTTAAATCACGTAACATACGCGTTTTATCTGGAGGTGACATATCCCAGAGTGTCACTGAATTGGGATCAAATTTTACAGATGTTATGTCAACGGAGTCATAAATCGATATATGATCAGTGGAATATATATCGTCATTAAAAACCTTAATAAGCTTTTTATAGTCCTTTTGGTTGAACTGGTGTATGCCTACGTAAGTCTGTGAAGAATAAATAGGTTCATAATGTTCAATTTTAATTGCGATGTCAGCTCTGTTTGGCACATTTGCCTTGCCCACTGTTCCAACAAGTGCAAAAAGAAATAATGGACTCCATATCAATGCTGTTAATACCAATATAATGGTGCCACCAATTAAACATTTGGCATAAAATGCCTTAGGTTTTCCGCGTAAAACCGGAAAATCGGCATCCATTTGTCTATAGCAACGTACAATAAATACGGATTGAAAAATATCTTCCATTTTTATCCATTCCATTACAGTTAGCGTAGTATCAATACATAGCCAATCTAACATTGTACGAAGAATATAAAGGAATGGTATTTCCATATAACTGCAAATCGAAAATTAGAAAAAAATAATGTATTTATAGTTGTTATTTATTTACTTACACTTTAAATGCAACATAATTAACCATTGAAAAACTTTTAGTAAACACATTTCCCAGAATACGCTTCGGGTATCCACATCGCATCTGATAGGCTGATAAAAGCATATGAAGACATTTAATAAGATAAAACACAACAGGTGCAGTGGCTCCAAAGCTATGCGCTGTAACATAGGGCACCAAAAAAAACATCCAAATATGTATACCAATTACCGTTACAAAATGAAATACTATCTTGGCCACCAATGCTTTACGTAAATAAATGGCACGCTCTGTAACAATGGTAACAAATTGCACAACGAGCATAAAAAGAAAACTAAAAGGCACCTTATTTCCTTGTATATAAGTTTCCAAAACACTTGCGCTGTATTTGTGACGGTACTAAAATTTAAATATAAAAAGTAAATCGAAAAGAAAAATCAAAATATATAGAAAGTTATCGATTAAATGTCCTATTAAATAATTATAACATTAATTTTTTTCAAATACTTAATATAAACTATATTGTAATATAAGAAATATATATTATAATATAAGAATAAATACAGCGTTTATTAATAAATTTAACGTACCACAAACTTGGGAAATCCAAAAAGTAAGACAAAGAAGTTTATAAAGTCACACAAGAAAAGCAATGTGTAAACATCAGTTGAAAGTCGTGCCTTGTGCAATAATGCCAGAAAAAACATCTTTATGGTAGAAAAACAACCACCTGTATCACTGATGTTGACTATTAGTTTTGTTACTACTACCTACTATGGAATATATAAACTTACCTTACACGTCTCATTTTTAAGCGATAATACTCTGATTCAATATTGTCATAAACATATATGTTCTCCATTCCCGGTCGTAGTAGTTCATTCATGTCTTGTTTGAATTCAGCTGAGCTAGCACCTTGACTGAGACTATCTTTGCGTGAATTCTTGCGTTCACTCCCAGACTCTTCCCTTAAATAAAATTAAGACTTAAGCCATGTCAAAAAAAAACAACAACATATTTTAATATATACCTCAGCTGTCTTAGTATTTGATTTGGCCGTTCTTTGATAAATGATTTATTAGCTTGAAAGAAATAATTTTATTGTTAATGATATACCAAAATTGTACTTATAATAATTACACTTACCTGATTTCGATACTGATAACTGTTCACTTTCCGATCGTGGTAAATTCCAAATTCCCTGCTTTTTAAGCATATATCGATGCCAGAATAAAACTACAAGAAGCAAAAGATCATAGACTGCTTTGCCATGTTTTATAAATAACTCAAAATCCATGGTTTTAGCAAGTTTTATAAGCTTAAGGTCATGGACTATTTTTTGATGCACAATACATTTTACTAGAATCATCGCCAATGTATATGTAATGAGGGTAACCCAAAATGATTTTGTAGGTCGCGGCAATGTCAAAGCTCCCCAGTAAAGGACCAAAAATGGCATTGGTAACGAAATTATAGCAGAATTTGCTGCCTGATTGACAAATACAGCCAAATAGCTAACCACTTCTGTATTAGCAATAATTGAGTACCACAAAGATATCAACATTTGCACAAAATTACTATGATCAAGTGTAGTGAATTCATCATTTTTTGATATAAGGTTATACATAGATTCAGTTGCTGGAGAGCTAATCGAATCTAGTTGTTTGCTTAATAAAAATAAAAAAAAAATAAAAATCAAAATTAGGTAAAGAACATGTTCTTATGTAACAGGGAATACTCAATAGTCGTGCCTACTTTTAGAAACTGTTTAAATTTTAAAATTGCAGAAAAATGATAGCCCTACCGCAGAACTAACCAAATAAACAACTTACTCATATAGTGACTGATTTAAAAAGCTAAACATTGCGGCAGTATTGACCAAACCCAGTCGATTCATGGTACTTATATCCTGTAGAGTCTTTTTCTCAGCCGATAGTACCTTGTGAACGAAGCGATAATTACGGGATAATCGGTTTAATCGGAAGGTCATTAGCAAAATTAAGTCATCAGTTAGTTTTACAATCGGATTGGTATCAAAATCAATTTCAGAATCCGAATCATTCTCACTTTTAGGTTTGGACTATAAATATACATTGGAAATTAAAATTTTTACCCATAATAATCGTAAAAATATAAATTATTACTGATATAAGCATTTGACGCGCAAGAAATTCTTGTTTATCCAAAAAATCGTGCTCTTCGTATAAAAAAGGATCATCAACCTCATCCGGCTCCTCGAACATATAATAGTCTGCAGTACGCACAGCATGTGGATGAAGACGTATGTCCCGCCTTTTCGGTGGTAATGGTTGTGGATCACTTATACTTTTTGGTTGTGTTATATTTAGTGACGTCTGAGATACAGTTACTTCAATATTACCTTCTTGCGTACTTTTCTGTTCAACATTTGCAATCGGTCGAGGTTTTGAATAACGTTCTAGAAACGAAATTAATAAATAAAAATATTCAGTTTAAAAAAAAAAATGTATTTACTTTTGTAACTTCTATAGGTTGCCTTTATTATTTCCATTTTTGCTTTAACGTTTTTCAAAATGTTCTTTTCGGACACACGTCTGTCGTAAATTTGTTTATAGTGCAAATTTTCAATTATTATAGCACCACTGTAAAATAATAAAATATTTATAGGACATTTGCTTAAATAAGATTTATATTTTTTTTTAATTAATATATGTAAATGCAATTTATGGGTAGTCCAAAAAATATAATTTAATATAATTAATTAAATGATAATGATACTTACCGTGATGCCAAAACGGTATTGGCCTGCGTATCCATAATTATATGACAAAAATAGTATGATCGAAAAATTCTAGATTGAAAAATAATAAAAGCAAATATTATTGCGTGCCAGACAAGGCTGTTGTTGAAGATGAAACTATTTGGGCCATAATGGTAGTTATCATCCAGCTGTTTACCATCAGGCCTTTGAATAGATTGACTATATTTCATAACCGCAAATAAACTTTGATAATCTTGTTTTTTCTTAATATCCAACATGTTTCCAAATACAATAATGCTGACCTTTATAACTATATTACAAACATTAAACGCAATAAGAAAGTTCCAGCGACATATAATGTAATGGATATTTTGGAGATATACTTCAGAACCTTGTAGTAAAAACACCAGAGCGAATATTAAATATCCAAATGATAAGACATCCAGACTGCATACGCCACCCATAAATACAATCGCTAATGTTATCCATAGAAAACTACAAAATATTATTATTTTGAATATATCTGAATAGTTACGTACAAATGAGCAAAAGTCATGTGTTGGATTTCTAAAATAAACATGTCCTAGTTTTGCAATATTATGGACAATATTTTTATTGTCTCCACCGGGATATGCATAATTATTTATTTCTGTCATTTCAGCTTTAAATGCTTTACGTTGACGAGCAATAAGTAAAAGCACTAAAAAGTCCATCATAATTTTAGATTTATCGGGATAAGTGCTTAAAATTGATGAACTCTTAGCTGAAATTAATTAGAATTATTAATTATAGTATTGATTATAATATAAGATTAATTATAATTCTTACAACTGCAAAGACTTGGAGGAAAATGCATCATATATAAGTATTGTACAAATATTGAAATGAAAAAATAGGTTTGAAGAAAATACCAGAGACGGGCGCATTGCACACGATTAAGACAGAGTATCAGTATAACCCAAATAAGATACGTTAATGCAACTACATCTCGTCTATTGACAATTGTCGATATTAAAGCAATAAGTGTTATTTCCAATCCAAACTTATAGTATCCATAGTTAAATAGATATTTTAATAGACTGGAAAAATTGCCTTCTGCGTCCTGTCTGGTTGTTTTGGGAAATAATGTAGATCGATCTCTAAGCATACCCATTGAAAACCGTATTAAATGATCACGCAGTTTTACTACTGAATGAAGTGTAGTTACGATCATGTACACAATATAAGGTGCTAAATAACGTAACAGGGCAGTCCAATAATTTTTAGTTTTCCTTAGTCCTATCCAATGGGAAAGATTCATTGTGCTGTTTTTCTGAAATGATAAATATATATATTTTTTTTTATAATTAATTATAACTGATATTAATATTATTTTTTTCTTTAATTTCTTACACATGTATACTCGTAATGATATTGATTTAAGTATTTTATTTGATAAATCATTTTGACCAATATTAAGACCGATACCCAAAAAGTCACAATGCGATAAATAAGACGCCTTAAGAATCGATTTACACAAACACTGAGTAATGATAATATAACTAGAAAAACATTAAAACAGCTAATCTCCGAAATAGCGCATGCAAATGTAGTTATGATAACAGCTTTTATCATATGCATTTCAAGAAAACGCCAGGCAACTAGTTTACAAGGTTTAAACCAATGGTGAATTATATTGCGCAATTTCTTATATCCTCTCAATAAATATAGTTTCCAATATTTCTTGCGTTCATTGCTACCTAATCTGGTATCTGCAGAACTGCTAAAGCGCATGCGCGACCTATAAGTTCTTTGTCCAGTTGGTCTTGGCATGCGTACTGATTTTATAAAACGGCGATGAAAATAATGAAGTTGCACAACAGTAAAAATAACTGTTAATGTTGGTATTAGCAAATGTAGAAATAACTCTTTTGTTTTATATCTTCTTAATCCAATATCAATTTGCCTATGGGATATATTTTTTTATATTTAGGTATGACCGACCTCATGTTTGTATAAATAATGTACTTACAATGTAGGTTGCACATGCAGATACGTCTGCCAATAGTTATCAAAATAATCAAATTGATACGTATAGATCATTGTTAAAATTGTCATTGCATAAAATATAACGAATATCCAATAGCCATATAAAAATTTAATCCACAGCTGTAGTGACATTTGGAAAACCATTAGAAAAAGTAGAAATAGCGACATGTAGCAAATACGAAATCCGGTTACAACATGATCGAGCATGGCGCACAAAAAAATTAAAAATATTAGCATCCACATCCAGATACGTGGCACAAAGTTTGATACACTTTCAAAAACAAATACGATTACACGAGGTGCACGCGATTTTTCGAGTAGTGTCTGTTCAGATCGAGAATGATGTGGTCCAAATACATCTAGCAACAGATCACTGTCTTTTTTATTTTCAGCCTTTTCTTTAAAATATTGATGTGAAGTTATCCAAAATATAAATAAAAATAGAGTCTGAAGTGTTAGTGGAGTATAGGGCTGAACACCTCTGTTTTGTGGATGTACAAAACCAATTTGCTGTATATTAACACCATAGACCTGAAATTAATAAACTATAATTATACAGAAAAACATTATATGGTTAGGATTATCCATTACCTTAGTTGGTAATTCCTTTTTATTTAAGTTCATTGCATATATATATTGTGCTACAATGAGAAACTCTGCATACAAAACAACAAAGAAACTTGAGCGCATCATGGAGCGTCGTTGGTTAGGTATTATCCATAGGATATTTGCCCAAATAAGTAACACAAATGTTAACCAACTATGATATATAATAGACCAAATCTAAAAAAAGGAAAAGAAAAACAATAAAATTTATGTTTAAACATCTACAGTTTGTCAATAAAATAATGGGTTAAAGAAGAACCGTAGTTTTCATTTCAGCTAAAGCCCAAAGGGCCAAAAAATTGGCAATTCTGCCGATCCAACGAAAAGGTTTGCGTTAAATGAATTTAAAGTATAAATATTATATACATTGGTGTCTTATTTATATTATTAAAATTATAGTACTTACCATCATAATAATGTTAAGTAGTACATAACTATTTTTATATATAAAAGTTGTTAAATCACAAAACATATAAAATAATTGTTCAAGAGCGGAAGGTTCATCTTGTGTACCAGTTGAACTATTACGTTCGGTAGAAAAACGAGGTTGTTCACTGTATTTTGGGTTAATTTTCAATCGCATTGTATCAAAAATCAACTCGTATCGGTCATGGTGTAATATTTTAAGTATTATAACAAAATATGCCCACATCAAGGCAATTGGACTTAAATAAGAATCGAACCAAATGTTTTGGTTTAGTCGTAATATTCCATTACGGTTGTTTTCATTAAACAAAAGCAAAGGCTCTAAGCCCATTAGTCTGTAAATATATATATCACATATTTATTTAAAATATTAAAATTAATATAAATAAATTTACCTTGCCCACATTGATTCGGAATTTAGAAATGTTTGTATTACTGGTATCTGATACAAAACAAATAAATTAATTTGAACCATCAACGCTAATACAATGCCAATTAGAGGATAGTACATACCACTAGAATTTAAAACAAAGGTTTGATAAGTGTATTAAAAATATTATTATTAAAATTAAAAAAACAATATTTTATATTTACCAATATAACTGTCGGTACACCGCCCAATGTGTACCAACAATTAGGATCAATAAATAATAAAGGAAACCCGGTAATGATGGTCTTAGTGCAGCAGCATTATAAAGTAATATTAAGGAAAAAATCGGAGCTACAAGAAATTTATGAAATATTATTTATGAATAAGTTATTAAAGTTACTAACATGTTTTTAAAACTGATCGTAAATAGGCAATTATCAAAAGACGATTCATTTCAGAATACTGCATTGTAGCAACTGTGTCTCTAGCCTCCTTTAAACGTATTTCAGATTGCTCAAATGATTTTAAATTAGTTTGTTGTTTATAATATAGTAGAATAAATATCAATACAATCAATGTCACAGTGCATACCAAAATATCTGGCATTATCCAGTGTATTATTGGCATAGCTCTATAAAACTAAGTTTATAAATTAATCTTAACGAAAATCATAATTAAGCTTACTGTACTCCTGCAAAATTGACGAATCCAACTTGACGTAATACATGAGTTACTGATTTTTTCAACTCCAAAAAGTGGGTTACTAAATTAACAACGTTTAGTACCAAATGTGCTAGCAAAAATAATGTGCTCAAAACAATAGCAAAACCCAGAAAATATTTGCTAATTGTTCTTTGGAAAGTTCTTTTCGTACGTAACAGCCATGGCGAGCAAAAAAACATAACGAGATAAACCATTGATAACGCAACAGGTCGCGCTAAGGAAGCTGCAGCCGATTACGGAGTTTTTACCAATTGTGAACGTAATTTGTACTCCATAATATCTTACCAATTATCAGAGTGAATGGAAATAAAATTCGGACAAGCGTAAACAATATAATATCAGCCATAATATATCTGGAAAATTATGATTTAAAATATATTTTTGTTATATACCTAAATGGCAATAAATTATATGTTTACTGTATACTTAAAATTTTTTAGAAATAAATTTAATTTAATATATTTGATTCATAAACTTATAAGCAAAAAAAAATTATTTTTTAAAGTAATTTTAAATATCCAAAAAGCCTCTTTTGATAGCTCTAAAAATCTATATTATACTATTTGCGACAGCATATTAGAACAATTTATAAAATACCATAAATAAAAATATTTTATAAAACTGGAATTAATAAATAATAAGTAAATAAATATAATAAATTTATATTCATATCGTTTTTACAAAAGCCAAACAGTAATATATTTAAGTTTTTATCGATAACATTTTGATATTCTTGTTACTTTTATTGGTGACTTGTGACTGCAAACAAAATTGTCAAGTTACAGTAACTGAATTATCGCTCATCCCTAGTTAAAAACACACGTTTGCGGTTAAGTATGGAAGTTAATCAGGTAATTTATTATTAATTCATTAAAATCGTGCTGTAAATAATTAATATTTTTTAGCTTTCGAGTGCTCTTCGCGATTTACCTAATAGGGTACTGAATGTTTCAATAGAAGAGCGAGTTTCATTGTTTCAAAATGTTAGTGCGGTGCTTGGGGATCCCGGTAAGTCTGTGCATTATGCATCGAACTAGATACCAATACTCATAAATTTATATTGATATTTTCATCTGTGTACGGTTAAGTGGTGATTACTATAAAGAGCTTGAAAAGAATTTTGTTTACTTAAAGTGATTTAACTTTCTGACATTTATTTTTTTAATTATTTTAATATTTTTTAACGCTAGTCTAGTTTGTCCGACACCAAGATTGTGATTTGATTATATCTATGTTATTGTGAACGAAGACTTGGTCAAAAGTTTAAGCAACTATATTTACCTTTTAATTTTCATGTAATTCATGAATAAAGAAAAATGTATTAATAAAGTGGGTTATCCTTTGAATTGAAAAGTTTTGCATTAAAATTCGCTCTGTCCAGCTAAAGGAATGGTGTTAAGTTTAACATATGAATTGTTCAGTTAAACTGTGGTAGGATAAAATTCTATCTATAAAAAGTATATCTAATAGTCGGATACACTGCACTGTACCGTGCTACCTTTTTTGTGCGACAAAATTAATATTTTTCCTTTATTTTAGGCGTTAATTCAGCTATAATACGAGGAGTATGTAAAGTAATAGGTACAACTATATCAAAGTACAAGGATCCACCATCGCAACTTTTAGTTCGAAAACTAATTTGCGATCTTATCGTCTCCCATCATGACTTAACTATTGAACATATGTTAAGTGTCATTAAAGCAATTTTGTTGAAAGAAATACCTGCGGCACCTGCACATAAATCATGTAGAACAGCTGTAATAGCTCTTGGATGGGTTTGCTTGTTGTTGAAAAATATTAAAACAGATTCAAATATTTATAAAACAGAAAAGGTCAGGCTTATTGAATACCAGTCATTGTTGTACCAAACATCTATTTTGGCTCATAATCAGCGTGTTTCCGAAACCGCTACAAAAATAATATATGATTTATGGGAGAATAAAGATATATTTGATAAAACAGTGCTAACATTGTTTAGAATGGAACCAACAACTAATGTAACAATAATGATAATGATGATGATACGTTTCGAAACAGAACACACCCATCAAAATATATTAAAAACACATAAGGTAACACTTATAGAATATTTTGTAAAAAGTATGATATTATGTAAAACCAAGCCGGATAAGTCCTTTATATTAGCGTGCCGGCCATTGTTGTCTACTCTTGAGGATTCTGAATTCAATCAATATATTTATAATGATTTAAGAAAATCAATTTTACGAAGTCCTGAAAACTCATTGGAAAGCGTTGGATTAATTTTTGATCTTATTAATATTGATAGCAGTCGTTATGCTTGTCAAATTGGTACTTTGTTAATCAAAAATTTATATAGCAAAGGAGAATTAGCACGTCGGGAATCACTGGAGTCCTTAAAAAATCTATCACAAAAATGCTCGGACAGCAACGTTATTAAAGAGCTTTTGGAACTAATTTTTTCAATTTTAAACGGATCCGATGGAAAAATAAATGTTGTGGAATATAGAATAAATCTGTTACAGGTAATTTATTTATACTTTTCGTTGTATAATCGTTATATTTGTGTGTGCAATGTCCTTTTACTTTTATTCCTGTTTTCCCAAATAAGTTGGAGAGTGGCGTCGTAATAATAAAATATTATAAATATATATAAATATATATTTTTTTTCAATTTCAGGGTGCTGGCAATTTAAGCTTTAACAAAGTACATCCAGATCACTTAAATGATCTTTTAAACATATCGATGGACTTATTTTGGAAAGCACTTGAAACAGAATCACAGGAAAAAGTAATATGCGGCACACTTGAAATGTTTGGTTTGTGGTCGGGAAAGTTTCAACATGAGCTACCCAGTGCAATTATTAATATTTTCCAAACAGGAATCGAACAGAAAAATACTAATCAAATTATACGACAAAGTTATCTTGAATGGTTGCTGGCATCAATACAAAATGTTGAAATCAAAACTGCTAGCAATATAGTACCGACCTTACTTAAATTATATGCTAAAGCTCAGCAAAATTTTACACAGAATTCTTACATTTCAGAGGCAGCATGTATTGCATGTCTTCTACTTATTTTAGAGAAACCAACAGAATTACAATCAAACTTGTGGAACTCTATTTTTGATATGACAAAGCAATATTTTTTCAATGAGAAATATGTATCTTCAGCAGCACCAGAGAGTTTATGTCACATTTCCTTAATGGCTAAAATTCTATTTATTTCTTATTTTGATCTAATTCGTGGTCCCATAGAGCCTTTATATCGGGTACTTCTTAATAATCTATGTAATAGTTCTTCTAAAGTAAGAAACTATACAAAAGCTCAAGTACTAGAAATTACCAAAAGTGCAGATTGTGTAGGTTTTGTTAAAATTGCTCTGAAAGAATATAGCATACTTATAAATACGACAAAAATTCAAAATGAAATTGAAAATTGTAATGAACAATCTGGTGTTCCAAGTCAAGCATTTGTTGATGCATTAGAAGTTCTTTGCTCTTTAGAAAATGTATCCGAAGCGGATGCCTATGAGCTAACTTTGACATTGTTAGACATTGCCAATAATCCAGCCATTTTATCTAATGATCCATATTTTTGGGAAAATACAATACAAAAGAACTTTCATTTAAATGCTGAACAATATATTTCAATGAACGAACAACTTATCGTTGATACCTACATAAATCAATTTAAAACTGGTGCAGCTTTTGAAAATATAATTGCTTCGTTAGTCAGAATAAATCCACACAAACTAGTCCCACCTGTTATAAAGCAAATTAAGTTGTATCTTAATGATAATAACAATTTTGGTGTAAGTGATGAAGAGTTTTTAATATTCAAAACCCCAGATGGAGAATTATACGATAAAAGTGTAATACCAAATGCTGATTCACATTATACAACTGTTGGCGTTAAGCGTGAAAATAAAGTATATAGCTACAAGGAACAATTGGAAGAAATTCAACTTCGGCGTGAAATTGACGAGAAACGTCAAAAGGAAGGAAAATCTAAAACTGTCAAATTGTCGCAAAAACAACAAGAATTAATCAAGAATCAAGCTGATAAAGAAATGCGCATTAAATTGCGTGTTCAATCAATGCATGACCAACTTAAGTGTGTGATTAGTTTATTTAAAGCTTCTTGCACAGGTAGTGAAAAATATGTTGCACAAAACTTTCATACCATATTGGATGATATATTACAAGCGACTAGTAGCCCATTGTGTGCAGAATTATTGACAGATCTATACTTTTCCATACATAAAATGTGTTTTAAGAATCATGCAGATTTGGCCCGTTCCATTTCGATTGCAACAATTTTACTACAGAAACCATCTTGTGCTATAAAGGATGAATGGAATGTTGAAAACTTGAAGGATAATGTCAGAGATATTATATTAAAGTTAAATAATCATGTTATATTGCATTCAAATCTGTTGGATGCACAATCCTTTTCCTATGCTTTCGAGTTCCTCAGACGTGCAATTATAATTTTAAATGGTGACAAAAATACAGAATTCATTTCAATGACCATTAAATTGATTGAAGTTCAAGTTGAAAATAAAAACAAGCTAACGGCTGATAGTAATCACCCAAAGTATTTGCCAAGACTTGGTATGCTACAAACGTTGCTCAATTTAATTGAATATAATACAATTGAAATCCAAACAGAAGCTGTTAATGCACTTTTAGATGTTGCAGAATTATCATCTGGTGGAAAATTGAATGCAAATCCAGATGATCGCGTTATTAATCTATTCTTAGTAGCCTTGCAAAGCAGTGTGGATGCCTTAAGGGATGTAGCATTACGTGCCTTTAAAATCATGATTAGCGCTGTAATTGATTACCTAAATACTAATGATAACTTAAAAAACCAAATGATTGCCAGATTGTGGATAGCAAAGTTTGATGTATCCCCCCATCTAAGAATACTTGCTGTCGATCTATGGGACGCAACTGATTTTCCCTTTCCTGACTTTAATGATATTTTAAACGATATCACCCATTCCGAACTATGTATACAAAGAGCATCTGCAGAGTCGTTAACACCACTTATTATAAATGATAATAGTCTAGTGAAATGTGGATTAAAAAAAATGCTAGCTATTTATAATGAAAAGCTAACACTTATACCTCCAAAACTGGATAAGTTTGATCGTGAAATTGAACCAGCTTCTGATCAATGGAAGCCTCGTAGAGGTGTTGCTATTGCAATATCTCAAATTGCACAATTCTTATCCGTTGATGACATTAACCATTTAATGCAATTTATGGTATCCCATGGCCTTGGTGACAGAGAGGAAATTGTACACAAGGAAATGTTGGCAACTGCTTTGAAAATTGTTGATTTACACGGCAAAGAGACAATTATAAGTTTACTGCCAGTTTTTGAAGATTTTCTCGATAAAGCACCTAAATCCCAAAGTTTTGATAATATAAGACAAGCTGTTGTCATTATAATGGGATCTTTGGCGCGTCACTTGGAAAAGGATGATAAACGCATTGATCCAATTGTCAAAAGATTGCTGACTGCATTATCTACACCATCTCAACAAGTGCAAGAAGCCGTCTCCAATTGTTTGCCACATCTTATGCCATCTGTTAAAGAGGAAGCTCCAGCAATGATTAAAAAACTATTACATTCATTGGCTAAATCTGATAAATATGGAGAGAGACGAGGTGCAGCCTATGGAATTGCTGGCATTGTAAAAGGACTTGGCATCTTATCACTAAAACAATTGGACATAATGTCAAAGTTAACCTCCTACATACAAGACAAGAAAAATTATAGAAGCCGAGAAGGTGCGCTCTTCGCTTTTGAGGTATTATGTACCACACTTGGTCGGCTGTTTGAACCATATATAGTTCATGTGTTGCCGCATTTATTACAATGTTTTGGTGATTCATCGCAATATGTTCGACAAGCTGCTGATGATACTGCCAAGGTGGTGATGGGAAAGCTTTCTGCTCATGGAGTTAAATTAGTGCTACCATCGCTGTTAGATGCACTTGATGAAGATTCATGGAGAACGAAAACGGCTTCAGTCGAACTTTTAGGAGCAATGGCATTCTGCGCACCAAAACAATTATCCTCCTGTTTGCCTAGTATTGTTCCAAAACTAATAGAAGTACTTGGTGATTCCCACACAAAAGTACAGGATGCTGGCGGTGATGCCCTCAAAGTAATTGGATCTGTTATCAAGAATCCGGAAATTCAAGCAATTGTGCCCGTTTTGCTTAAGGCTTTAGAGGATCCTTCGAACAATACATCTGTGTGTCTTCAAAGCTTATTAAAAACAAAATTCGTTCATTTTATAGATGCACCATCTTTAGCTCTTATTATGCCAGTAGTCCAGAGAGCATTTATGGATCGTTCAACAGAGACAAGAAAAATGGCGGCTCAAATCATTGGAAATATGTACTCACTCACGGATCAAAAGGATTTAACACCGTATTTACCAAGCATTATTCCTGGCTTAAAGTCGTCACTGCTCGATCCAGTTCCAGAAGTGAGAGCGGTATCCGCCCGGGCACTTGGTGCAATGGTAAAAGGCATGGGTGAAACATCATTTGAAGACTTACTTCCATGGTTGATGCAAACTCTAACATCAGAATCAAGTAGCGTTGATCGCAGTGGAGCAGCACAAGGACTTTCTGAGGTGGTCGGCGGATTAGGAGTGGAAAAAATGCATAAATTGATGCCAGAAATCATTTCTACTGCCGAACGCTCTGATATTGCTCCACATGTTAAGGATGGTTATATAATGATGTTTATATATATGCCGGGAGCATTCCCAGAACAATTTACACCATATATTGGTCAAATAATTAATCCAATCCTTAAAGCATTGGCTGATGAAAGTGAATATGTACGTGACACCGCATTGAAAGCTGGTCAACGAATTGTTAACTTATACGCTGAAACTGCAGTAGCCCTTTTGCTTCCCGAGTTGGAGAAAGGATTATTTGATGAAAACTGGCGTATACGATATAGTTCCGTACAATTACTGGGTGACCTTTTATATCGCATATCTGGTGTATCTGGAAAAATGACTACAGAAACAGCTAGTGAGGACGATAACTTTGGTACCGAACAATCACACACGGCTATTATACGTTTCCTTGGTGACGAGCGTCGTAATAGAGTATTATCCGGGCTTTACATGGGTCGCAGTGATGTTTCATTGATGGTACGTCAATCAGCATTGCATGTTTGGAAAATTGTTGTTACGAATACTCCAAGAACACTTAGAGAGATACTACCAACGTTATTCGGATTGCTTTTGGGATGCTTGGCAAGTACAAGTTACGATAAGCGTCAAGTTGCTGCTCGCACCTTGGGAGATCTAGTTAGAAAACTTGGTGAACGAGTTCTACCTGAAATAATTCCAATTTTGGAGAGCGGTTTAAATTCAGAACAAGCAGATCAAAGACAAGGTGTTTGCATTGGTCTATCGGAAATAATGGGATCAACATCAAGAGAAATGGTATTAACATTTGTACACAGCCTAGTTCCAACCGTTCGGAAAGCTTTGGCAGATCCCTTACCAGAAGTACGTGAAGCAGCTGCAAAAACATTTGAATCATTACATACAACTGTGGGCTCAAGGGCTTTAGATGATATTCTTCCTTTCATGCTGGAAGGACTATCCGATCCCGATCCTTTAGTGGCAGAGAATACACTGGATGGATTACGTCAAGTAATGGCAATAAAATCTCGAGTGGTATTACCATATCTTGTGCCACAGCTGACTGCCAAACCTGTGAACACAAAAGCCCTATCCATATTGGTTTCTGTAGCTGGTGACGCTTTAACAAAATACCTGCCAAAAATATTATCAGCACTTTTGGAAGCTTTATCGGAATCACAAGGTTCAGTTAACGAAAATCAAGAATTGGAATATTGTCAAACAGTTATTTTATCTGTAACTGATGAAGTTGGTATACGAACTATAATGGATACTCTTATGGTCTCTGCAAAGTCAGAGAACTTACCAACCCGCAAATCCTCAGCTAGTTTATTATCAGCTTTCTGTATCCATTCACCTGGAGATTATTCACAATATATTCCCCAACTTCTGCGTTCCTTGCTACGATTAATGGCTGACAACGATAAGGTTATAATTCAAAATGCTTGGGAAGCTTTGAATGCTGTTATTAAGGGTCTTAACCCATCTCAACAAATTGGCTATGTAACAGATGTGCGTCAAGCAGTAAGATTTGCAGCTAGCGAAATGAAAGATTCTGAGTTGCCTGGCTTTTGTTTACCTAAAGGAATCACGCCTTTACTACCTGTTTTTAGAGAGGCTATTTTAAATGGATTACCGGAAGAAAAAGAAAATGCCGCTCAAGGCCTTGGTGAAGTTATTTATCTAACAAGCGCAACTTCATTGCAGCCATCAGTTGTACATATAACGGGACCATTGATTCGTATCTTAGGCGATCGTTTTAATTCCGGCGTGAAAGCAGCTGTACTAGAAACATTAGCCATTTTACTGCACAAAGTGGGTGTAATATTAAAACAATTTTTACCCCAGCTTCAAACTACATTTTTGAAGGCTTTACATGATCAAAACAGGACCGTACGCATGAAAGCCGGTAAGGCACTATCAAAACTAGTAGCTATTCACTCTAGAGCTGATCCGTTGTTCAACGAAATTCACAATGGAATAAAAAGTTCAGATGATTCAGCTGTGAGGGAGACAATGTTACACGCACTACGTAGCATTATTGGACCATCAGGCGATAAAATGTCGGACCCTATAAAAAAACAAATATTTACAACTTTAATAACTCTAATAGGATATCAAGAAGATATAACCCGAAATGCTGTATGTGGATGTATTGGAGCTATTTTGAAGTATATGCCTTCTGCACAAGTTACTGAGTTCCTAAATAATGCAATACTTGCTGAGAACTCTGACGATCCTTTCGTTAAACATGGCTACACCGTTATTCTTTTTGTTGCATTAAAAGAATGTCCCAAGGAAATCCTTACAGCTATTCCCAATGATAAAGTAATTGGTAACATTTTGCTAAATATTGTATCGGATAAAGTGCCCATTGCCTGCAATGCTGTACGAGCTTCGGCGTATCTCTTAGAATACAATCTTTCCAATAGATGTGATCCACCTAACAATATAATCGTAGGATTATCTAGAGCAATGAATCATAGTAGCAATGATGTTAAACAATTGGTTGCAAAAAGTTGTATTCATCTTTCCAAAAATTTAAATGCCGAACAAATACATTTAGATGTTTTAAAATCTTTAGTTCCAACACTAGTAAATGGCACAAAAGAGAAAAATGGCTATGTAAAATCAAACTCAGAATTGGCTCTCATATCTCTACTAAGACTAAGAAATGATGACACAACTTTCAAAAAAGCATGTGAAATATTGGAAAGTGGAGCACAAGATTCTTTAAATGAAGTTGTAACGAAAGTTCTGAAAAGAGTCGTTGCTCAGGCACCAGTTAAAGAGGAAGATTTGGATGACACATTACAAACTTGATTTTAATTACTTGTAATTATTTTGATGTTTTTAATTTAAAAAAAAAACTACATTGTTACATAAGTATAAAAATGTATGTCAATAAAACTTATCAATGGATAAAAATAATCATAATTATCATATTTTATTTCTGTTTCAAAAATGTCTTCAATATGATACGGATATTTTAAGTCGAAATATTTTTTAAAAGCCCGTGAATAGGCTTGCTTATACCGAACTAACAGAAGTTTACGAAAAGTGTTTTTTTTTTTTAAGAAAAATCGGTAATACTTCAGTGTTATGTGACAATAAATATAATCTATATTTATTACTTCATTAATTAAATGCATGGCTATACATAAGATTAAGATTTAAGTGTTTTATTAATGGATTCTATAGTCTAAAAAAATAATTAAATATCTATAGTTTAGGATATTTAGATTATACAATATTTTTACAATCGACATGTTTCATCTATCAAATTTTCGATCATAGTTATTTAACCAAGATAAATGTAAGATTTTAATAATCTTTGCTACATATATATTTAATTGATAATCAACATATATACTACAATTTTATGCTCAAACCTTACAGCATGTAAATTCTCATAAAATTTATAAATAGTTTAGTATATTAAGACAAATATTTTTGGAGCTCTGCATAGGATATTCCAGGATCACTGTTTTCAAATATTGCATTATTATTGTCTAGTATAAAACCTTTAAAATTTGCACAGTTGTGAAAATTCGGGTCTAGCATAATATGGGATTGTGTTTTTGGGTTTGCTAATCCGAAAAAAACTTCACCATTTGCTTTTAGTTGTAAGTTTGTTGGGTCCTTTATAAATCGCTGAATGGTATTAAGTAGTTCTTGATGACATTTATAAGCAGATTCTCCAAAGAACACTCCATCCAAATCATTATCAGGAATCAATTGAAATTGAGGAACTCCGGCGTTGTTAAGTATTTTACATGTAAATACGCATTTTTTTCGTGGATCTTTGGGATGAGCATATATCCTAGTTGCCACGTATCCAACTGGATATACCCAGTGTGTCGAATGGAAACTGGGATTATCCGGAATAATTTCACCAACGGAGTGTATGAGAATGTTGTTTAACTTTAAAGGAAACGTAGAGATTGGATAACCTTTGGTAACATCATTAGATTTTAAATCCTTTTTTTGCTGAAGTACAACTTTTTCGGTATCAGACTGACGAATAGAATCCGAACTTTCATTCAAAAATGAATTTTGTGCATTGGAAACGTTTTTGTCAAGTCCTTCATAAAACATCAGTTTTTCAATTAGAGATAGCCTCTCTGAACGTGCTGCAGATAGTAATGCTTGTAATATGCATAGTTCGTCAACAACGGAAGCATTTTCCTAAAAAGAAAAAAAAGTTTTAGTTAAAAACATAATAATCAAAAATCAGTGCTTTTATTGACTTGCTGCATATAAAAATTTGGTACAAATCCTATCATATAAAAATTAGTAATCACACATATCCCAATCTCTGTAATTTTTCAATTCTAATGTAAGTATGCATGCCAAAAAGAAAGAACTGATTTTTGATTTCTAAAATACAATACAATAACAAAATTCAAAGCTAGATTAAGCATCATATTGTAAACAGCCTCTCAGTACAAGGCTTTTTCGGTACTCCAACTGTCATAAACATTTCGATACTTACCAAAACATAATTGCTTACTTTCCTTTTTAAATGCAAATATTTTTTTTTGTAATCAATTTTCCTTTCCGTTTTCATGCCGTTTTCAAGTTATGTTTATATTTATTGTAGTAAAAATTATACGCCTATGGTTTTCTAGTGCAATTAATTGTACCTAAATATATCGATATTGTTGTCTGTAGGTATTCGAGCTACTTCTGCACTTGGTTAACATAGTAATATTTGCGCTTCAGATGAACGCAATTCAACGGCCGTTGGGGATGCAAAAATAACACCAAAATATTACTTAATTATGATTGCTTTGGCAATAAATTTCAATTATTAATAGCATAACTGTTTTTTTTTTTGTATTATACGTTTTCGATATTTTTGTGGAACGATAGCAAATTGACTATCGGTAGCAATACATGGTAAGTTAGTAGGTATATCCGACACCAGAGGCTTATCGATTACACATCGATGCACACAGCTGCTAAACATTATATATAAGTTTTCTATTTATTATTATTAAATAATACTAAACAAAATGCCAGCCAAAGGAGTGGATTTTTCTGAAGACCAGTTTGGTAAAAAATTAGACCACTGTGTATCAGATGTAATTGTTAAAGGCTGTGAGTATTCAATATTATGTAACCTAAAAGAGCAACCACATATGGTATGTGAGTGCTTTTATATTTTACGCAGAACGATTTTGTTGAAATTTCAAAGTTTCTTTTCTACCCAAAACAATTTAAGTTAAACTAAAACATTACAGAACAAGTATATATTATAACAAACAGGTTCAGTTTTATTTTGAAATTTTTCGGTGGAAATACTTATTAACTTAGTAGCCGGCAGTACACAACAAGCTACACTTTAAATGCGGTAAGCTTGGTTGACAAACTTTTCGTGATGGATTAATCTCAATTCGCTGTTGTAGTTTCTGCACAGATTTTGCAATCAACAAAATAAAACTTTTATTATATATATCTTGTTCTAAATATATATTTATAATAGAATAATCCTAAATATAAATTACTAAAACATTTTTTTTAAGGTAGCTATTTAATGAATAAAAAAAATCATCTTTATTTAAACATGTGCTGCAACAATTGTAATTTGTTAAAACTCTTTTCTATAATCAATGAAAATTATGTTGTCAATGTTGAGGTTCTTAGGCACAAAAACTGTTTTTTTTTGTAATTTATTTTAAAACCATATTAACCATTTATTTTTGGTTTTTTTTTTCTAGCTGGCGGCTTTTTAATCGGCACGGTTGCGTCCTTATTGCTTTTTAAAAGGCGTGTGTGGCCTGTATGGGTAGGCTCTGGTTTTGGCGTTGGTGTGGCTTATAGTACTTGCGAAAAAAACTTAAACCCATTAAAGTGAAATAAACAAACTTAAATAACAACCTTTCTATTTAAATAAATTTATAAAAATCTTAAGCAAATGTAAAAAGTAAAATATATTTAAAATAAAATACTTTTTTCAGTGTTAATTTAAACTTTTAAATGCATTTTAATTTTTCTCAGCATTGCTCAGACATCTTTTTAAAAGCTTAGACCAAGTTTTAATGATTATGAAATTTAGTTTTAAATGCTTTTGGCTTCAATCTTAAATGTTTTCTATATAAATTTATATTATGTATTATATTATTATATTATTTATAATCGATTATTTACTTCATCGGCTAAGCCTAGACAAAGTAGATAGTGTCATAGACTTAGGAATTCTTCTTCACCACAAACTAAGCATAATTACTGGTCATTTTATCGTAAATTGATTGTTCGATTATAATGGCTACCGGATAAATAAAGTACGTACCAGAGGGAAGAACATATTTAATTAATTCTTAACAGTTGGGTGGACGTTTTCTTTATAGAAAATAACATTTTTGTTTGAATTAGGTTATTCTTGTCGATCACAGCTTAAATAAAACTTTCATTTAAATATTCCTTCTTATTAACATTATTTATTGCTTTTGGCTAGATTGGATTCTAAAATTTTCAATTTTGCAGATTATATAGTTGAATAGTTGACCAGTATAATTCTTGATTTCCATTGATCTGATAATAAACGCTGAATTATTCGCATGCCAAAGGGTAGTCTTAATATGCCTTAACAGAAATAAAATAAGAGTAAATTTAATTTTATGCTCTTTTAAGCATACTGCTTGAACTTACAGGAAAGCTGCTACTTAACATTTTTTAACGTTGCCATAGCTTTGATAAGATTTCACATGGCTTTGTTTAAGTGTACCCTTTTATAATTTTTGTTTTGTACAATAATGTTTCAATAACAAAATACTCCATCGTATAAATTCAAGAAATGTTCAAAATATCAGAATACTTGAAAACAACACTGCTTTCTACTTTTCTTACAAAAAAAAGAAACAAAAAAATAAACCAAATATTATTATTTTAAATACAATTTTAAAAACTAAATAAAATAAAATAAATATAAAAGAAAAAAAAAGAAAGACAACTCTCTTGACTGTAAACGCACAATATAAATAAAAATATTAAGAGAATCGTCAAGCACGAAATTTCGTTCAGCTCAAGGCCTTTAATTTTTCTCTGAAACAGTCCAAGAGCAGCTGGATTCGTTTGTGTAATAGACCAGGCTTCTGCTTTATATATATTTAATACTATAACTAATATTATAATTTAATAGATAAATAAAATTCTTTAAAATATACCCGAAACGACTGACTTTTGTTCTTTATTTTGAATTTTCTTCTATGGAAAGGTTTTTTTCTTTACTTCCTTAATTAGCCCTGTTGCCTTTTCAAAAAAGAGCGAAATGGAATTAAAGGATATGTGCGAAATCGACAGGTAGAAATAATTATCGGAGACCCCATAAAGCATAAATTCTGAATTAGAACAACAAGATGAATTGATCTAGCCATGTTCATCTGTCTCTCTGTCCGTCTGTATGAACGCCTGCTTCTCAGAGACTATAAGAGCTAGAGCAACCAAACTTGGAATCTAGATTCGTTATGTTCGTAGGTTATACGAGCTGACTCCCGCAATAAGAAAAAAAACGAATACAATTTTCAACTGGTTGGATTTTCTTTTTCGCGCACATCAAAATAAGACTATTTTTGATGTAAATTGAATCATGTTAGAATAAATCAAATACACGGAAGTTCAACATTAACTATCACGCTATTAACCGCGGGGGTCTTAAAGGCGCGCGCAATGGCTTAAAGCACATGTAGAACTCTGTGTGTGCAAAAGGGCTCTCGTAGTCAGGTTCGCTCGACTACATCTTACTTGTTTTTATAAGGAGTCATCCTAGAATATAATAAAATAATTTTACTGATAATTGAAACACAAAACAAGCGTGACGTTGATTCTATAATCTAACATGGCAATACCATGGATACTGAAACTGTTTGTTAATATGCCTGCGAGGTCCCATTGATAAAAAAGGCCTTAAAAATAATTTAAAATTTGGTTACCTTTAATAACAGGGCATAAAAAATTTACGGAATGTTAGTATCCGGCCAAGTGAAATATCCGGATATATAGTAACACATAACATACATATGTAGTAGTAATCCTACAGATTATATTCAGCCCACTAATTAAACAATTTTAAGTAGTCAAACACTTTTATAGGTAAATTTCGTAGACAGTACATATATGTATTTTACAATATATAAAACAGATTCTTGCTAAAGTCGTCCGTTACTAATCAGCGATTAATTTAATCGTGGGTTCAACCTGAATTGTGTGCACGTGTCCAGAGACACGTGCGTAAAGTTAAGGGTAAGTAAGTATGTATATTTAGCTTTCACGTTGCTAACGATTTTGATTTTTATGCATCCATTATTGTATAGACTAATCATTTCTTTCAGTGCTTAACGACACTACCAGACATTGGAAATAAATTGTATTTTAAGGGATGGTAAATGTGTGAAATAATATTTGTTTAATATTTTGTTGCACCGTTTAGACGAAGAACAATAGAAATTGCTATAAACACACGTGCGCGTTAAGCCATATTTCACCAAAGGTGAGAAAGCTT
Source organism: Zygothrica quintamaculata (assembly GCA_037044455.1). NCBI lineage: Eukaryota > Metazoa > Arthropoda > Insecta > Diptera > Drosophilidae > Zygothrica > Zygothrica quintamaculata. Next base: position 34,058 of record JBAMBS010001414.1, read on the forward strand.
AGATTCTAATCTCTGATTTCTACTATAAACAAATTAAAAATTTTTCGGTATATGTATTTGTTTTCGCAAAAATCTCTTTTATTAGTTTGAGCACAATAGTCGAATATATTATTAATAATTTATATTATATTTGCAAACTTTAATCTTTTATATAGTATTCCGTTTTGGTTTGCATGTGTTTAACTCTTCTCTTCTAGTAAAGAGTCGTATATTTAAGTCCACATAAATATATTGAAGAAATGAAAACTAAAATTCATTTATAAAAATTATTGCACTCCCAGCTTGGAATTGTGTTTTGTTATATATAAAGTCATCTAACATATAGAATGTACTTATATAAAATTTTTTTTTTAAATATTTATTCAATGTTATACCTTATAATAAATACTCATATTCTCTACATATCATTTTATCGTTCATACTATTTTGATATTATATTCATATATCCTAAGCCGTTTAAAAATAAAATAACTCTAATATTTAAAATCCAAAGTAGATTTTATTTATGCTTCGCAGTTATACTATAATTATCGGATTTAATTTAATTTAATTGTGATACTACACAGGTCTAAAATAACAGACTTCTTACTTGTTTCTTATTGGCATATTTAAGCTATCCACAGTCCTTAGTAACATAAGACGCGAACGAAACGAATATATTATATTTTTAATTTTAAAACAGATCAGTTTTCTTTAATTTCTTGTTTGCGTTGCTAGTACATAGCCAGAAAATTGATATTTTGGCGATTTGCCGTTGTCAAGTTTTATTTTCTGTTAAGCGTAACGAAGTAGCGCGTGCACCTTTGCCTCCCACCCCGTTGATTTGGTAAATGCTTATTTTTTTTCTAAAACGCTTCGTAACACACCCTGATTTATTTAATCAAATATATATGGACCACACACATTTTCAAATCTGATTGTATCAATAAGGATAATATATGAATATTTTCCCATACTTATACATTATGATTGCTTCTTTTTATTGAAATCAAACGGCATTAAATATATTTACACCCGCGCGAAAACAAGAATAGAGCATTTATATCCAAAGATGATACCCGTAGGCCGGAAATCAATCAGGCTACAATCGTCTGTTGGGCTTTTGTTTTTGCGTATTCGTTTTTTGTGGCGGCAAAACGCTAAACACTCGCCTCCATCACAATCAACGGAAACCGAAATTCAAAAATGGCGGCGGAAATGTTTTTTTTTATTTTTATAAGAAATCAGGAATCCGGTGCGTGGTGAGGATAGCTTTGGAGTTTGCGGTAATGTTGGTGGTGAAATTCGTTGGGTGACAAGTATCTTAGAAACTTTTGCCAATGCTATAAATAATTAATTATTGTGTATATAAATACTTGTTTCAAAATTAAAGTGTGAAATTTATTAAATTAAAAAGATCTCTGGATTTGCATTCTGCAATAGATTTAATTCTAAATATAATAATTTAATCAATAATTAAAGATGTTATTTCTATTAATATTTCAATATAATTTATTATTGGTTCGAATAATGCTTACTATTAGAAAATATTAATGATCGTAATTGAACTATTATAATCCTTGGCGTACTATGTTCAGTGCCAAGACATCAGGAAATATTTTTATATTTTTGAAATATTTGTATATATAAATAGAAGCTCTCGTCTTTATAATATTATTTTAAAAGCTGCCAGTAAATCTTTTGGTACGTATACAAATTCTTCATTCTAAACTAAATAAAAAAAATTATATTGTGATCTTGGGCAATTTTTAAAAATAATAAAAGTGGTTGTCATTCTTATGTTAAAACTAACTTCCATTTGGTTAAGTATACATATTTTTTTAAATCGATCAAATGTATTTCCACTTGTAAGTTCAATCGGGTGTGATAGTCCGCGTGAAAGTCTTTTCCCAAAATTACATATACACAAATAGGGGCAAAGGTGGTAAAAACTGGTAACACATCATTCCAAACCTCCCTATTTAACAACGCATATAACAAATCAGAATGGTAAGTCTACTAAAAGTACTTCTGTGTTTATTGATTGATCATTATATGCATCACTGGCTTAAAGCAGGGTAAGAATAATGCACGCCAATAATAATTTGAATTATTTAACAAAATTAAAAGATATTTTTAAACTTTTCGTTTTGCATCATTGTATAAAATTGGTTACCTATAACTATTGCATTGTTACAATAAGCTTTGAATACAAACATAGTATAGTTCATTGAAATTTTAGATAGATTTTCGTAAGAATTAATTATAAAGGCCTCTAATATATATTCTTTAGTCCGTGGTAAATCTTTATATATTTTATTTAGCTCATAATATAAAAATAAAGTTCCCATCCAGTCGGATGAATGAATTGAAGTCCATGCTCTCAGCACGACATAAGTTTTCAGTTGAATGGCTATACCGGCTACGATCTTCAGACAAATTAAAATTTGAAGAAAGAGCAATCAAGAGCAATCATATTTTCACCCCTTGTGAGTCTGGTACAATGTTCAAACAGTAGGAGATATAATGGCAATATACTATAACAATACTTTGTAGACATTTTCCATACATCTTTAAATTGTAGAAGCATATCAAATTTTACCTTTTTTTATGTGATCAGTGAAGTGCATGTAATATATTGCAGAATAAGAAAATTAATATAAAGTATTATAATATATATAATATATATATAATGCTAAATATATAATGCACAATACATAATATATGTTTTACGTATAATGCGTAAATGTATACTATTAAATATATTATAATTATACAGTTAAGTATAACTTTAAATACATGATATGTAATGTGCGCTTAATAATCGAGTTTTTCGTACTGCGGTGGTCAGGGGAGGAAATTCAAAAATCAACAAGCTCGTATAGCTTACGAAAATAAAGAATGCAGATTCCAAATTCTGTTCCTCTAGCTTTTACAGTCTCTGAGAAACAGGCGTTCATAAATTCGGACGGACGAACAGACGGATATAGCTACATAGAGATAGGTAATCGTCCAGATCAAGAATATATATACTTTCTTCTTGGCATCTTTACTCTTAAATAGATAGGAAAATTAGCTAAAAGCTTTTTAATGTCCGCTGCAACTTCAAAGTGCAAAATTATGATTAAATTTGATACTGTCCACGATTATGGGTGGCTTAAAGATGATAAAAAAGATGTTTAACTGCAGCGCTGACTAATACGAAAAGAATGATTTTTCTATGATAAATTAAATATAATGAAATATATATTAATAAATAGATAATTAATGTTTAATAATATATTTAATAGTATATTTTAATATATATTAATATATTGCTGTATTAAAACAAAATCGAAAAATGAAACCACTTGTTATAAAAATCGGATCTAAAAACGAAATCTGTAACAAAGATGAACGTTAAAATATTAAGATGGAAATTATTATAACCTTTTCTTTACAACACTGTTTTTCAACACTGACAGACATTACCATTGCAAAAATTAAAAATGATTTAATTATATGGGTTTTTATCTAACATACGGCAACTGCACCTTTCTGTACTTTGATGGTTCTGTTCTTCCGGTTGAACCATCTTGAAAAACCTCGAGTAGACACTGGGTAGAAGACTTACCTAGAGAGCCCACTTTATCTCTATACTGTCTTATAAGCTGTAACTCCACGCTGAGAATTTGGATAGATTTCTCAGCTTCTAGTTTAACAAGTAGTCGACTACGAGAGCCCCTTTGCCTACATATATAGCCATACACACACATACTTATACAAACACACAGTTCTGCACGTGCTTCGCCATTGCGTGCGCCTTTTAGCCCCCACGCTCTATAGCGCGGTACTTAATGTTGTATAACTTTCGCGTTCGTTGTTCAATCTTACCGAAATTCACAACGTAGATCAGGAATAGTATATTAAATATGTGTGCGAAAAAGAAATTTAATCGATTGAAAATTGTGCCTTATAATCGATTTTTTCAAATTGCGGGGGTCAGGAGAAGAAATTCAAAAATCAAAAACAAACTTGCATAGCCAACAAACATAACAAATCTAGATTCTAAATTTCGTTGCCCCCCGGGCCCTATAACACCACTTTACTGATGTATAACTTCCGAGTTTTATGATCAATCCTACCCAGATTTACAAGATAGATCAAGAATGGTCTTATTATGATGTGTGCCAAAAAGAAATTTAATCGGTTGAACATTGTGCTAAATAATCGATTTTTTCGAAATGCGGGGTACAAGGGAGGAAATTTAAAAATCTAAAACCAACTGGTCTAGCATACGAAAACAACGAATCTAGATTTCAAATTTGGTTGCTCTAGATTTTACAGTCTCTGAGAAACAGGCGTTCATACGGACGGACAGATTGATAGACGATCAGATGTACAGACGGTAAGACGGATAGACGGACATAGCTAGACCGACGCGTCTTGTCGTCCTGATCAAGAATATATATACTTTATGGGGTGTCCGATGGTTATTTCTATTTGTTACATACTTTTGGATTTTGCACATTTCCAGTAGTCCGCTTTGCTCCTTTTTTGTGGCAAAAGGGCTAAAATAAACAAAAAAAGTTTCTGGCTACGGAATATTTCCTATTTCATTAAATCCATTCAGTCAATAGCTAAATAAAATCATCGCTAACTCTACAAAGAAAATATTCAATATTCTTGAGTATCAGCATTTAATAATATTCCGAAATTTCGCAAAGATCAGATATAAACGGAATATATTCGGCTTGTGTGTATTGTATTTCATTGGCGATCAGTAAGTAATTTATTTAAAATAAGCTTTCTCGTCTCAACATAGCACTTATTTGCATTATGTAAGCTTTACATATTGTGAAAAGATGCGAAAAGTAATTATGAATACTAAAATATATCGTGGTACATTGTTTAACGCAATCAATCAATTCTGGGCATATTTTTTATTGGACACACATGCACACACAAGTATGCATAAATGTACTTATATATATATATATGTACATATATATACACAGCCACGATAAGCTGATGTTTGCAGCTATCATCCCTCAGACGATACAGAATGGTATAGTTTCTTGAACAACGGAGCTGCACGCATCCAGTCTTGAATAATAATTATATGTTACATAAACCAATTGAATCAGTATGAAATTTAACTTATTAAGCGGCTTGGCTTAATTGTGCACATAGTGGGGAGAGCATAAAGATTTTAAATCTGAAATAAACTTGATCTTCTGATGTTTAAGAGCGAAGATCAAATAATTTATTGTGAGAATTACAATCAGCTCGACTATTAAATTTAACTTTAATGAAATTTTATTGATAAAGCTTTAGCTAAAAATGAATTATATAAACAAGGAATCCAAATGATTATTATACAAATATAAAATAAAATATAATAATAATTAGCATCGCCCCGTACTATACTTTACTTATTATCTACTTTAATGAACACTTAAGATTGTATTATATGTATCTAAGTGGATAATTAATTTCAACGGTTTTAACTATTCGAAAAGCGGTAAAAAATTGTTTTAAGTAGGTGGCGACTTTCAAAGTAATGACTAAAAATGGAAGTGTGCGTAAATAAGGGTAAAACAGGTAAGAACGGGACAACTCAACTACGGGTAGCTCTTACAAATACATACACATGGCCTACCAGCTGTTACCAACCCCCTAAAAAACAGAAATTTAATCAAAGTTATATTCAATTTGAATGTCCGATCTGTATGACTATCCAAACAGCAAAAGATCAGAAATTAATCAACTAAATCTGCCTTAAATCAATATTAAATTTGTCTTTAAATTTAAATTTCCCCGACTATATCGTGATCGATAGGGCATTAAATGCTGATTTAGAATATATACTTTTCAGGGTCGGATATGCTTCCTTTTGCTGTGTACATACTGTCTCTCTCAAACTAATAATCCCTTTTTACTTATATTATTTTTTTTGCTAGTTTTATGCTTTATTAGAATATTGTAAATATAATTATCCGTGTGGTTTATTTTACATAGTTCGACTATAAATTAGAATAAAGAAAATATGTTTGATTCATTTAAATATAAATGCTATTATGTTTTGTATATTTATTTGTATTTTTATTTTTTTTCGTTTTAATTGCAATAGTCAGATTTGATTGAAGTACACTTTTTTTTTTCCTACCATATTGAATTTTTTCGACGGACATGAATTGCATGCGTATGTAAGGTGTGGCTTACATACATATATGTATTTACATTGTGTGCTCATGCATCATGTCTCTATTTTATACATGGTGGTAAATTGTAAGAAGGCGTGGCTTTAAGCCAACCAATCACAACCACTAAGGGTAATATGAGCCTTTGGTTCCTTCCCACAAAAGATTTATAGAACGCCCATTGCTTCTGATTTTACCGATTGTTACATAAAAAAATTTAAAGTGATGCATATTGGACAATCCATTTGGACGGAACGAATTAAATAAGTTACAAATTTTTATAATTTATTACTCAGCAATGCAGTGAGGATCTGTTAAGGATTCCGACTTGAGACTAAACCTTTAAGCATTTATTATAAATTAGTAATTATTATAAATTAATTACTAAAATACTTATCATAGATTAGTGCACCCGAATATTTATTTTACAAAGTAAATAGGTTTTGATATATACATTTTTAAAGTATATAAATATTTAAAGCACACATATATATATATATATATACATATATATAAGTTATAAATTGCGAAAAAAAAAAATATTGAATCACAGATTACGTTAAACTTCAGTTATATCACATTTTAGGTTCTCAATATTATTGCTTGATTGATGCCTACTGCCATCAACTTAAGCAAACCCCAAGACAAAGCAAAATTTCATTGTCTTCCTTTCCAATTCACATCAAAATATTTACAATCATATGAACCTCATGGGACGAAGCACCTTTGTAAAACCATATATTATTTATATAGCTTTGTTATACAGTTTTCAACGAACGAACTTGATTATCATCGGTAGGTAGAGCACTTCGTTCGCGCCGCAAAAATTTCACAGTCGTTTTCTGAAGAGCATACGCCGATGTTACCGCCGGCTTAACATACGAGCTAAAATATTCTGGCAAATGGAGTGAACTAGAGTGGATATACTTCTTGATGAAAATAGATCAACATAAGAGAATTTTCTTTTCTACTATTCTTCAAGATTAGTCGAAAATTAAAAAGAAAATACAAATTTTTAAATGTTAGTTTAGTAACAAAAATTGTAACAGCAGCTAATTAAGCCATACTAACAATAAATGTTTTAAAAAAAAAAATAATGCTACAACTGGGCAAATGCTACAACTGGGCAAATGCTACATACACAAAGTAAATGGCTTTGAATGGGTATTATATTTTTAAACTTTGAGCTCTAAAAACGTGTACCAGTTTGGTTTATATCAAGAGAACTCTATTGCACGCGGCAGCATTCCTGTACAATGCATCGCATTGAATTGGAGCGTATGTATCAGTATTTGAAAGGGGGTTAAGAGTCTTTCATATTTTTACACACACGACTTCACTTTTAAAGCTTTTTACCATTTTCGTTTAATAACTGAAATGGTAAATTTGTTCCATTGTTAGTTTGTGAGTATGAACATTCTGGCTTTATTTTAAATTTTTGCTCCGATTTTATTTAAAGTTAATTCAGTTTACCAAATTGACAAAAAGCTCAGATTATAACTCTAACTATCTTAAGGCAGATATAAAAGATTTATTAAAGATCAATCTATGAACAAGTTGATTTACTAATAATTTGATAATTATTTAAGAGAGTGTATCCGACGGGGAATATTCTTACTCGATTACAAATATTTACACATTTATGTCTTAACATCTATAAAACATATTTATTTTGTATTTCAATTTATTATTATTAAAATAAAAATTTATATAAATTTTCTTTGTATCTTACTATATCTACTGCTATTAATGAATTACTAATACAAAGAAAGTATGTATATCATAAGCCATTCATCGAAATTAAATCCTGACTATTTTTACTATTTATGTAAAGAAATGTTTTACGTAGGCACAATTTTAATAGTGTAATATTTTTACAGTTTATAAAGCATTGGTCTCATATTGTAATTTTAATCAACATCAATAGTAATAATTTAACTAGACAATTATTGTGCAATGGTGCAAAATTTCATAAGGCTCAGATAATTAACATAGAATTTATTCATGAACTACTTCAGCATTGTGCGACGTGCGTTAACTGGCACTGGCAAACAAGAGTCTAAAGTACGTGCCTTTCTGTGTGTTAGAGTTTGGAGCGGGAGGAGAATCTTGCAAGGGTACCATGAGTCCCGAAGTGTACATACATATGATTGTATGTAATATGCATACAAAACAAGGAAGAGTATTACTGCACATATATGCATGCATTTTGTATTAAAGTAATTTAAAGACTGTTAAAATTATCTTCATTTTATATTGTTTATACAGATTGTTATAAGTATAATTAATAACTCTTATAAAAAAATCAAAATTTAATCATTTTTTTCATCTCATTTAGAGTAAATTTTGAATACTTATACTTTTAAATTTAATATACAAATAAACTTATTTTATGCATAATATATTTTTAGTTAAATGTATATTAATTATTTAATATAAAAACATATTTTCAAACTAAATAAAAATTAATATAAAGGTTTAAGAAATTATATTATTTTAATATAAATATAGCTTATTTAAATATTATTATGAAATTTTTTATCTTTAAATTTGGGCTAATAGTCTGCAAAATAGATTTATCACTATAAATAAACGCTTATACTATTTTTTTTTCATTTTTTATGCTTCAACAGTCCCCATTTCATCCATATTGACTAGAAAATGGGTTGTGTAACTCAATAAAGTGAATACATTCTTTTGGCTTTTATGTAAAATGTTCTGAAATATTTTATTTTTTATTTAACCATTTTGAATAGGTTAAGACTCTTAAAAATGTTACAGGTTACACCCACACCAACGCAAATAGATGTGGAAAGAAAGGTAAAAAGCGGTAGGTGCACTTGACGAAACTTTAACAAACACGTTTTAGTGTTTTACTTATAAAAGTGTGTTTTTGAATTCATTTATACCACACAAACACACAGACCCCACACAAACGAATATACCAATAACAAACGTCCCATACACCTACATAAATCTTAGCTTTTTACCGATTCAATTACACACATAACAAATAATAATTAGCTCATGTCTGTTGAAAATTTTATAAAGGGACAATAAACATAAAAGTTATTCATGAAACACTTTACCATACTGAAGCGCAATGGCTGACAGCAGATAAATGCAGCTTTGTGTGGTATATGTATCTGTGTGTGAGTGTATATACATGTGCTCGTATTCATGTGTGTGGAGAATATAACATGGTCTAGGTAGTTGAGTGCGCCCGACTAAAGCGTTATTATTTATTTTATTTTATATATATATTTAAAATAAAAAAACACCCTATACATAAATATACAGACTATTGTATATGCTTATATTTTAACAAAACTAAATTTGTTGTTTTGTGACATTAATATATTTACATAATATATACAGTATTAATTTGAATTTAATATTACATATTGCTTTAATTTTTATGGTGACTGTTTTTTGACTGTTTTTTGGTGCATATAGCTAGGATATTTTTCGATTTTTTCAGCTTTCAATAATCTTATATAAATACTTTCGACCCAGACCCGTCAATAACTCCTAAACGATTTCGAGTTGGTACTTATGAAGAGTACCCGAACGCATTGTTGCGTTGTGTGAAAATACTGGCTTAGCAAGCAGGTCTATTGTTAAGCGTGACAGTGAGGGAAAATTCAAGAATGCATTTAACATTCCTTAACTAATTTCAAATAGTCGACCTTAAACAAAAAGAGGGATGAAACGACAAACGTTTTCAATTGGTTAACCTATGTAAAGGAGAGTCACTGAACAGATGTATGTTAAAAGTACGTTGTTCTCTTTCAAACATTTGCAAAGGCGTCCATCATGCAGAAGAGTGAACGAAACAAGTATACTCTAAGAGGCAGGCAAGCAATATAACTGTAGCCAAAGCAAGTGCGCTTTAAAATTAATTCCGGCCCACCATTATATTTTCTCAATTCTTATTGGTTACCAGTTGTAAAAATGAATAGGCAATATTTTTGATGTTTGTTTTGTTCAGCGAAGTGTGTAGCCAGTACCAACAGTTCAGAGTTATCGTTAATAGGAAAAACTTATTCGAGGGCTATCCAGAAGCCATCTGAGGAGTACTCGTCAGTACTGTTCAGACCTCTTATTTCATTTGACGGAATCGTGTCGAGTGGATATTCATAATAAATTCACAGACGTGGGCTTATATGTCTTTAAATTTACATATATATATTGTGTAGCAGAAACAGAAATATGGTGTAACATATTCTTAGTGCTTATACAAAATAAGTAAATGGCTTCTAAATATTGCTTTAAGATATACAAATGGTGGATATAAAAAATTTCGAAGGCCATATTTATTATACTATTTTACAATACATAACAGCAAATTGTGGATACTATAAATATTAGTGCAGTTAAAGTTATGAAGTTTAACTTTTTAAAGGTGTATTAAAACCATGACTCAAGTAAGGCTATATATATATATATATATATATATATATTGTATACTTAATACAATAGTAATAAATCATTATAAACGGTAACTTAACTACAAAAAAAAAAACGCATACGTACCATTACACACACTATTAAAATTGCAAACATAACGATCGTCTTGAATTGGCCAAAAATATAAACTACTCTGTAGATTTATAAAAACTCAAAATAAGCCTCGGATTTAGTACAGGCCCCTAGGGACCTCAATATAAAAAATTTTAAAACTAAGTGTAATACTCAACAACTTTTCGCTTTGTCATTTTAAACTATTTTAATGTGAATGAAATTTTATTGGACCAAAATACATAAAAAACTAATAATTAAATATTTTGTGGTGATAAATAAAAGCTTACTATTTTGTGTAAAAGTTTTGTGTAAAGCTTACAAGTATTCATTAAATTATATTATTATTTTCTCTACCGACGCTAATTGATCGCATTGACGGAGCGGAAAGCATTTCAACTCAAGTTTTGTTTTGCATATGGGACGCAAATTGAATCTGTTTTAGATTTGATAAAATTAAAAAAAGATAAACAAAAGGTTAGGTTTTATTTTTATTTATTTGTATACCTTTTTAACATATTATAGACTAATTTATAATTGATCTTTGGAATATCAGAACGAGGATCAAGTTTAGCTTGCAACGGGGCTGCTGTAGGTGTTAGAAATTTGTTTGCAATTCAAGTGTCTGTTTGTATATGTATTTAATTATATAGAAGAACTATAATTAGTTTTTAATAATATTATTAATGTTCTTATATATATATATATATATATGTATGTATATATTGCAGTATACTGCAGTGAAGGTGTAACTTAAATTTCTCGTATGTCAGCAACTAACTTAATTGATTCACTTAATGAACGGCGATGCTTCCGTGCAGTATCAGACGAGGACGAAATCAATTTGTGTAATGGAGCAGGTTTGGTTATGAGTTTATCTCAAAAAGAAATACTTATACCATCAGCGGCTTCTCAGCAGCATCAATTGGAATCACTTTCAAAACATAACACAAACGAAACATCGACACAGCACACGGTTTCAGCCGCAGCCGCTGTAGCGGTTGCACATCACCACCACAGTTTATCCAGTATTCAACATCTACAGAATTTGCATACCCAACATCAGAATACTGTATTTAGCAATAACCACTCAACTCCATTTAGCGTCACAGATATTCTAAGTCCAATAGAAGAATCATACCGCAAATTGGAAATAAACGGCAACCCGCCATCACCATTTCGGTAAGTTAAGTCTATGGAATCTCTATTCTTATTATTATAGATTTTAATTTAACCCATATACGCTGTTCAAGAACCTACGGCATATACCTTTTAAAACAATAAACTTTATATGTCGCCAAAAATAATATCTCAAATATAAATCCAATATGCAATCTAAAAAATATGTAAAAGAAAAATAGAATATTGTAGCGTTGATATAGACTTTTTGTCGACGAAAGCCCGGAACGACCTAAAGAGATGACAACACAACAAATGGTAGATAAATTCTACGAAACGATATTGAATGATCTCCAAAAGTCTCAATACTCTTTGCATTGGTCGTGTTGAAAACATTTAACATGTATACATTAATATTTGCTTGGTCATTGTGAAGAAGGCTTTCGTTCAATGACGTTTGACGAAACTTTAAGACATCAACAGGCAAACGAAAGTCAAATCAATGGATTTCAACAGGACAAACAGGGCAAGAATTGATTTGTCGGCCATCGAGGTGATGACAACGGCATTCTGGACTGAGCAATGTGTATGTCATGTGGATAATTTAGAAATAAAAAAATAAAAACACACACACACATACAGAGCAATTAGTGGACAATGCTATACAAACGTTAGCAACTAAAGATAAAATATATATTTATTTCAATTGAAAATATGACATTGTATAAAATATTTCAGTTCAATAAAAAGGTGATCAATAGAAAGAGCGCTCTATTGGACAAAGTTGTCTAAGTTCAATACCGAAAAGAAAATTATGTTGAAAAATAAAATAAAAATGCAAAATTAAATTGCGTTTGTTTCATAGGTCGACTACATATCAATCCAAACTTGTCAACCTTTTGCCTAAAAACTTAATGGGAGTCATGCAATAAAGTTATTATAATTGTATTGTTTTCCAAAAAAAAAGCTCTCATTAATTTTTTAAGCCAACTCAGAGACCAAAAGATTGAAAGTTTGGTATGATGCTTGAGTACATTGAGTTTTATATTTTTTCAAAATTCATCCCCCAATTTTGATACGGTTTGCAATACTGCAAAATTCATTCAAGAACCAAATTAATACGACGCTGCGCCGTGCTGAGCTGCTGGTACGGTACTTGAAAATGTGCATATGTATGCGAATATATGTATGTATGCATGTACTTGAACAGTATATGTATATACGGTAACTCAGTAAGTGTGTAAGTTATTGCATACGCAACCTGGGCTAAAGACTACTCGGCCTATTGATGTGTTAATAAGTGCGGAATGAAAAACACACAGAACTTTATTATTGCACTTTATTGAAATATTTTCCCTACTCTTTTATACTATATAAATTACCCGATAAAAATTTAAAGCTAGGCTTTATACAAAATTTTAGCAAATGCTAAAAAAACTCATGTATTACTTGTCTTACCTTAACGTATTCAACATAAACTAGATGATATCAGCTATGGCGCTGCAAAATATTTATCACGGCATATATTATATATATACTTATATATATATACAATATCAAATAAGATATACTCGGAAACTGAGCGATAACAAATAACGACTAGCCACAGACATATGAAATAACTCGCAATGCAGTTCGTTTATTTTTTGCTAAGAAAATACCGTAAAATAAATAAAATTACACACGCTTCACGCCTATGAAAATTGTCATTTCTTAAATGCCTTGGAACTTATTTAATTTTCTATTTACAAAGAAAAAATAAACATACACTTAAACTTAATTAGCTTATCGTTGTAACCAAGTTCAATTTTCAATCTATTATTCAATGTAATGTAAGTAATTGAATCAATTTCTGCCTGAACTTTATTTCATTTGGGCGGTTCATTAAATGGTGGTTAATATTGAAATTGAGTAGTCAAACGGAATACCAACTAGCTTGGCCATTTGATTTAGCAGGGAAACAATGGAGAGAAACTGTTTTAAACCTTTTCTATAATCATAGCAATTCGTAAAAGCTCAGTGATAGACGTGCGATCATCTAATCTTCTAATTGGAATTGTAATGTTTTTTTCTCAATGAGATACTTACCTGGAGTGACAACAGTTCTTTCTTTGCTATCTGATATCGTTTTCAACTAATAGGAGCACATTATTTTTCATGTTGTTACCGATGCCGCTATAAATATTTAACTAGTTTTAAACCAATATATATTATTTGGTTAGACGAATAATCAAATTTGAAATCAATTTTTCCGTATATATTAACACTAATATTTTTAAGAGTACAATTTTTTCTCGATAGTTCTCATTAATATATAAATATTTATTATATTTAAACTTATTATTTAGTTATCTATAGTTTGCGTAGGAATAAACTTATTTGCAACATTGCAAGTGTAAAATAATTTCCTTGTGTTTCAGATCAAATTCCAGTGGAAGTAGCATTAATTCACCCGGATCATTAAGTACTTCAACAATGGCGAATCCTTATGCAATGGGGTCATTATATCATAGTCCAGGAGTACAAAGTTATTGTGGACCTACCGATAACTTATCATTGGCGGGACACTATACTGATATGAGAGGCTCAGCATCGTGGTATGGATCAACAGCAAATGATCCCAGATTTGCAAGTATGTAAATAAAACAAAAATACATATAATAACGATGTAGTTTAACTGTAGCCTTCGGCTACACGTAGCATATTTCCCAAGTTCACACAAACACAAATAAATACAGATACACTTACACGCACTGTAACCTGTTATGTGCGTCTGCCCGCGCTCCGCACACCGAAGTGTGAATTGATTCTTGAGAAACCTTTGTGTTTCTTGTCTGATCTAAATGAAATTTACAGAGTAATTGTGCAACAATGTAGACACTTTCAGTATATAAAAATGTGCTTATAACCTATAGAATATATATTCCTTAAACAGTCAATAGTGTGTTCTTATCCAAATCCGATAGTTTAGTCTTCTAATTTTTATATTAAATGTAACTATTTAAAAATATCTTCCCAAACGAAAGCATTATGAGGTCGACAATGCTCAAATCGTTATTACTTACTATATATCATTTGAACTTATTATTAAAACGAGGATAAATTTTAAAATATTAACAATGAATATAGAACCAAAATAATTATGCAGTCCCCTTTATAATATTTCTTCTATTTGCGTTCGATAATAAATTTATGTTGTAGATACGAGTGTGTCTGTCTGTTTGAAGGCGTCTAATCACCTTTCATTATATAATCTTAACTCAACAAATAAGACTAAACGTGTATATATATGTTGTGAAAATGAGAGTTATTTAATATGAATGAATATCTATATATTTCTATTATAAAGCTTACACACTTGTATGAGTATGAGGTATGTGGTAGAAAAGTATGACCTTTGAGAGTGTACTTCAACTGTAATAAACATTCTCTCTTTTAGTATACTGCATATTATTGATGCTATAAATAGTGACAATAACAATAATAAATAAATAAATATATTTATATTTATAAAATATAAATGAGGAACATATATATATATTAGAGATTTTTTAATATTCTTCACCTTAGAAAAGATATTAATATTCTTCACCTTAGAAAAGATAGTAATATTATATTGAAACAAGATTAATTCAGCTGTTATAGCTTATCACAGCCTATTTTAGGGATACAGGGTATAAGAATTTTGGGAATAAATGTATATTACAACAACATCAACAATGAAAAAATAATAATCATCTTTTCATTTCTAAAATAAACAATGACAACAAAAAATAATGTAAAATCAATTATTCTCGACCATACCTTTTCAATTTAAAAAAAAAATATACCATTGAAAGAGCCTACATTGATTGCGTGACTCAGCAATAGTTGCTACGTATGAATAAATTTACCTTAAAGTAAAGCAAACAGTTTCAAGTACTTAGCATGAACTTTACTTTTCTGTTTGAGTCGATTTGAAGTAGACGATGTTATATGTCCACAACAATTTTAAAAGGTCTAGATGTCATATTATTAATTTTTTTCATAGTAATTAATTTATACTATAAAATGACCCATTTTATATACAAATTTTCACTTTACATATATATACTTATTGCACTTACGCATCATATATAAGATATAGATAAAAATAAGTATGTTTCAGATGTCCTGCAAAAAAAAAACAATAAGATATAATTAAAACAATAGATTTAAAGAATAGAATTGAATAAAATAATATAATATAAATTTTGCTACAGTTTAAAATTAAACTAAATTAATTAAATGTAGATCATACTACGGCTTATTCAGATATCTTTCCAGTTTTTACTCAGCCTATCCAGACCAGAGCTAAACATTCAAAACATGCTATGAAGATTATATTAGAATAAATCCGCATTTTATTAACTACTTAAAATCTATCGGCTTTTTGTTATCTTTATATTTCCTAATAGTAGCTAAGACTATTGGTAGTCCCTTAAGAAATTTAACTAAATTCAATAAACTTGTTTTATCATCCTAAATAACAGCAAAATTAACTGTTTATTTATACAATTTGATCATAAGACTTACAATTATAACGAAAAGTAGAGTCTTCTGAACAACATTAATATAGATCGATTAACAGGTCTTATTATTTCAGAATTCAAAATTTAGTTATTTTGAATCCCACATTCAAGAATTCCATCTTTTATTTATTTATTTAGTTATTTATTTAATGTCAGCAGTCGACCGAAAATTATGGTACTAATTAAATTAAATTTTTAAAATATTATTGAACAAAATTTAAATAAAATTAAAATAAGATTAAAAATATATAATTATATTTAAATTTAAATTTGAAATTTTAAATTGATGCGTACTGAATAGTTTATGCAAAAAAGAAAAAAGAAATCGCTAACAAGTGCAGCATTTTATACAGTAATTCTGTTTTATTTTTTTTTAATTTAATTTTTATTTGCAATTTCCCTTTTCCATCTTATTTAAAGCTTTATTACAGTTATAGACTTTATGTACATTTCAATCTGAATCAGTCCCTTAGGATTTTAGCAAAAAAACTCTTGTCGTCTGACGAACGCTTGTCGTTCTTTCAAGAGCCAAAAAAACCTTATAGCACGTGCGCTACATCGATATCGGTGGTAACGGTTTTGTGCAAGAGTTGTTGAAAAATCTCTACCCTGATATATAATTGCAATTAAATAAATAATTTCAAAGTTAGATTTATTAAGACGGCAAAGCACTGACTAATTAAGCTAATCTTAGCTAAAAAAGAATTCAATAAACATCATATCAATTGATTTACCAAACTGTTTTTACTTTTAACAAAACAACAATACAAGGCATAAGGCTGAGTTCCATTAAAAGTAAATTCATTAGCGAACTACTTAAAAAATATCCTAATTAACATTCTTGTAGCTTTTTGAAATATTAATAATGAAAACGATAAATGGCAAATTAAATTCCTTAGAATTCTATTGATTCGCTTTTACAGCATTTATATGCAGTTTGAAAAACTCGTGCAACACATTAACTTATTTGGATTGGGTACTCTGTTTTGAAAATGATAACAGCTTTTAGATACATATCATATTACCAAGTATGAAGTGGCATTTACAGTTAGCATTTTAGGCATGTCAGCTCTTGGATATACATAGTCAACAGTTAAAGTTTGTTTACATTTAAACACTTCAAAAAACTTTTTTTTTAGTTTTTATTAAGTAAACTTAAAGTACAACTAACATGTTGCGTATAAAGTTTTATATTTAAGGGTAAATACTGTAGTAAAACTATAGTATAGTATATACACTTGTTTTATAATAGCTATATATGTTTTATTTGTATGTATTTTAAACCATATACTTAAGGTATAACCCATATATATTTTAGTATCACGCCTCATGAGTACATCAGCCAGTGGATCTATGGGCCATATGGGCAACATGAGTGGCCTGGCAGCATGCAGCGTAAGTGATGCTAAACCGCTGCAGTTTCCGCTAGCGCAAAGACGAAAACGAAGAGTTCTTTTTACACAGGCTCAGGTAAGTTATTTTAAATAAATTATATTTTATCAAATTAAATACTAAAACAATAAGAAATTTAAAAGATGTCTGTCTAAATCAAATGCAAATTTAATAGAAAAGTTCTGCATTTGTTTTTATCAATATATCTTGATTTATACATTGCTTTAAGTCCCATTTCACATGAAGTCATCTTATGGAAACTCTTACTTTATTATGCAAATAACTGCGTGTAATTAAAAAATCTCAAAAATTCGAACCTAATAGTCTAAATCTAGGCATTAAAGTTTTTATGTGCTATATTTATACATTAGTTAGTTTCAGGAAACATATATAAAATAAATTTGAATTGCTCTTAAAAATAAATTAAATATAATTTATACTATTTACAATCATTTCAATATCTGACCAATAATTAAATATTAATTTTTACTTGTGTTTGTTTTCCGTGTTTATATTGTATCCGAATGCAGTATAATTTCTTGATACGTAATTGCATTATACCAATAAAATTTTTTTAAGCAAAAATTATTGTAACGATTATTTATATTTGCTGCCTAAAATTTATATTTTTACAATAATTTTATTTAAATTATTATTAATATATATTAATACTAAGTTTAGGGAATATTTTATTATTCACCTGAAAATAATTTAAGTGTCAATAACAACATTTAATCCTTCTATTTATAAAATGACGTATAAGTTTCTATGTGAATAGCAATCAATGGAAGAAAGCATTTTTTCGGAAATTAAGTGAGAAACCAACAGCAGAACTTAGTCTTAGACTTTAATATAATTGAATGTGAAATTAAGTATGTTGCTTCTTGGTTTTCAATTTTCAATTTTCTCCTTATTTTCTGACTTCAAAAAGTGAAAATTAAACGTTAAATCCTATTTACCCTATAATTATAATTGGTATAATTACTTTAACCCTTAAATAGATGAAGCAGGCATTTTGTAGTAACTAACGAATTGCTACCTAGGTAGCGGAATATCCGTCTAATAAAATAAATAATCAGAATAAAAAGAATTTATGTATCTATATATAAACTAAAATAATAAAAGAATAAAATATTTAACATATATTAATATATTTAGATATATATACATAGATATGATATATATTTAGATGTATATGAATACCTAAAAATACATAAATTTGAACCTAACATATAATCCAGAAAATTTTTTGCATATAGTCGATATTTCATTTAAGGCAATCATGAGATATATGCAAATACGTTGTATTTAAAAATAAATATAAAATAAGCCAAAGGTTTAGTAGTTTACTTTAATTAATAGTTTATGCTGTTCGTCAGCTATAAATAAAAAACAAAACAGAATATTAAACAGAATGTTATATATAAAATAAGATCAAAAATTTTAATATTGTTTTCCTACAGCTTATAATTTGTTTAAAACCGATAAAATTTATATGAAGTGATTCCAAACTAACTATTTTTTATTTGTTTATACACAATATTTTCTTATAAGCATTTTTTTGTATTTATGCGGCTAAACTTAGTTCTAAATAGTTTCATGATGTTTAGAATTAACATAATTTTTCATTTAAGCAATATTTGCATATATGCTGTTCATCTTAAAACCGATATATACTGTACCAGTTAAACGCATCACTGCGGTCAGCGATTTTAAGATCATTAATATTTTGTGTATCCAACAATATTATTAATATATATTACTAAAAATATTTAATTTGATCTGAATTACAATGTGTTGCTTATGTAAACAATAACGAATACAATGTCTATACATTTTATATAAAAATATTATGACCGACGCTGTGTAGGTTGAGTAAGAAAGTGGAATACGAAGACTATAAACATGTGGGATGAGTGCATGACTGAAAATTCTTATTTTTTGTACCATTGGGTAATATAAATTCATAAATACATATACAATATATATATATATATATATATATATATATATATATATGTATGTATATATATATATATATACTTTTATTTTTATGTACATATGTATTTATATTCAACAGTAGTGTTTTTCGAATGTCTTATGCAAACACACATTTGTACAATGTAAATATACTCTCGA
This sequence comes from Zygothrica quintamaculata, assembly GCA_037044455.1. Taxonomy (NCBI): domain Eukaryota; kingdom Metazoa; phylum Arthropoda; class Insecta; order Diptera; family Drosophilidae; genus Zygothrica; species Zygothrica quintamaculata. The sequence goes on from JBAMBS010001414.1 coordinate 53,940, forward strand.
GAAAGGTATTTTTATTTGTTAAAGACTTGGAGCTTGAAGTGTACTGTAAATATAAAATTCGTTTTTCATTATAGTTTCTCACGAATTAGGATGCTTAAATGTATTTCATATAGTATGTACATATATCATAAGGTTATATTTTGCTTAAAAATGAGATGTTATATGGATTTTTTTTAGCAATATCCTTGATACGCATACAATATTTGAAAGCTTCGGCTGTTAAGGTAAAAAATTGTTTTGTGACTGAGTTACTTTTTTTTAAGTTTAAATTTAATATACAAAACCATTTGTCATTTACGTTTTTTACGACTCTCACAATGGAACGTACCCTGCAACCGAAATGAGCTCAAACCCTGTTTATGTGTCCGGCGCAGATAACATTTAGAAGCAGGGAGCAATTCATTTTTTTGGCATTTATTGTGTGAAGTGGTTTTTTGTTATTCTACGGATAGCTTAGTTAGACTGATTGTTTGGCAGTTTCGAATTCGGTTTCAGGTTTATTTTTGGTCAAGCTATGGAGTTTTTTGTTACAGCAAAATTTTCGTCGTTAAAATTTAATTACTGTCCATATTCTATATTGTTGGCTTTAGTATGTTTATATTTACTTTATTACAATTATACAAATTTTTACTATCATTTTTAAGGTTTATGAGCTCGAAAGAAGATTTAAACAACAGCGTTATTTGTCGGCCCCTGAGCGAGAACATTTAGCAAGTCTTATACACTTGACGCCCACACAAGTAAGCAAATAAAAATTATATCTATATTTATTCTTAATTACAGCAATAAAATGTATATTTTTTCTTATATTTACAAAATATGAGATGCGTACACAGAAACAAAATGTCATATTGGATAACCTTAGGAATCAGATAGGGTGGAAAGATTTGAATTGTAATAGCATAGGGATGATAATTCGCGAATGGGCAGATATTTGAAAGTCGAAAGATTAATGAAAATATAGTAACAGCATAGGAATTTATAACATTCATATATATTCCTAAACATATTTTAAAACATAGAACAATAGATAGCATAACAAATTTTCATTATTTTCCTAGGTTAAAATTATGCATAAACTAATAATTAATATATGCGTTTATTAAATTATTAAATGTAAGATTTTATAATACCTGTGACGTGTTACTTGGTATAATAGACACTTTACTTATCAACAATATACTTAAAAATACTAGTCGAAACAAATTGGTTGATTTCCACACACAAAGTATGGGTTGCATGTCAGGAATATGGCTACAATTCCTAGTTAAATTTTGAGAATAAAATCCGAAGTTATTCAAGATAATAATAAAGATATCAAAACATAAAATAAATAAATAAGTGTGTCAAAAAGAATTTCCGCGGCTGTAAAATTTGGTTGTTTAACGCTTTTATTTTTGTTTGCGTGGATGCGGGGCAAGAATTCCATCCCCATTTTTCTAATCTTATTGAAAAAGCTTACATAATATACATATATTATTTTATATTATACATTATTAGCCTGTACTTTTACATTAGTAATCATCTTCAAATAATAGCAGATAAATGATTTCAATTTAAGCAACATTATCCAAATGAACAGTAGCTCAACAATTTAATCTACAAAATACTGGAGAATTATGTTTTGACTTCTTGTAAAAAGTTATCAACTGCAACTGGTTACTGTCATTAATCATTTTCCGAACACGCCATAACTTTATTGGGCTTTGATTTTTGTTCACTGCATTAACTTTACTTTATTGAAATATAATTTGATGTACGGGTGTCTATCCACCTCCCCCGTAACCGGTTATGAGCTAATTATACGTTCATTATAAATCTCCACCATATCTTAATAATTAGATAGCTATGTGACAAAAAAAATATACATATATGCGAAGTAAGAATGAGTTTTTTCAAAGTGGCGAAAAAATAAAATAATTTTATTTGTAAGAATTAGGAGTCAAATTGATTTAGTTCCCTCTCAAGTCCTATCTCTAATAGGTATGTTCTTGAAACCCTTAAGCAAAAATTGCACACATTTTAATGCAGTTTTATTGCCGTTTGTCGATGTTGATATTTTGTGACAATAGTTATTTTTTAGTTATTGTTTATATTTGATGACAATAGATGCAAGGCGTGACGGTTACAATAACATATCTTTTAAATAAAATATAATTGTCATTAGGTTAAGCAATTACTTTACTTACAGCAGCTACGAGATGTGTGACGTGTTATAACAATAAAAAAATTTGAATTGTGTATTGTCGCCTTTGAGTTTTATTATCTGTAAATTTTATACAATGCTTCTACCCACCTAAATAGGAGTGGTGATTACCTTAGAATAAAGCAACTCAGAGCACACTGAATTGAATGTGTGGACAAAAGTGGCATGTTTTTGAAAGATAAAAACGCATTAATGAACAATGCGTAAAAATAATATACTTAAACTCACCCTAAAATTTGTATTGTAATATGGTCATTGTTTGATCATGCCCTTTGATATAAAAGGGTCTTGGTATTGTGCTTGAACCAAAAGTGTTTCGTGTAGTAAAATAATCTAACTTATGAAGCGGAATGCACATCCCCTTTATTTGCTGATTTCTACATCTATATACAATCTATATGAGCATGTACTTTCTACCTACTAATATTTACATTGTGCTCAACGGTACATCGTTTATATTAAAGAATAAAAACCACAGAATAAAATTCATGTAGTTCATTAAAAGTATAATCAATTTTAAAAAGAGATTTGAGTCAATTGTTATTTTGGTTTTTATTGATAAGAACTCAAAGCGATTTTGCGGATCAGCAGTAATTCAATTGTTGCAATTAGTTATTGATAATGGTTTATATAGACAAATATTCATGTTTGCACAAAAATTATTAGTAAAAAAATTTTTAAAAAATATTTGTAATATTTACAGGTAAAAAGTCTGTTCTAGGTTATAGAAAGAGACATACAAACCTATAAAAAAAATTGTTAAGTAAATTACAGCAGCCGCTATGATGGAATTGAGAGTAAAAAAGTCGTCGTATATATATTTAATATAAATATTTAGATACTTTATTATTTTAATATTTAATTGACAGTTTTTATTTATAATAAAAACATTTGGAATTGATATAACGAGAGATATTTTTAAATTTTTATTTCATCATATTGACGAGTTAAAAACCACAACAAATCAATTTATGCAAATACTTCCTAATACTGCATTGTCCATAGTTCAAAATGGATAAAAAAAACCTTATTAAACATTATTTGCGTGGGTGCTGTAAGAAGTTTTATTTAAGTGTACCATATTTTGACCTTTTGGCAAGTGCTCAGTCAGCCGCATTTAAATACCAGGATTAATATATATAAGGGAGTTATTTGTGGTTTGTTTTGTACGGAATTACACCTTTGCAGTGTCTTTGTAGAAAATAATTTTTAATTACTCTTATTTCAAATTGTTATTAAATCACATTTAACTGAGCAGAATAATCGATTATAATTTTATCCCCTTTATATGTAATCAACTTGTCTGCATTGTAAATAACGGTTGCCATGGGTTAATTGTCGTGGTAATTCTATGAATTCAAGGATTACAACTGGATTGCATTTGTGACCAATTGTGTGAAAATACATGCAACTAGTTTTATATACCCAACTTTTATTACAAAAATGAAGCCCCTAAGCTATATGATATGATATATTTACTACAATTTATATCACCGATTGGACGTTGTAATATAGTAAATTTTTTAATATAAAGCAATAAAGTTTAAAATATAAAAAGTATATAAAAGATAATGGTCTAAATTATGGTTAAAATTTACGTTGACAGGCTTGTCACCCTGTATAGTTATGGGTTCCGTTTACTATCTGTCAATCTATCAGTTGACACCGGATGGTAAATTAAATATAATCCACATCTTTCCTTTTCTTAATTTGCTTTGACAGCGTTTCGTTTATGAAGTGTAAAGTTTGAATGGTGCTATGATCAATTATTTTGGTAGACACTTTGTGTTTTCAATAACATAACAGCAATAGAAAAAGTAGGAAAAAATTTAACAAAAATGTTTTGAGGGCTGTATGCTATCGAGTCGTCTAGAGAATCATTGAGGGTTATCAAATCATTGAAAACATGCGTGTTAACCAAAATATAACACATAACAGCCTGAGGTACATTGATTACTAGATATACTTCCTAAAGTTGCAGAGATTTACAAATAGTTTCATTATGTATACTAATTAGTTAAGATTATTGCACAAAATAAAAATAATATTTTTTACATAATAATATTAACAACAATAATAAGAACATTTTGTGTTTAATTATTTTTATATTGTATAAATAGTATAGGGCTTTTGTTTTTTATTTAGAATTTAATACAATATTTATATAAATTAATATAATTACTTGCAGGTCAAAATATGGTTTCAAAACCATCGTTATAAATGCAAAAGACAAGCCAAAGAGAAGGCAATGGCTGAACAGAATCAACATAATCAGGTAATTATTGTAAGAAAATATACTGGTTTATTTTCTTATTAGAAATTTCGGTTAGTAATGTTAGTTTTATAGTTATTTTTTTTATTTTTTTTATTATATTATTAAGAGTATGTAACTAACAGAGACGGCTTGTGATATATAGTATATTTAAAATTTACCTAGTGCGGATATGACGGAAACAGAGTCCCAGTATCAAGAGTTTTATGCCCCAACACCCGACGGACAATTTTGTTTCTAAAAATATTGTTGCGGTTTGTGCCAACAGTAGAAAATGCTTTATCATGAAACAGTACTTATTTTCCGTCTGCTCCTGCGGCTAAAACATCCTTGTAAACAGTGAGCCCATGCGATGAGGGATGTACGAGCATTCAAATTCTTTTATGAATGACAAATTCTATATTTGTGGTTCTCTTTTCACACCTTATTAAGGTAGATGTTCAACCGCTCTTTTAGCGGTAAATAAAAGCATAGACCAGTAGCTACTTTCATTGTTTTGTTTCGGTAAAGCACGAATTTATGGATATTTAATTTTTTTCCTGACCTCAGTAGCATCTTTTTTTGTGGTAATTGCTCCCTACACTGTTCGACAGAATTAACATTATTAACATAAGGTTTACATACCCCCAATTTCTAGGGACATTTCCATTTAAGAGATGAATACATTTTTTTGTGGTTGAGGTTTTAATAAAAGCATATACACGCAACTATAAATATAAAGGGTGTAAAATAATAAGCACGAAAAATTAATTTAATATTTTTCATAAATTTCTCTTTTTATTTTTTAGTCGGCAAGTTCACCAAGGCGTGTTGCGGTTCCAGTTTTAGTGAAGGATGGAAAGCCATGCTCTGGAGCAAGTAGTGGAACACAGCAATCGCATACGAATAGCTCAACCACATCTGGAAATAGCAGTAATAACAGCAATGGCAATGCAAATGGAGCAACTGGAACAGCTACTGTAAATGCACCGAGCGGCCTAAATCTTATTCCAGTAGATACACCTAATTCACACTCACCAGATACATCTTCATCATTAATAGCAAGTTACGGTGGGACGGTTGGAGGAGCCAATGCCTCTATGTTACAGCAGCCCTGCAATAATGCCCTTATGTCTAATAGCTTGGCTATGGCATATCGAAATCAAAATAACTTTATTTCGAATGGTCACCAGCAACAGTGTGGTGGATATTTGCCATTGCAAGGCAGAGCATGGTAAATGGCTTATTTGCAAAATTGTTTTGTACATCAGTTATATTCTTTCGGTTCTGTTGAAGTGTACTCATTTCAGCTCTAAGTAGTTGTGCTTATTTACTGATATAAGTTATAAAATATATAAGCAGCGATATTTGATAAGTCATAGAATGAA